>JAQQAC010011087.1:27456977-27593506 GCA_029783875.1 Phataginus tricuspis | reverse complement strand
AATGGGTGTTATTTCTTCTCTATATGTCTGGTAGAATTCAGAGGTGAATCCATCAGGTCCAGGGCTTTTGTTATTGGGTAGTTCTTTGATTACGGATTCAATTTCATTGCTGGTGATTGTTCTGTTTAGTTTGTCTGTTTCTTGCTTGGTCAGTCTTGGAAGGCTGTATTTTTCTAAGAAGTTGTCCATTTCTTCTAGGTTTTGCAGCTTGTTAGCATACAGATGCTCATAATATTCTCTTATAATTCTTTGTATTTCTGTGGGGTCCATCGTTATTTTTCCTTTCTCCTTTCTGATTCTGTTTCTGTGTGTAGATTCTCTTTTTCTCTTAATGAGTCTGGCTAGGTGTTTATCTATTTTGTTTATTTTTTCCAAGAACCAGCTCTTGGTTTCATTGATTTTTTCTATTGTTTTATTCTTCTCAATTTTATTTATTTCTTCTCTGATCTTTATTATGTCTCTCCTTCTGGTAACTTTGGGCCTCATTTGTTCTTCTTTTTCCAATTTCAATAATTGTGTCTTTAGACTGTTCATTTGGGAATGCTCTTCCTTCTTTAAATAGGCCTGAATTGCAATATACTTTCCTCTTAGAACTGCCTCTGCTGTGTCCCAGAGAGGTTGTGGCTTTGTGTTGTTGCTGTCATTAGTCTCCATATATTCTTTGATTTCTGTTTTGATTTGGTCGTTAACCCATTGATTAATCAGGAGAATGTTGTTAAGTCTCTATGTATTTGCGAGTCTTTTTTATTTCTTTCTAAAATTTATTTCTAGTTTTATACCTTTGTGATCTGAGAAGTTGGTTGGTAGGATTTCAATATTTTTTAATTTACTGAGGTTCTTTTTGTGGCCTAGTATGTGGTCTATTCTGGAAAATGTTCCATGTGCACTTGAGAAGAATGTGTATCCTGTTGCTTTTGGGTGCAGAGTTCTGTAGATATTTGTTAGGTCCATCTGTCTAGTGTGTTGTTCAGTGCCTCTGTGTCTTTACTTATTCTCTGTCTGGTTGATCTGTCCTTTGGAGTGAGTGGTGTGTTGAAGTCTCCTAAAATGAATGCATTGCTGTCTATTTCCTCCTTCAATTCTGTTAGTATTTGTTTCACATATGTTGGTGCTCCTGTGTTGGGTGCATATGTATTTATAATGGTTATATCTATCTTCTTCTTGGACTGACCCCTTTATCATTGTGTAATGTCCTTCTTTACCTCTTGCTCCTTTCTTCGTTTTGAAGTCTATTTTGTCTGATACAAGTACTGCAACACCTGCTTTTTTCTCTTTGTTGTTTACATGAAATATCTTTTTCCATCCCTTCACTTTTAGTCTGTGTATATCTTTGGGTTTGAGGTGAGTCTCTTTTAAGCAGCATATAGATGGGTCTTGCTTTTTTAATCCACTCTGTTTCTCTGTGTCTTTTGATTGGTGCATTCAGTCCGTTTACATTTGGGGTGATTATTGATAGATATGTACTTATTACCATTGCTGGCTTTAGATTCGTGTTTCCAAAAGGTTCAAGGATTGCTTCTTTACTATCTAACAATCTAACTTAACTTTCTTGTTAAGTTATTGTGAATGCTGTCTGATGTTTCTTTATTTCTCCCTTCCTTTTCTTCCTCCTCCATTCTTTATATATTGGGTGTTTTATTCTTTGCCTTTAGTTAGTATTTGGATGGTCTGCTTTATTTGCTATGATTTTATTTTCCCTGGTGACGTCTTTTTAGCTTTAGGGGTGCTTTCCTCCAGAGCAGTCCGTTTAAGATATCCTGTAGTGGTGGTTTATGAGAGGCAAACTCTCTCAACTTTCGTTTGTCTGGAAATTGTTTAATCCCTCCATCATATTTAAATGATAATTGTGCTGGATACAATATTCTTGGTTCGAGGCCCTTCTGTTTCATTATGTTAAATATATCATGCCATTCTCTTCTGGCCTGTAAGATTTCTGTTGAGTAGTCTGATGACAGTCTGATGGGTTTTCCTTTGTAGGTGATCTTTTTTCTCTCTCTAGCTGCCTTTAAAACTCTGTGTTTATCTTTGATCTTCACCATCTTAATTATTATGTGCCTTGGTGTTGTCTTCCTTGGGTCCCTTGTATTGGGAGATGTGTGGGCTTCTGTGGGCTGCGAGACTATTTCCTTCCCCAGTGTGGGAAAGTTTTCAGCAATTATTTCTTCAAAGACAATTCCTATCCATTTTTCTCTCTCTTCTTCCTCTGGTACTCCTATAATGTGAATATTGTTCCATTTGGATTGGTCACACAGTTCTCTTAATATTCTTTCATTCCTAGAGATCCTTTTATCTCTCTCTGCCTCAGCTTCTCTGTATTCCTGTTCTCTATTTTCTAATCCATTAACAGTCTCTGACACCTCATCCAGTCTGCTGTTAAGCCCGTCGATGGCCTGTCTCATTTCTGTATATTCTTTCCTCACTTCCCTCACTTCCTCTCTCAGCTCTTGCACATTTCTCTGTAGATCCATCAGCATGACTATGACTTTTATTCTGAATTCTTTTTCAGGAAGACTGTGCATGTCCATCCCTTCATGTTCCCTCTCTGGGGTTGTCTGGGTCTGGAGCTTTGTCTGTACCATATTCCTCTGTCTTTTCATGGCTATAGAATTGGTTGCTGGTAGTTGCCACATATGTCAGCTGGGCTCTTTATGACTTTATAAAGGAAAAAAAAGAAAAAGAAAAAGAAAAGAAGAGAAAGAAAAAAATAATAATAAAAAGGGAAAGAAAAAAGAAAAGGGAAGAAAAAACAACCACAACTAAAAAAACAAACAACAAAAAAAAACGCCTACCGGGAGTGGGTTCTGTGTGAATGCTGTAGGTGGCGCTGTTGCTCCACTATTCCAGAACTGTGGCCGCGCTGCTCCACAAGGCCCTTAATAGGTCTGGCCAGGGTGGGAACGAATGGGAGGCTGTTGATCTCTGTGGGAGTCTTAAGTTAGGCCACCCTTTCCCAGTCACCAGCTAAGGGTTCCGAAGCTCTCCAGGAGTCCCAGCCAGCTGGGCTGAATGTGCCGGGGTGATGCAGTCCTATGCTGTGCTCCTATCTCTTTAAGACCGCTGAATAAAGCGCGGCACTTTTCTTCTTTTTTTTTTCCTTTCTTTTTCCTTCCTGGAGCCGGGTGCCTGGCACGTTCCCTGCTAAGACCCTGCACCCTCTGTATCTCCAATCTCCGCTACACTGCGCGCTGAGTGTTGGCGCTCCCGGCGCAGACTTCCACTCCCTCCCGGCTCTGAATCCTCTCCTCCCATTGGTGCGCTGGGGTTGGGGAGTGCTTGGGTCCCGCCATGTCGCAGCTCCATATCTTACTCGCCTCACTGGGTGCCTAGTCCTCTCAGGTGTAGCTGCCCGCCGGTGCGCTAGGGTAGGGGAGCACTCGGGTCTGGCCAGGTCGCGGCTCTGTATCTTACCAGCCTCGCCAGGTGCCGGGTCCTCTCAGGTGTAGCTGCATGCTGTGCGCTTTCCTGTGTATTCTGGTCTCTCTTTTAGGAATAGTTGTATTTGCCGTGTTTTCGTGGATAAATATAATGTTGGGAGGAAATTTCTGTCGTTCTGTTCATGTCGCCATCTTCCCTGAAGTCCTACCACATCTTTATCCATTCATCTACTGTTGGACACTTAGATTGCTTCCATAACTTGGCTACTGTAAAAAGTGCTGTGATAAACATAGGGGCGCATATGTCTTTTTGAATCTGAGAAGTTGTATTCTTTGAATTAATTCCAAGGAGTGGGATTCCTGGGTCAAATGGTATTTGTATTTTAGTTTTATGAGGAACCTCCATACTGCTTTCCACAATGATTGAACTGGTGTACATTCCCACCAGCACTGTAGGGAGGTTCCCCTTTCTCCGCATCCTCAGCAGCATTTGTTGTTCTTAGTCTTTTGGATGGTGGCCATCCTTACCGGTGTGAGATGATATCTCATTGTGGTTTTAATTTGCATTTCCCTGATGATTAGTGATGTGGAGAATGTTTTCATCTGTCTGTTGGCCATCTGAATTTCTTCTTTGGAGAACTGTCTCTTTATATCCTCTGCCCATTTTTTAATCAGGTTATTTGTTTTTTGGATGTTGAGGCGTGTAAGTCCTTTATATATTTTGGATGTTAACCCCTTGTCAGATATGTCATTTACAAATATATTCTCCTATGCTGTAGGATGCCTTTTTGTTCTGTTGATGGTGTACTTTGCCGTACAGAAACTTTTCAGTTTGATGTAGTTCCATGAGTTCATTTCTGCTTTCGTTCCCCTTGCTTGAGGAGATGCGTTCAGGAAGAAGTTGCTCATGCTTATATTCAGAAGATTTTTACCTATGTTGTCTTCTTAGAGTTTTATGGTTTCATGACTTACATTCAGGTCTTTGATCCACTTCAAGTTTATTTTTGCATATGGGGTTAAACAATAATCCAGTTTCATTCTCTTGCATGTAGCTGTCCAGTTTTGCCAACAAGAGGCTTTCATTTCCCCACTGTATGTCCATGGCTCCTTTATCATATATTAATTGACCATATATGGTTGAGTTTATATCAGGGCTTTCTAGTCTGTTCCATTGGTCTTTGGGTCTGTTCTTGTGCCAGTACAAAATTGTCTTGATTACTGTGGCTTGGTAGTATAGCTTGATGTTGGGGAGCATAATACCCCCAGCTTTATTCTTCCTTCTCAGGATTGCTTTGACTATTCAGGGTCTTTTGTGGTTCCATATGAATTTTAGAACGATTTTCTCTACTTTGTTGAAGAATGCTGTTGGTATTTTGATAGGGGTTGCATTGAATCTGTAGATAGCTTTAGGCAGGATGGCCATTTTGACAATATTAATTCTTCCTATCCATGAGCATGGGGTGTGTTTCCATTTATTGGTATCTTCTTTAATTTCTGTCATGAGTGTCTTGTAGTTTTCAGAGTACAGGTCTTTCACTTCCTTGGTTAGGTTTATTCCTAGGTATTCTATTCTTTTTGATGCAATTGTGAATGGAATTGTTTTCCTGATTTCTCTCTCTGCTAGTTCATTGTTAGTGTATCGGAATGCCACAGATCCTTCTGAATATTAATTTTGTATCCCGCAACTTTGCTGAATTCAGATATTAGATCTAGTAGTTTTGGAGTGGATTCTTTAGGGTTTTTTATATACAATATCATGTCATCTGCAAACAGGGAGAATTTAACTTCTTCCTTACATATCTGGATGCCTTGTATGTCTTTGTGTTGTCTGATTGCCATGGATAGGACCTCCAGTACTATGTTGAATAGAAGTGGGGAGAGTGGGCATCCTTGTCTTGTTCCCAATCTTAAAGGAAAAGCTTTCAGCTTCTTGCTGTTAAGTATGATGTTGGCTGTGGGTTTTTCATATATGGCCTTTATTAATGTTAAGGTACTTGCCCTCTATACCCATTTTGTTGAGAGTTCTCATCATGAATGGATGTTGAATTTTGTCAAATGCTTTTTCAGCATCTATGGAGATGATCATATGGTTTTTGTCCTTCTTTTTGTTGATGTGGTGGATGATGTTGATGGATTTTCAAATGTTGTACCATCCTTGCATCCCTGGAATAAATCCCACTTGATCATGATGTATGATCCTCTTGATGTATTTTTTAATTTGGTTTGCTAATATTTTGTTGAGTATTTTTGCATCTATGTTCATCAGGGATATTGGTCTATAGTTTTCTTTTTTTTTGGTGTCTTTGCCCAGTTTTGGTATTAGAATGATGCTGGCCTCATAGAATGAGTATGAAGTATTCCCTCTTCTTGTACTCCTTGGAAAACTTTAAGGAGGATGGGTATTAGGTCTTCACTAAATGTTTGATAAAATTCAGTGGTGAAGCCATCTGGTCCAGGAGTTTTGTTCTTAGGTAGGTTTTTCATTATCAGTTCAATTTCATTGCTAGTAATTGGTCTGTTGAGATTTTCTGTTTCTTCCTGGGTCATCCTTGGAAGGTTGTATTTTTATAGAAAGTTGTCCATTTCTTCTAGGTTATCCAGTTTGTTAGCATAAAATTTTCCACAATATTCTCTCATAATTCTTTGTATTTCTGTGCTGTTCGTAGTGATTTTTCCTTTCTCATTTCTGAATCTGTTTATTTGAGTAGACTCTCTTTTTTTCTTGGTAAGTCTGGCTAGGGGTTTATATAGTTTTTTTTTTTTTCTCGAAGAACCAGGTCTTGCTTTCAATGATCCTTTCTATTGTTTTATTCTCGATATTATTTATTTATGCTCTAATCTTTATTATGTCCCTCCTTCTACTCACTTCGGGTCCGTTTGTTCTTATTTTTCTAGTTTCATTAATTGTGAGTTTAGACTATTCTTTTGGGATTGTTCTTCTTTCCTGAGGTAGGGCTGTATTGCAATATATTTCCCTCTCAGCACGGTCCTTGCTACATCCCAGAGATTTTGCGGTGTTGAATTATTGTTGTCATTTGTCTCCATATATTGCTTGATCTCTGTTTTTATTTGGTCATTGATCCATTGGTTATTTAGGAACATGCTGTGTAGCCTCAATGTGTTTGTGGGATTTTTCATTTTCCTTGCATAATTTATTTCTAGTTTCATACCTTTGTGGTCTGAGAAACTGGTTGGTACAATTTCAATCTTTTTGAATTTATTGAGGCTCTTTTTGTGGCCTAGTACGTGACCTGTTCTTGAAAATGTTCCATGTGCACTTGAGAAGAATGTGTATTCTGCTGCTTTTGGGTGTAGATTTCTGTAGATGTCTGTTCGGTCCATCTGTTCTATTGTGTTGATCTGTCCTTCAGAGTAAGTAGAGTGGTGAAGTCTCCTAGAATAAATGCATTGCATTCTATATCTCCTTTTATTCTGTTAGTATTTGTTTCACATATGTAGGTGCTCCTGTGTTGGGCACATAGATATTTATAATGGTTATATCTTCTTATTGGATTGACCCTTTTATCATTATGTAATGCCCTTCTTTGTCTCTTGTGACTTTCTATGTTTTGAAGTCTATTTTGTCTGATACAAGTGCTGCAACTACTGCTTTTTCCTCCCCATTAGTTGCATGAAATGTCTTTTTCCATCCCTTCACTTTTAGTCTGTGTGTGTCTTTGGGTTTAAAGTGAGTCTCTTGTAAGCAGCATATAGATGGGTCTTCTTTTTTCATCCATTCAGTGACTATGTCTTTCGATTGGTGCATTCAGTCCATTTACATTTAGGGTGATTATCGATAGGTATGTACTTTTTGTCATTGCAGGCTTTAGATTTGTGGTTACCAAAGGTTCAAGGTTAACTTCCTTATTATCTAAGAGTCTAACTTAAGTCACTTAATATGCTATTACAAACACAATGTAAAGGTTCTTTTTTTTCTCCTCCTTTTTATTCCTCCTCCATTTTTTATATATTAAATATCATATTCTGTACCCTTTGTCTATCCCTTGATTGACTTTGGGAATAGTTAATTTAATTTTGCATTTGCTTTGTAGTTAGCTGTTCTACTTTCTCTACTGTGGTTTTATTACCTCTGGTGACAGCTATTGCACCATCGGAACTCTTTCATCTATAGCAGTCCCTCCAAAATACACCATAGAGATGGTTTGGGGGAGGTAAATTCTCTCAGCTTTTGCTTATCTGGGAGTTGTTTAATCCCTCCTTCAAATTTAAATGATAATCTTGCCAGATAAAGTAATCTTGGTTTGAGGCCCTTCTGCTTCATTGCATTAAATACATCATGCCACTCCCTTCTGGCCTGTAAGGTTTCTGTTGAGAAGTCTGATAATAGCCTGATGGGCTTTCCTTTGTATGTGATCTTATTTCTCTCTCTGTCTGCTTTTAATAGTCTGTTATTATCCTTGATCTTTGCCATTTTAATTACTATATGTCTCGCTTGGTTTTGTCTTCCTTGGGTCCCTTGTGTTGGGAGATCTGTGCACCTCCATTGCCTGAGAGACTATCTCCATCCCCAGATTGGGGAAGTTTTCAGGAATTACCTTCTCAAAGACACTTTCTATCCCTTTTTCTCTCTCTTCCTCTTCTGGTACCCCTATAATGCGAATATTGTTCTATTTGGATTGGTCACACAGTTCTCTCAATATTCTTTCATTCTTAGAGATTCTTTTTTCTCTCTGTGCCTCAGCTTCTTTGTATTCCTCTTCTCTAGTTTCTATTTCTTTTATCATCTCCTCCACCATATCCAATCTGCTTTTAATACCCTCCACTGTGCTCTTCAATGATTGGATCTCTGATGGGAATTCATTCCTGAGTTCTTGAATATCTTCCCATACCTCCATGAGCATGTTAATGATTTTTATTTTTAACTCCCTTTCAGGAAGAGTCATGATGTCAATATCATTTAAATATTTCTCAGGAGTTTTATTAATAATTTTACTACGAACCAGGTTCCTTTGGCATTTCATAGTTGTGTATGGTGCCCTCTGGTGCCCAGAAGCTCTACTCTCTGGGGCTGCTCAGCCCCTGAAGCAATGTCAGGGGTCGCAGGGGAGTGGTACTGGTGCCTGGGGGGAGGAAAGAGCTGTTTCCTGCTTCCTCGCTGCTATGCTTGTCTCCACTGCCTGAACCTGTGGGCTGAGCACACAGGTATAAGCCTCTATGCTTTGCGTGTGTAGTTGCTGTAGACAGATCTTCCCTCTGGCTGGGCTAACGCCAGGGTAGGGTTTGTCAGTTTGTGAGCCCGGTGGGGCTGGCCAGGGGAAAGGCGCGGTAGGCTGTGTATCACTGAGGGGATTCTTGGAGCTGTGTAGGCAGCCAGGGAGCTGGAGCACCTGAAGAATCGTGAAAGCTCCCAACCTGTTGGGCAGAGTACACCCGGACAATTTTGTCTACCTGTCCTTTCTCCTGAGCAGTAAGTTCTGTGCAATCCTTGCCCCTTTAGTAGCCCTCTTGCTAAGGGCTTCCTTGTTAGGAAGTCGCTCAGACTGCCTGCCTTTCTTTTGTTCCAGAGCAGCCAGATATGGATCCCTGCTTTCCACAAGCAGCTGGAATCTCAGTCTCTCCAGGAATTCTGCCCGTCTTAGCCATCCAACCCCCTAATTATGAGAGTATCACGCAAGTACCATAAAATGTAGGTTTGTGCTCCCAGAGCAGATCTCCGGAGTTAGGTGTTCAGCAGTCCCCGGTCTCCACTCCCTCCCTGCTCCGTTTCTCCTCCCCCTGGTGAGCTGGGATCGGGGAAGTGCTTGGGTCCTGTCGGACCACAGCTTTAGTACGTTACCCTGTTCTGTGAGGTCTGCTCTTGTCTCCGGGTGTATGCAGTTTGGCGCAGTCCTCTTCCCTGTTGCTCTTTCAGGAGTAGTTGTATCAGTTATATTTTCGTATTATATGCAGTTTTAGGAGGAAGCCTCTGTCTCACCTCTCATGCTGCCATCTTTAATCCTCTATTTCAAGTTTCTTTCAAATACATTTATTTCAACATTCTCTGTACTTTTCTAAATGTTTAAAATATGTCATAATTTGAAAAGAAAGGATAAGAATAAATAATAAATACCATATAACCATTACCCAGGTTTTTTTAAAATGCCTATCTAGTATATACCCATTCATTTCCCACATATTTTTCATGATTATACTGAAGTAATTAAATCTTCACATTTGAAAAGAGGGGAGATTGTGTAACAGTATGGGTGTGAAGTATTATTAGGTTCCCTGTCTTGCTATCCTAATGGCTGATTTCTCCTTCAGCTCACTTTTTGATGATGTCAAGAGTTGAGGCGTTTGATTACTGTGGGGCTAGAACTTCACTGAGGACAGGGTACAAAGTTCCTGACTCACAATTATGCAGATCAAAGAACACTCTGTCAGTTGTGAGACCAAAATAATTGGGGAAAATTTGTGCCTGAGAAAAACTAGTTTCTTCCCACCCCAAACAGAATTAAGTTTATAAAAAGGATTGGAGAGAGAGTTTGGGGAACACGATTCCTTCTACCTCTCCCCTTCCCTGCATGATTCAGGGAAGAAGCGGGACGGGAGGCAGGAGAATCCTGTGAGTTGACTCTGTCTCTCATCTCTGAAGTTTGCTGGTCATGAGCATCCAAATCAGCACGTTCATCCTACGCTGCTACCAGGACGTGCGCAGAATGGAAGGGAAAACGGTCTCCTTTCCCTGCCATAACTTAGTGTTTCTGCTGCACTGAGTTTGCAACGGGAGAGTTACAGTTTCCAGTAGGCATAAGGCAGGCTGGAAACGAGAGTGCAGAGTGGTTTGGCAATCCTCGAGGCTGCCCTCTGTTGAGAGGAATCCATCAGTAGAGACGGTTAGGTAGGCTGTTTAGTGAAGACAAGTGGCTATGCCTCAGCAGGAGTTCCTCTGCCAAGAAACCGCTCAGACCTAACTGGGCAACAGGATCTACTGTGCCACCCCGTGAGAGTCGGCACTAGAGGCGAGCCAGGCCAAGAGAACCAACCACCAGAGTGGCAACTGAAGGGGAGAAGAAGCCCTGAAATGGAGTCTTTGAGCTGGAGAGTTAATTGAGATAATAACTAAAACAATGTTCTGACAGGACAGAATGTTACTGGATTGGACTTTATTTAAGTTGTTTTTCTCCAGTAAGATTGAGATTTCAGAAAAGCCTGTGTAATTATAACAAAAATGGAATTTTATGGAGTTTTGTCTCACAATGGGGACTGACACAGCATATCTTGTTAACATTGCTAGAAAGCGAGCTAGGTCCTTCTCAACTTCCCTACATCCCCAAACTTGCAAACTAGCAGTAGGCCCAGTTAAAAATTTGTTTATATTTTATATTTTAAATTATTAAAAAAAATTTTTTTAAGTGCTTATGCCAGTTTTCACCAGTGGTGCATGTGTCTTATTCCACATCCCTGCCAACACTTATTTTGATTGTTTGACTTTAGCTAATCTAGAGCAAATCAAAGAATTTAGGTAGTAAGACAGCAGTAGCTTTTCTAATTTGAATTTCTCTGATAACTGACAATGATGTTGAAGTTATTTTTTTACTGAAGTATAATTGACATACGATATTGTATAAGCTTTGTGATTCAATATGTTGGTACATTATGAAATGATCCCCATGATAAGTATAGTCACCATCTGATCATTCAAAATATTTTAATTTAAGACGATGACTTGAGCAGACACATCCTACTGTCTTTAACTCCCCATCTTTGTGACCTTATCTTTACCTGAAAGAATAAAAAAAAAAAGAAAAAATCTCAACATGCTATTTTATTGCCTCAACTCTTGAGCACTTTTCAGGCTGGTATAGATGGATCTGGATTGAAGTAGTGTCCTGAGGGATGACTCAAAGCCTTTTCTAAGAAAGTTTTTGTGCTATAGGCAGCAAGCAGAAGAGATATGAGCAGAGTTTTACTAATGTCCCTGAGCTGAGAGGAGCTAGGTAGGGCATGCTGCGTGACTGGAGGAACCAAATGAGAATATCAATATTTGTTGCAAAAGCCCAGCAGCAATAGAAGCTCTACTAAACAAAGATGATAGGACTTCTGACTGACTTGTAGGACTAGGACAAAGAAGGAAAGTACACACAACATGGCTATATCATAGGGCTTCTGGGTCAAAGGGAAAACTAATAAATCTAGTACTTGTTGGATTGGTATCCAAAGAAGAGAAACCCTGCAGATTGTCTGTCAGTTCCTGAATTCTGATAGATCTCTCAGATGAAAATAGACTTGTGTCAACCAGTTCAGGAGCTTTATATCTGAGGGTGAGACAGGGACCATGGGCTTAGACAGAGTAGGGTGAGGGCTTCCAGAAAAACACTCCTACCAAAACTCCATGTTAAACAATTAAGCAAAGCCAGAGTCACGTTAATTCTCTAAAGTAACATATCAAACAAGGAACATAATCATTCTTCAGTGAGATTAGTTAAAACTAAAAAGCTAAGAGCAACTTGACCTAGAAGCTTGAATACTCCCCACGTAAAGAAAAGTATCTCAGCATAGCCTGTATTTTCAGTGTGTCAATTAGAAAATACCATTTTAAGATTTACTTTAGCACCTGCTCAAAGGCCCAGCTTATTCAGGAAAAATTTTATCTTAAAGCTAAGATTGCATTTTAATCAATGTGGCTCAGCCCACATTAAAGGCAAGGCAGTCTTGATCAATATGCTTCCAGACAGAAGCTGATATCCTGCAAAAGAATCAAAGCAGTAAATTTATTGTGTTAAGCTAACTTTGAAGAATAACCCACTGATAAGAAACTTAGTATCTCTTCAAAAATAAACATTTTGGGACCACCTGGCAGGTCTGAATCCCTAGCCCTTTGTCTCTCAACCACCTATAAAACCCCCTAGACAACACACCACCCCAGCCTCTCTTGTCCCCTCCTGGCATGAGCCAGGAGCTCTGTCTTCTCGCTTTATTTCTAAATAAAAGCCCCTGCCTGGCTCTCCTACTTTGAGTGTTTGGTAAGTTCATTCTCCGACTCCACAAACAAGAACCCCGGCATCGAGGGGAGGACCATGCAAGTGGGCAATGAGGGTTCAGGAGAACATTGTACACCAGATTATATAGTTTTTCACCAAAGATTCACTTATTCTCTCTGGGAGAGGATTATACTAGCCACTCTTTTGAAGTCAGGCTTGAGCATAAGACTTGTTTGGCCAGTGAAAAGTGAATGAGAATGTGGGTGAGATTTCTGGAGTGGGTAAGTGAGAACCTTGGCAACTACTCTCCTATATAAACAACTGAAAAAATGTTGGTTGCTTCCGGATGCTGGAAATTGACTAAGGCATGCATCAAATGGACAAGTGTTAATTCAAGAAAATCTATCAAATCTTGGTATGAACAGTGGGAGTTGGTGGTTTTTTAACTTGGGGCTCTTTGAACTCCCTCAGTCCAGCTCTATGGCTGATTATCCTGAGGGGCAGGCCATGAGGACTGACTGGAAAGCTTGCTGCTGGTGGAGAGCAGCATGGAAAAATGTATGCCCAGGGGTGTTGAAAACAATCGTGGGATAGTTTGGAAACAATAGCAGACAATCTAGGAAGGCCAACATTACACTAGCTGGAAGTTGTGATACTGCTTGGGGCAGACAAGAAATATAATAGGGAGATCAGGGAACAAGACAGCCATAATAAGCTTTTAATAAGCTTAATGAAGCTTTTAGCAAACCTTTTAATCTCTAGTATATGGAATACCGTGCAGTTATGCAAGGCTACGTGCACACCTGGGAAATACTGGAGAGGGCCTCAACTATCTATTAATCTCTGTATGTGAGGCCTTAGGCACCTAGAAACTATAAGCCAGTAAACTAAAAAAGAAAATAAATAAATAAAAAATAAAAGCCAGTAAACTGTCTGAGATTGGAATACATTCTGAAACACACACAGATCCAATAGCAAAGGGTGGAAGCCTTACTGGCTCAAGGTGTTTAAGTACAACTTCTGATTAATCATTGGCTGCTCAGCAAGCTATATTGACCCAGGGGTAATCTATAGAAAGATAGTCTTAAAAGTAGAAAAAAAAATTAAAAAATAAAACTGCATAGGCATCAGCAAATGCACATTACAGAGGAGACAGACCACAAAATTAGTCCAGGCAAGTCACTAAACAGAAAAATCCCAGTAACATTGTCTGGTGTGTGTACATGAAAAGATCAGAATCCAGTGTTGCTAGAACATATTATTTAAAATATCCAGTTTTCAATAAACAGTTATAAGCCATGCAAAACTAAACAAAACAAACAGGAGAGTGTGAATATCTAGGGGAAAAAAGCAGTCAGTAAAAACTGTTTCTGAGGAGCTCCACATGTTGGATTTAGTAGACAAAGACTTCAAAACAGCTATTATAAATAGTTCAAAGACTTTAGTAAATCATATTTTAAAAATTAAAGTATGATAATGATTCAGTACATGGGAAATATTAATAAAATAAATTATGAGAAGAACCAAATAGAAATCTGGAATTGAAAGCATAATAACTGAAAAGAGAAATTCACTGAAGAGGCTCCACAGAAAATCTGAATTGGCAGAAGAATCAGTGCGTTTGAAAATGTATCAGTGGAGATGATCTAATCTGAAGAATAGAAAAAAATAATAAAGAAAAACGAACAGATTCACAGACTTGTGGGACACTATCAAGCATACCAAAATACACACATTGGGAGTCCCAGAAGGTGAGAGAGAGGGCAGAAAAAAATACTTGAAGAAATAAATGGCTAAAACCTTCCCAAATTAGATTAAAAAAAAAACTTATATATCCATGAAGTTCAACAAACTCTAAGTTGGATAAACGCACAAGAAAGATCCCTACCTAGACACATCTTAGTTTAAATGGTTTTCACCCAAAATACAAAGAGAAAGTTTTGAAAACATCAAGAGAAAAAAAGACTCATCATGTATAAGGAACCAGAGCAAGATAGCAGCTGACTTCTCACCAGAAACACGGAGGCCAAAGGCTGTAGGATGACATACTCAAAGTACTGAAAGAAAAAGAACTGTCAGTCGAAAATAGTGTACCAAGAAAAACATCCTCCCAAAATGAAAGCAAGATACGGACATTCCCAGGTAAAGACTGACGGAATCATTGCCAGCAGAGCTGTCTTATAAGAAACACTAAAGGAGTTCTTTCTACCTGAAAGGAAAGGACACAAGATAATAACTCAAATACATCTGAAAAAATAGACCATCAATAGGGGGAATTATGTAAGTAAATATAAAAGACAGTTTAAGTATGTATTTTCTTTATCTTCTTACTGATTTAAAAGACAATCACATAAAACAATAATTATAAAAGTATATATTTGAGCTTATAGCTATATGTAAATGGAACTATATTCGAGTAAAAAATTTATGTTTACTGGAATTAAGTTAGTATTAATCTGAAGTTCTTAGTTTTAACTTAAGATTTTAATTCCCGGAGCAACAACTAAAAAATAACAAAGCAAAAAATTCAAAGGAATTAATCGATACACTAGAAAACATCTATTTTACACAAAAGAAGACAATAAATGAGCAGAGGAATAAAAAAGATATGAGATATAGAAAACAAATATCAAAATGGCATTTATAAATAAAACCACATCTATAATTAATATAAATGGATTAAACACTCCAAACAACAGGCAGAGATTGACAGACTGTATTAAAAAAAGAAAGATCCAGTTATATGTTATTTATAGGAGTCATGCTTCAGATATAAAGAAAAATAGATTGAAAGTTGAGGATGGCAAAAGATAAAAGCAGTAACCATAAGAGAACTGGAGCAGCTGTATTAACATCAAACAAAACAGACTTACAGATGAGGAACATTGTATAATGATAAAAAGGTCAATTTGTCAGGAAGCTATAGCAGTTATAAACATATATTTAATAAAGATGGTCAGTATAAATGAAGCAAAAACTATCAGAATTATAGAGGAGAAAGACAATTCCATAATATTAATTGGAGATTTCAATACCCTGATATCAGTATTGGATAGAACAACTAGCCAGAACACCAGCAAGGATGTAGAAGGCCTTCATCAAACATTTACAGAGCCCTCGACCTAATAACAGCAGGGTGCATGTTCTTTTCAAATACACATGAAACATTCTCCAGGAAGTCCTATGCTAGACTATAGAACTACTCTAGTCCTCCATAAATGCAAAATGATTTGAGTTACAAAGCATGTTCTCTACCACAATGGAATTGAATTAGAAATTAACAAACAGAAATAAATTTTGGAACCCTTGTACATTTGGAAAATAACACTTCTAAATAACTCATTTCTCAAAGGAGAAATCACAAAGGAAATAAAAATATTTGCACTCAACAACAATATATCAAAACTGGTAGGACACAGCTAGCACAGTGTTTAGAGGAAGTGTAATGGCTTTAACTGACATAAGGACTTCAAATTAATAACTGATTCTTCCACATTAAGAAACTAGAAAAAGAGAACAAAACCCAAAGAAGCAGAAGAAAGGAATAATAAAAGATAGAAGAGATATTAATGAATTGAAAAACAATAAAACCAATGAAACCAAAACTTGGTTATTTGAAAAGATCAATAAAATTGACAAACCTTTAACTAAACTGGAAAAAAGGTATAATACACAGACTAGCAAAATCATGAAGTAGGAGATATCACTACTATATTATAGAAATTAAAAGCTTTGTAAAGGAATACAGTGAATAACCTTATGCCTACAAATGAGACAACTTAGACGAAAATGGAAAAAGTTCCAGAAAAATGGAAATTACCATACCTGAAGCATAGGAAATTTGAACAGTCCTATGACAAAGTAAATTACTAATTTAAAAATCTTTCTCCACAAAAATCCCAGGCCCAGATGGCTTAATACAGAATTCTAAATATTTAAAGATGAAGTAATACCAATAAAAACTCTAGAAGAAAAAAGAGTAGGGAGCATGTTCCACTTTACTCTGTGTGAGCAGTTTTACCCTAATAATAAAGCCAGACAAAGGCATCACATGAAAAGAAAAACTACATATCAGTTTTCCTCATGAGTGTAGATACAAAATTTCTCAAGAAAAATATTAAGAAACCAAACCCAGTAACATATAAAAAGATTATACTCTGTGACCATGTAGAATTTATCTGAGAAATGAAAATTGGGTTTAACATCCAAAAACCAATGTAACACACCATATTAATAGACTAAGGAACTATATCCACATTTCATCTCAATAAACACAGAAAAAGTATTTGACAAAGTCTTAGAGTCAATCATAATAAGAGCTGTCAACAAACAAGGAATTGAAGTGAATTTCTTCAACCTGATAAAGGACATCGATGAAAAATTTACAGCTAACATCATACTTAAGTGTGAAAGACTGAATGGTTTCTCCCTAAGTGTTAGAACAAAACAAAGTTACCTGCTTTCACTATTTCTGTTCAGTATTGTACTGGAGGTTATAGCCAGTGCAGTCTAGGTGAGGAAAAAAAGCAACTGTACAGGAAAGGAGTAGTAAAATTCTTAATTTACTTATTATATGACCCTATAGAAGAAAGACACACACACACACACACACACACAACTATTTGAACTGATAAATGAGTTTAACAGTCACAGAACTATCAAAACCACAAAAAAAATGCAAATTCATATTTGCAACAAAAATTTTGAAATACTTAGGAATAAATTTAACAAAGGAAGTGTAAGACTTGTACACTAAAAACTGCATTACTGAAAGAAATTAAAGGTGTTCATGTATTAGAAGACCTAATATTGTTAGGATGGCTACTTTCCCCAGATGCTCTGTAGTTCCACACAACCACTATAAAAATGCTGGCTGGCTTTTTTGCAGGAATTGACAATGTGATCCTAAAATTTATATGTGAATACAAATAAACCAGAATAGACAAAATGATTTGAAAAAGAGGAACAAAGTGTAGGACTTACTGATTTCAAAATACATTATAAAATGTACTATAAAACAATCAAGTGGTACTGGCATAAAGATCACTGAAAGAAAATTGATAAATTTTTGATGAATAGATTTTTATCAAATCTAAAGTATTTCAACGAGGCAGTGTATAGTTTTTTCAGCAAATAGTGCTGTGATACATGGATATTTACATACAAAACGTGAATTTAGACTGTAACCTCATACCATTCATAAAAATTAGCTCCAAATATATCACAGACATATCTATAGAGTGTTAAGTGATAAAAATTTTTAAAGAAAACATTGGAGAAAATCTTCGTGAATTTGGGTAGGCAAAGAGTTCTTAGATATGACACCGAAAGCATGATCTGTGAGAGGACCATAAATAGGATTTAAGAAAAAGTCCTTCAAAAGATAGTATTTATGTTAGGGAGAGCTCGGTTCGGAGACGCAGGGAAAAGCAAGAGTGTTAGGGAATGACAGAATAGAGTAATAAAGTAAGTTATTGACCAGCTAGTGAGATTATGTTCTGCGAACTTCCTATAGGTAAAGAAGGGAGACTTTCGGGTAGGTTACTAAAGAGCATGACGTAAACTGCAGTTCCCGGTCACCCAGGCAATGGTAATTTGCAAGCCCAGGCCTGAGCTCTAAGCAGCCCCTCCCTACTAGGACAGAGTGAAGGTTAAAGCGAAATCCAGAGGATTAGAATGACAAAGCAAAGTAATAAAACACTTACCATTGGAAAGGCGCCGAGACAATGCGGTTAAGTGAGAAGTTTATTTAAGGCAAAAAGGAGCACACTTGGAGAAAGGGGAGTGTGGGCTGCCCCAGAGAAGAGGCACCCCTGAAAGGTTGGGAAAAGGTTAAGATTAAAAGGTTATGATGCCGGGGTTCTTGTTCACGAAGCTGAAGAATGAGCTTCACAAACACTCAAAGTGGGAGAGCAAGGTACAGGCTTTTATTTAGAGATAAAGTGAAAGGACAGAGCTCGTGTGAGAGCTCTCAGGCCAGGAGGGGACAAGAGAGCCCAGGGTCGTGCATTGTCTAGGGGTTTTATAGGCAGATGACGATTTTTCGAGAACATGAAAAAAAGGCTTAGGGGTGTGGACTTGTACCACCTGCCCTGCCCTCAAGGTGGGCTGGGTTGTTCTCTGCTTGCTAGGGTTGTTTACAGTGAAGTCACGGGTTATGCTGAGATACCCTTCTTTATTTGTGAAACACTTGAACATTCCAGGCCAAGTTGCTCTTGGTCTTTTGACCTTTAAGTGATCTCACTGAAGATGTCTATATTCTTAGTCTGGTATCTTTACCCTAGAGAATTAGTGTGACCTTGACTTTGTATAATGCTTAACACAGTTTCAATAGGGACTTCTTTGCCCATTGTTATATTGCTCTGACTGTAAATATCCTGCCCTGCTTTTTCTGAAGGCCCTCACCCTACTCTGATTATATACCCATGGTCCCTGTCTCAGTTATGCATCTAGAAAGTGCGGGTGACCCCAGAGAAGGAAACACCCCGAAAGGTTTGTGGTTCCCCCTTTTAAGGATTCTTTAGGAATGTGACTAAGGGCTGCGGGTGCAGACTAGTTAACTGGTCTTTGAATATTTAAATTAACTTAACACAAAGAACTTTACTGCTCTGATTTCTCCTTGGGATACCAGCATTTTGGTTTGGGAGATATCAAACAAGACTGCCTGCCCAGCCCCCAAGGTAGGCTGAGTTATTGTCTGTTTGCTTAAGAGGAAGTTAAGAATCTTCTTGACTTCCTAGGTATTAAAATGCAATCTTGTTTTTAAGATAAAATTTTCTCTGCCTTTTACTACATTGTTTATGGCTGGGGCTGCATGATTAACACAATAAAGACATGGGTTATACTGAGGTACCTTCCTTTATATGGGGAACATTCAAACATTCCACGCTAAGTTACTCCTGGCTTTTGAGTTTTAATTAACTCTAGGTCTTTTTAGTGGATATTCCTGGCCTTTTTCCCTTTCCACCTGGCTCATATCTATTTTTCTGCCTAACATTTAGATGGAGGAAGGGAGCCTTAAGCTAAGGAATGCAGGAAGCCTCTAGAAGCTGCAATAGACAAAGAGATACTATATTCTCCCCCAGATGCTCTAGAGAGGAATGCAGCCCTAATGATACCTTGATTGGGACCTGCTGAGACCTGTGTCAGATTTCTGACTGAGAGATATGTAAGATAATATAATGTGTGCTATTTTTAGCACCTGTATTTGTGATAGTGTTATGGCAGTGATAGAAAACTATTACAGGTATCTCTTTAATTTTTTTTCTGTAAACAATAACGTTTTAATAAAATCTGGAGCTGATTTATATATTCAGGGTGAGGTAAAGGACTTTTTTTTTATTATTAATGTACAATTACATGAGTAACATTATGGTTACTAGACTCCCCCCATTATCAAGTCCCCACCACATACCCCATTGCAGTCACTGTCCATCAGTGTAGTAAGATGCTATAGAATCACTACTTGTCTTCTCTATGTTATACTGCCTTCCCCATATCCCCTCCGCACCCTGCTACATTATGTGTGCTAATTATAACACCCCTTTTTCCCCCTTATCCCTCCCTTTCCACCCATCTTCCCCAGTCCCTTTCCCTTTGGTAACTATTAGTCCATTCTTGAGTTCTGTGAGTCTGCTGCTGTTTTGTTCCTTCAGTTTTTTTCTTTGTTCTTATACTCCACAGATGAGTGAAATCATTGGATACTTGTCTTTCTCTGCCTGGCTTATTTCACTGAGCATAATACCCTCTAGCTCCATCCATGTTGTTACAAATGGAAGGATTTGTTTTCTTCTTATGGCTGAATAATATTCCATTGTGTATATGTACCACCTCTTCTTTATCCATTCATCTACTGATGGACACTTAGGTTGCTTCCATTTCTTGGCTATTGTAAATAGTGCTGCGATAAACATAGGGGTGTGCATATGTCTTTCTGAAACTGGGCTGCTGCATTCTTAGTGTAACTTCCTAGGAGTGGAATTCCCAGGTCAAATGGTATTTCTATTTTGAGTTTTTTGAGGAACCTCCATACTGCTTTACGCATGATTGAACTAATTTGCATTCCCACCAGCAGTGTAGGAGGGTTCCCCTTTCTTCACATCCTTGCCAACATTTGTTGTTGTTTGTGTTTTGGATGTTGGCCATCCTCACTGGTGTGAGGTGATATCTCATTGTGGTTTTAATTGGCATTTCTTGGATGATTAGCGATGTGGAGCATCATTTTCATGTGCCTGTTGGCCCTCTGAATTTCTTCTTTGAAGAAGTGTCTGTTCAGCTCCTCTGACCATTTTTTAATTGGTTTTTGTTTGTTGAGGTGCGTGAGCTCTTTATATAATTTCGATGTCAACCCCTTATTGGATATGTCATTTATGAATATATTCTTCCATACTGTAGGATGTCTTTTTGTTCTACTGATGGTGTCCTTTGCTGTACAGAAGCTTTTTAGTTTGATATAGTCCCACTTGTTCATTTTTGCTTTTGTTTCCGTTGCCTGGGTACATATGTTCATGAAGAACTTGCTCATGTTTATGTCCAAGAGATTTTTGTCTATGTTTTTTTCTAAGAGTTTTATGGTTTCATGACTGTCTTGCAAATGAGTTTCAGTTCTAGGCAAGTTCACTATAGATTCACTGTGACCAAAGAAATTTACAGCAAAGGGGTCTTGGGGTGAAAAGGTTATACCCAACTTTATTTCCAGGTGGCAGGTCAGTCACTAAAATCCTGTTCACTCAGAGCGAGTCTGTGTTATCACTGCTGCTTCGGATGCAGCAAGCCAGTCTCTACCTCTGGGCCTCTCTGCACAGTTGTCCCGAACAGTCATCCTCTGGGCCTTTGTCCTCAGCGCTGCACCACTCCAGCCTCCGCTCTGCTCTCCTCCAGCCTTGCAGCCCCGCCACCCAGTCTCACACAGAGCACTGGGCGGAACTCTTTATATTAACACAATAATGGCTTATCGCCTAAAGGTGTGGAAGCGGTAGCATAGCAACAGGCCAGTTACATTTAAGTTCAGTGAGGATCCTGGCCATAGGAACCCCATTTTACCCACAATGACTTACATTCAGGTGTTTGATCCATTTTGAGTTAACTTTTGTGTATGGAGTTAGACAATAATCCAGTTTCATTCTCTTACATGTAGCTGTCCAGTTTTGCCAACACCAGCTGCTGAAGAGGCTGTCATTTCCCCATTGTATATCCATGGCTCCTTGATCATATATTAATTGACCATATATCCTTGGGTTGATAACTGGGCTCTCTAGTCTGTTCCATTGGTCTATGGGTCTGTTCTTGTGCCAGTACCAAATTGCCTTGATTACTGTTGCTTTGTATTAGAGATTGAAGACAGGGAGCGTAATTACCCCCCCGCTCCTCCCCCCTGCCCCCGCTTTATTCTTCCTTCTCAGGATTGCTTTGGCTATTTGGGATCTTTTGTGGTTCCATAGGAATTTTAGAATGATTTGCTCTCGTTCATTGAAGAATGCTGTTGGTATTTTGATAGGGATTGCATTGAATCTGTAGATAGCTTTAGGCAGGATGTCCATTTTGACAATATTAATTCTTCCTATCCATGAGCATGGGATGTGTTCCATTTATTGGTATCTTCTTTAATTTCTCTCATGAGTGTCTTGTAGTTTTCAGAGTATAGGTCTTTCACTTCCTTGGTTAGGTTTATTCCTTGGTATTTTAATATTTTTGATGCAATTGTGAATGGAATTGTTTTCCTGATTTCTCTTTTTGCTGATTCATCATTAGTGTATAGGAATGCAACAGATTTCTGTGTATTAATGTTGTATGTCGCAACTTTACTGAATTCAGATATTAGATCCAGTAGTTTTGGAGTGGATTCTTTAGGGTTTTTTATGTACAATATCATGTCATCTGCAAATAGGGAATGTTTGACTTCTTCCGTACCAATATGGATGCCTTTTATTTCTTTGTGTTGTCTGATTGCCGTGGCTAGGACCTCTAGAACTATGTGAATAAGAGTGGGCAGAGTGGGCATCCTTGTCTTGTTCCCGATCTTAAAGGAAAAGCTTTCAGCTTCTCGCTGTTAAGTATGAGGTTGGCTGTGAGTTTGTCATATATGGCCTTTATGATGTTGAGGTACTTGCCCTCTATACCCATTTTGTCGAAAGTTTTTATCATGAATGGATGTTGAATTTTGTCGAATGCTTTTTCAGCATCTATGGAGATGATCACGTGGTGTTTGTCCTTTCTGTTGATGTGGTGGATGATGTTGATGGATTTTCGGTGTTGTACCATCCTTGCATTCCTGGAATGAATCTCACTTGATCATGACGGATGATCTTTTTGATGTATTTTTGAACTTGGTTTGCAGTATTTTGTTGAGTGTTTTTGCATCTATGTTCATCAGGGATATTGGTCTATAGTTTTCTTTTTTGTGTTTGGTATCTTTGCCTGGTTTTGGTATTAGAGTGATATTGGCTTCGTAGAATGAGTTTGGGAGTATTCCTTTCTCTTCTACTTTTTGGAAAACTTTAAGGAGGATGGGTATTAGGTCTTCACTAAATGTTTGATAAAATTCAGCAGTGAAACCATCTGGCCCAGAGGTAGTTTTTTGATTACCAGTTCAATTTCTTTGCTGGTAATTAGTCTATTCGGATTTTCTGTTTCTTCCTGGGTCAGCCTTCGAAAGTTGTATTTTTCTAGAAAGTTGTCCATTTCTTCTAGGTAATCCAGTTTGTTAGCATATCATTTTTCATAGTATTCTCTCATAATTCTTTGTATTTCTGTGGTGTTTGTAGTGATTTTTCCTTTCTCATTTCTGAATCTGTTTATGTGTGTAGACTCTGTTTCTTTCTTTGTAAGTCTGGCTGGGGGTTATCTATTTTGTTAATTTTCTTGAAGAACCAGCTTCTGCTTTCATTGATTCTTTCTATTGTTTTATTCTTCTCAATTTTATTTATTTCTGCTTTAATCTTTATTATGTCCCTCCTTATACTGACTTTGGGCCTCATTTGTTTTTCCTTTTCTAGTTTCATTAATTGTGAGTTTAGACTATTCTTTTGGGATTATTCTTCTTTCCTGAGGTCGGCCTGTATTGCTATATATTTCCCTCTTAGCACGGTCCTTGCTGCATCCCAGAGATTTTGCAGTGTTGAATTATTGTTGTCATTTGTCTCCATATATTGCTTGATCTCTGTTTTTATTTGGTCATTGATTCATTGATTATTTAGGTGCATGTTATTAAGCTTCCATGTGTTTGTGGGCTTTTTCATTTTCTTTGAGTAATTTATTTCTAGTTTCATACCTTTGTGGTCTGAGAAGCTGATTGGTACAATTTCAGTCTTTTTGAATTTACTGAGGTTCTTTCTGTGGCCTAGTATGTGATCTATTCTTAAAAATGTTTCATGTGCACTTGAGAAGAATTTGTATCCTGTTGCTTTGGGATGTAGAGTTCTGTAGATGTCTGTTAGCTCCATCTGTTCTAATACGTTGTTCAGTGCCTCTATGTCCTTACTTATTTTCTGTCTGGTTGATCTGTCCTTTGGAGTGAGTGGTGTGTTGAAGTCTCCCAAAATGAATCCATTGCATTCTATTTCCCCCTTTCATTCTGTTAGTATTTGTTTCACATATGTAGGTGATCCTGTGTTGGGTGTATAAATATTTATAATAGTTATATCCTCTTTTTGGACTGACTCCTTTATCATTATGTAATGTCCTTCTTTGTCTCTTGTTATTTTCTTTGTTTTGAAGTCTATTTTGTCTGATAGAAATACTGCAACTCCTGCTTTTTTCTATTAATTGCATGAAATATATTTTCCATCCCTTCAGTTTTAGTCTGTGTATGTCTTTGAGTTTGAAGTGATCTCTTGTAGGCGGCATATAGATGGGTCTTGTTTTTTCATCCATTCTGTGACTCTACATCTTTTGATTGGTGCATTTAGACCATTTACATTTAGGGTGATTATTGATAGATATGTACTTATTGCAATTGCAGGCTTAAGATTCATGGTTACCAAAGGTTCAAGGGTAATTACCTTACTATCTAACAGTCTAATTTAACTCACTTCGTATGCTATTACAAACACAACCTAAAGATTTTTTTTCCTCCTTTTTCTTCCTCTTCCATTCTTTGTATGTTATGAATCATATTCTGTACTCTTTGTCTATCCCTTGTGTGACATCTGTTTAGCCTTAAGAATTTAAGAATACTTCCATCTATAGGAGTACCTCCAAAATGCACTGTAGAGGTGGTTTGGGGGAGGTAAATTCTCTCAGATTTTGCTTATCTGGGAATTATTTAATCCCTCCTTCAAATTTAAACGTTAACCTTGCCGGGTAGAGTATTCTTGGTTCAAGATCCTTCTGCTTCATTGCATTAAATACATCATGCCACTCCCTTCTGGCCTGTAAGGTTTCTGTTGAGAAGTCTGATTATAGCCTGATGGGTTTTCCTTTGTATGTGATCTTTTTTCTCTCTCTAGGTGCTTTTAAAGTCTGTCTTTATCCTTGATATTTGCCATTTTAATTATTATATGTCTTGATGCTGTCTTCCTTGGGTCCCTTGTGTTGGGAGATCTGTGCACCTCCATTGCTTAAGAGACTATCTCCTTCCTCAGGTGGGGGAAGTTTTCAGCCATTACTGTCTCAGTAACACTTTGTATCCCTTTTTCTCTCTCTTCTTCTTCTGGTACCCCTATTTTGCGATATTTTTCCTTTTGGATTGGTCACACAATTCTCTCAATATTCTTTCATTCTTAGAGATTCTTTTTTCTCTCTGTGCCTCAGTTTCTTTGTATTCCTTTTCTGATTTCTATTCCATTTACCTGTCTCTTCTACTACATCCAATCTGCTTTTAAATCCCTCCATTGTATGTTTCATTTCAGATATGGAATTTCTTAATGATTGGATCTCCATCTTAAATTTGTTCCTGAGTTCTTGAATATTTTTCTGTATCTCCAGAAGCATGTTTATGATTTTTATTTTGAACTCTCTTTCAGGACGATTGGTGAGTTCAGTTTCTTTTGGCCCTTTTTCTGGGGTTTGTGAGATTTTGGCCTGAACCATGTGCTTTTGATGTTTCATATTTCTGTGTGGTGCCCACTAGTGCCCAGAAGCTCCAGTCTCTGGAGCTGCTCAGGCCCTAGAGTGAGGTTAGGGGTCATAGGGGAGCGGAGCTGGTGCCTGAGGGAAGAAAAGAGCTGTTTCCTGAATCCCGCCTGCAGTGCCTGTCTCCTGTATGAGAACCAGTGGGCCAAGCACACAGGTGTAAGCCTCTGTGCTTGGCGTCTCTAACTGTTGTAGGCGGGGCCTCCCTTTGGCTGGCCTGATGCCAGAGCAGTGACTGCCGGTTTGTGAGCAGGTGCCTGCAGGCCAGTATGAAGGCTTGGCAGGCGGTGTGTCACAGTTGGGGGGGCTCGGAACTGAGTAGGCAGCCAGGGGTATGGAGCACCTGAAGCTCCTCAAAATTTCCAATCTTCTGGGCAGAGCATGCTGAGACAATCTTGTCCCCCTATCCCTTCTCCCTCGCAACAAGCTCCCTGCAAACCCCGTCCCTTCAGCAGCCCTTTCGCTGCTAGGTAGTCTGTCAGATCGCCCACCTTTCCTTAGTCCCAGAGAAGCTGGGTGTGGATCCCGTCCTCCACAAACGGCTGGAATCTGTCTCTCAAGCCCTCCACCTGTCCCAGCTCCCCATCCTCCAGAGCACCATACAGTGTAGGTTTCTGTTGGCAAAGCAGATCTCCAGGGCTGGGTGTTCAGCAGTCCCAGGGTTCCACCCCCTCCCCGCTCGTTTCTCTTTCTCCCGCCAGTGAGCTGGGGGAGGGGGAAGGCCTCAGGTCCCACTGGATTAAGGTTTTCATACGTTACCCTGTTTCCTGAGGTCTGCTCTGTTCATGATGTCTGTATGCAGTCTGGTGTAGCCTTCTTTCCTGTTGCTGTTTTAGGGCTAGTTGTATTAACTATATTTTCTCACTATCTGTGGTTTTGGGAGGAGTTCCCTGTCTCACCTCTCACGCTGCCATCTTGAATCTTCATCTCTTTAATTTTTTTCTTTACATTTTTGTAGATAGTCTTTATAAAATGAAGGGAGATAACTTAATTTCTTACTTCAGTAAGTTTTTTTTCTTGTTTATGATTGAGAAATAGAACAAATTTGAATTTTATCAAATGATAGTTTTAAGTCTATCAGATGATCATATGCATTTTCTCCTTTAATTTATTAATGAGGCTAATTATGTTGGTTATTATGTTAAACCAACCTGGCATTCTTGAAATAAGCTCATTTTTGTCATGTTGTATTAGCCTCCCTTCTTTTTACATATTGTTATATTTGATTTACTATATTTTATATAGGATTTTGGCATCCATGTTTTTGAATGAAATTGGATTGTAATTTTTTTCTCTTATATTGTCCTCATCAGGTTTTGCTATCAAGGTTATGATGACCTCATACAATGGTTTGGAATATACCTTTCCCTTTTATTTTCTGGAAGACTTTATGTAAGATTGACAATGTTCTTTGCTCTGTATTTATTTGGTCGAACCCTTGTGGAAGGCCTAAAGATTTCTTTGTTGGAAGATTATAATTACAGATTCAGACTATTTAAATAGCCTATTAAAGAAGACTATTCTGGATTTTCTTTTGTCTTGTTTTCATTTTTGTAAGTTGCACTTTTCTGAAAAATTTCCCTTTTTCTGTTAAACTTTCAAATTTACTGGCATAAAGTTTTTCATAATATACCGTATTTTCTTTTCAATGATTATGTAATCTGGTATTTTTTCATTTATGGTATAGGTTATTTGTGACTTTCATTTTTTTAATCAGTCTCAGAAGTTTAACAATTTTATTAGTTTTTCCAAAGGAGCAACTTTTCACTTTAATCCTCTTTATTATAAGTTTACTTTCTATTTTATTAATTTTGACTCTTATAGTTTTTCCCTTTACCCTTCATTATTGTACTTCTTTTTTTGACTTCTTGGGCTAATGATTAACTCATTAGTTTTCCACTCTTTACTTTTTTAATATATGAATTTATGCTCTAAATTTTCTGGTATGTACTACTTTATCTGTGTCTTCAAATTTTATTATCATCATTTCTATTTAGTTCAATAGACTTTCTCATTTATACTGTGATATATTATTTGCCCCATGAAATATTTAAAATTATATTCCATAATTTCCAAATACTTGAGGATTTTGCAGTCATCTGTTTCTGAGTTCTAGTTTGATTGAATAGTTGCCAAAGAATATACTCTGTGTTATTTGAGTCCTTTGAAATATGTTGAGACTGAACAGTGGATGCTCAATTTTGGGAAATGTTCCATACTTTAAAAGAATACTGATTTGGTAACTGTTGAATACAGTCCTCTATATAGACCCATGAAGCCAACTTTGTTTTTGTATTCTGCAAGTCTTTTATTACCTTGGCTAATATTTGTCTGTTTTGCCAGTTATTTACACATTTTAAAATCTCCTACTGTGCTTCTGGTTTTGTCCATTTTCCTTTGCTTAGTAAACTTTGAGGCTGTATTTCCAGGTATGCATAGGGCCTGAGGGCCTAGACAGGAGTGAGGATCGTGTGAGCAGCTGCATGGGACAGATGTCACTGTCTGTGGTCCTGAAATGTTGTGTTCCAAGTCCTTTTTTTCTCTGAACTGGGGGCAGTGATGCTTCCTATTGACTTTTTCAAGGATTCTGAGACTGGGAAGGGGAAAGCTGCAATTGGGGGAGAAAGTAGAGAAAGGAAGGAGAGAAAAAGAAGAGGGGTCAGGAAAGCATAGCTGCCAAAGGATTGCCAGTGAGGAAGAAAAGAGGATGTTGTTTGACAATGTTTTCAAATATTCCCAGTTGCCAAGAAATTACTACTTTTTGGGGGAAAGTTTTGAGGGCTTTTTCTTATTATTTCCTGCCATGCCTCCAAATGCTACCCTTATGCAAGTGGGCCTGTTGTGTCCTTCAGTCCCAACACAAAACCAACTTCCTGCTCTGAGAAGTTCAGAGATGACTGTGGTCCAACTCCATGCACATCCTCCTGTCTCTTTTGACTAGAATGCCTCCCCTTCCCCCCTGCTTATTTGGAGAACTCCTCATCCTGAACTCAGCTGGTTCACACGTCTTGGAAGCATCAGCCTACCTGTTCAGGCAGGTGTAATTTTTCCTCCTCCAGGTATCAAGAGCAGCCTGCTTATTCCTTTCTGATAGCTCTGGTCATGTTACTCATCTCCACAGTCCCACCTGGAGATCCTTGTGTGCAGAGGACTGTGTTGTCATCTTTGTCTCCCTAGCTCCCTTCTTGGCACACAGGAGATACTTAATAAAAGTTGAATCAAGAAGTGAGTGAAATGATTTCTGTAATCAGTAGATACAGCATATATTGGACAGTTTGATCACTTTAACATTAGTTCACTTAGCAAACACTTATTATGTTCATTCTCTGTATCAAGCATCATGATAGGTGCCAAGATTCCATCTGTGGATAAGTTAATCATGGCATCTGTCCTCATATTGCTAAGGAAAACCACAAGAAGATAGGCAAGTATGTATGGTAGAAGGAAAGGACTCTGGAAGCAGTTTTTTATATAGAGCCTCATGAGTCCCACACTGGAGATCAGCCGGCAGTAAATAGGAGTGGGTGGGTTTTGCTTAGGCTAAGATCTGTAAAATGCTTATGGCAAAAGGTTGTTGACTTAGAGCCTGTTATGAAGTTAGGAGGCACTAATGGCAAAGCAGGCACATAGTCACAGATCTTCTTAGGGAGGAACAGCTCGTGGGATCCACTGTATTCATTGCCCTGAATTTTCCTTGGTTCTGTCTCTACCCTTGTGAAGCCAGGGCATCACCCAGCGGTCAGGAGTAAATCCAAGGCTTCCTCAAAGAAATAGGACAGCTGCCATGTGGAATGTTGACCACACGGTGGTGCTATTTACTTCTTCAAATCCTCATTATTTAAACATTTTTCTTGTACCCCTGATTCTGGGACTAGCCTGGATGTGCCAACTCCTGCCTGTCAACTTTGAAGCTCAGTGCATTTTCTTCTTTTTATTCCTTCTGAGGGGATCGCTCTCCATGAGTGGTGGGAACAATTCAAGATACCCATTGCTATGAGTTCTCAGAATTCATCTGCACAGCTTCAATGATGTCAGCCAAACTTGTCTCCTGAACTTGAGAAGTGATTGATATTAGGAAGCATGCTGACCTGATGCTGCCCTTCCTTCATTCTCTAGACTGGTACAGGAACAAGAAGAGAGAGTCATCATTGCTGCATCGAGGGCTCAAGTACAGGAACAAGAAAAGAGAACCATCACTGCTGCATCGAGGGCTCAATGAGCAAGGCCTTGGTGAGGGTGGAGGAGAAGAGAGCTGCCATTCTATGGCCACCTGTTAGGTGGTAAGCTCCTTATATTAACTGTCTATTTAAAACTTTCTAATAAACTTCATGAGGTAGGCATTATTTCTGTTTTGTAAATGAAGAAACTGAGGCTGGACAGGTACATTATTTGCCCAAAGTCACATAGCCCAAATGCCAAATTCTGTTCTAAATCCATGTTTGACGATCTTCATAGCTCCAGGTTCTCCTTTCTTCATGTGATTTGCAAGATGAAGCGCCTGAGACTTAGCATTTGTAACTTACTTAAGGAGACAACACTCTAAAAAATATGTGTAATAAAAAAAGGTGGCAGCAACTTAAAATTGATGAAAGAGAGCTACTTTTATTGACAAGGAAATGGTCACCGTATATTGCTAAGTGAGGAAATGCAAGCTTAAGAAGAGCAAGGTAATCTTGAGTAGAGACAGTGAGATGTATTGTGCTCTCCACCCAGATCAAGATAGCACAGAAAGCCTGCTCATGTTTCCCGCCAGTTAGTCCTCCCAAGGGTTAGCCATTCAAATTATTTCTATTACTATAGGTTAGTGTTATCTGTTCTATATACAAATAAAATTAACCACTATGAACACTCTCACATGTCCTTGGCTGATCTATTCGCTCATCTCCCTTGAATATCTACCTACCTACCTACCCACCCACCCAACTACCCATTTACCCACCTACCCACCCTCCCACCCACCTACCCACCCACTGACCTACACACCTACCACCTACCCACCCACCTACCTATCCATCTACCTACCTACCTACCCACCCACCTACCTACCTACCTATAGATACAAACATTTATATAGATTTATATTAGATAATTACTATGTGAGTGGCACTGTTACATCATAGATTAGGCGTATGTTTGGTTTTAGTAGATACTGCCAAAATTTTTCAAAATTGTAATGCTTTATATACTTCCAGCAATTTATGAGTCTTGGTTCCTCCACGTTCTCCTCCTCCTTACTCTTTTTAATATTAGTCATTCTGGTGGCATTAGAAAGGTGGATGTTGTGGTTTTCATTTATATTTCCCTAATGACTAATGATGTTGAGTACCATTTCATATGCTGTTTGGCCATCTGGGTATTATTTTTGTGCAGGGAGTAGGCTTGGAGTGAGGGTTCCCAATGTGCCTATAATATGGTTTTAACTTCCCACTGGCACCAAGGTTGGGAGCCTGCAGTGTTTCTTATAGGCCTGCCCAGGTGTGGGGCAATAAGAGAAAAGAAAGGGATGGAGCATGAAAGCTGTCAGTGATCAAACATCAATAATGGAGGTATATTCTTCATTATAATGTCTCTAAGATCCATAGTGGTGAGGAGATAAATCTTAATATTCAGTGAAATAGTCAACACTTACCTTGTTGCCCACACTTGGAACAAAGATAAATATGTATGGAATAAGTAATTGTGAACATGAGATACTGATGATCTTAACTCTTTGGGGCTGATCAGAGAATAAGACTTTAAATGTGATATGTCCTACTTGGCTGAGCCATGACTATTTTATAAGTGAGAACTAGTGTTCCAGAAAAGTAGAATTCCAGAAAAAAAAATACCGTCATAGACACTGTTCACTTATCCATGGCAGTGAACTAAGCAAGAGTCCTTGGCTACCCAAATAGTAACAAACTTAAGGAATATGTCTTATGGAAGTTATTACCTCTCAGTTCTCACAAAGACTGTGCAATGGGAAGGAAAGGCATCACTTCATATTTTCTTTTGTAAGAAATGTAGGCTTATAAATGTTAAATGGCTTGCCCACAGTTACTGTTTTTTGGAGCAATAATTCTAGACAAAGGTTTTGAAACACAATGTGAAAAATGTATTTCAAGCATTTAAACAGTGTTTTAATTACCTTTTCATTGAAACAAACACATGTACATAAAGGATTGTGATGAAAAAATTACATGCTACTGTGAGGTGGCCTAAGACTTCATTCCCAGTCACGTGCTCTGGGTGTCAATGTTCTCTGGTCCGCCATTTGGGAAAAAGCTTAAGGATTACTGCGTAAGGATGCAACTGTTAATAAAACAAGATACTAATGTTCCAGGAACAAAACGAATCATCTGGAGGCAGTGAAGGATGATAGGACTGGCAGGCCCTATTCCCAGTATCATTGTTTTTCCCTCAGCGTCACCTAACCCTGTCTTTGCCTGTGTGTCTGACCCTTAATTTACTCACATATGGTTCCTCTCTAGCCAAGCAAGAACAAAAATCCATTTTCACTTTCCCCAAGTCCATAAATGGTGGGGCCTAGATTTGAGCCTTATTTCTCCATCTACAAAATGGAGATTATAATAACTGTTTCATGGGGCTATTGTAAATATTGTTTTAGAATTAAGTGTACGTGAAAGGCCCTGGTCACTGTGGATGCTTTGTAGGTACAACCAGCGGCTGGTGCATCCATCCATTCTGGAGGGGGTACGACTGATCCACGCCCTGAGCTTCCTTTAGGCAAGGGTGGCTGACGTCTCCGTCTGCTCAGTGTTGTCCCAGTGTTAGCACTGAAAGTCCAGCATCCCAGGAAGCCTCTCCCTAGGACACAAAAAGTCCCAGTTTTTGGCTATGGGTACAGAGGATGCGGGAGAAAGTATAGAACCCACATGGCTGCCCAAAAATCAGAGCTGAAAGGAACACTGTCTTTAGTGTCAAATGGACGTGGCATAGATGACCTGCCTTCTGTAGCTGCTTTTGCTTACTTTTTTTCCTGACCATCGATGTTGGCAACCATGATTTGTGTCTCACAAAAATGGAACACTCGCTGTAGTATCATTCAAATGATGTGACCTAAGTGTCCAAGTTAAAGTGTGTTGTAATCATGAGCATTAACAGTCCATTTTTTATTTTGCCTGTGGATTAACTATTAGACTTTGTATTGAGATAGTGCTAGTTTAATTTTTGACATTGTGACTATCATAACCATGTTTTCTAGGAGTTCAGATAAAGAAAATGTGAATGATGATACCAATGCCAAAATAACCCTGGCACTATCATAATAGAAGGCTAAATGACTTATCTTGATGACAGATGGAAGGCCATATACAACCGGATCAGAGCATACTGTACATTATGGAGAAAAGCATTTGGGATGGGGCACGGCGGCGGAGAGGAAAGACTGAATCTCACAAGTCTAGGATGAGACAGGCAAATAATACCTCTATATCAATCAAAAGATGACTTTTAAAATGTTTTTGTTTTGTTCTTGTCTTCCCCAAAAGACACCAAGGCCCAGTGGAAAACGGAGGCCACTGAGCTGGCTTTGGTGCGTCACATGAGCAGACGCACACGCTTGTATCGTTTCCTTGACAGCGCTATGAAACTGAGTAAGTTACATTTCCAGACTCAGAGGTTGTAACTAAAATGTCCTGTGTGTAAAACAAAAGGGGAAATTGGATAACGGGTGCTGTCCTCCTACAGGGTAGAGCTGATTCTGCCATTCTTATCAGTGATCATACCTCCTACATATGGTAGGTGATGCATCAAATAATGGCAATAAAAAATGTTGCTCCTACCCGTTAGGTACTTTGATTGAAGAATCGAAGTTTCAGGTCATTTTCTTGATTTCTATTAAGATCTTAATAAAACTACAGAAAACATAAAAGATTGTTGATATCAAAGTACAAATTAGACTGTGCCCATTAATCTGTAGGTTCAGTGGACAGTGCAAATGTAAATTTGGCCAATTTCATCCAGTCTATAAACGTCTTAGCAAAGAAAAAGAAAGGCTCTTACCAGCTAAGTGGTCTGTATGCTTTGTACCCAACATTGCTGGAAATGTGTATGATTTGTGCACCTGTGAATGTTGAGGCTTTTATAATGAAAGTTTTTGGTCACTTTTCAATTCCTCAAAACCTGCAGAAGTACTTAATGAGATATTTGACTTTATAGAAGTGGAAAGCACTTCCTTAGGTGTTTGCCTGCAGGGTAGCTATTATTGTTGCCAGTCATAAAAAATATATTAAAATGTTGGCCTGCCATAAAATCATGTTTTCAAAGTATAGAACAAGAAGGATGTCTTTTTTAAATCTGCTCAGGTTGTCATAACAAAACACCATAGTCTGGGCAGTTTAAACAACAGAAATTAATTTTCTCACAGTTGTGGGAAGGTGACCAAGGTCAAGGTACCAGCAGGGTTGGTGCCCAGGGAGGGTTCTTCCTCTGGAGTGCAGAAAGCCGCCCTCTCTCTGTGCTCACACGACCGCTTTATGTTCATGTGGCAAGAAAGGCAAGTGAGCTCCCTGATGTCTCTTCTTATAAAGACACTATTCCTATTGGATCAGGGCCCCACATAGGACCTCATTTAACCCAATTAATTCCTCAGAGGCTCCATCTCCAATACATCCACACTGGGGGTTAGGGCTTTAACATACGAATTTTGGGAGGACATGAATATTCAGTTCATAACACTGTCCTTTAATTTGGGAATATATTGAGGATGAGAATGGAGAAAGGGATTATAGTGAAACAATTAATGTGCTGTTTCTCCAAAGCATTTGATGATCTTTGAAGAAGCCACAGAAGCCTGAAAAAGGGTAAACGATGAACTGACGACCCCTGAGTCGGCTGATGTGCTATATAGGTGGCAACAAAAACTTACACAGCAAAAAATGACTTGATTTTTGGAAGGCTGCTTTAAAACTCTGAAAAGTATCCCCCAAAAAGGGCAGCTAGGCCAAACAGGACTTTTTCAGTTTCTTTATTAAAAACTGTAACTTATTTAGAATTTAATTTCTCAACTTTAAATTACCTCTATGCTTTAAAACCATTTTCCCTGAGAAGGAGAGGTTTAACTTATAATGACGTCAAGGAGCTTCAGAGTGTTTTAAAATCATGGACATTTGAGACATAGATAGCCCATCTGATGAATTTATAGATGCAAAGTACCTGATTGACAAACAACTGGTCTAAAAAAAATCCTGTAGATACAAAGTCAGTGGACATTTTTGGAGAGCTGGAAACTAATTCGTTCCAGTCTGTGAGCCTGCTGTTACAGGTTTACAAAAAAGCCTCATAAATAAAACCCTAAATATGCCTAATGCTTTTGTTAAGAAGATATTTACCTTGATATCATCACATCAGCCAGCCAGTAGGAATCAATGAAACATACACTTGATAAGAGCAGAGCTACAGGTGGAAGTGAAGTCTACGGTTGACTGTACTCAGTTTTACCTTCACATGAAAGGAAGGGTGTCCTGAGGCCGGCAGGCAGTGTGGAGAAGTGTCGCAGGGAGAGGAGACAGGAGGAATGAGTGTGTCCCGCTGGATCATGGCACAGAAAGAAACATATCGTTATTTTTTATTATTAAATACAGGTAATATCTGTTTACTTAGTTTTATTGCATTTATATTCTCTTTTTACAAAGTTTTACATTTATGTAGTTTAAGAATACGCAATAATATAATCTATATAAATATTCAATGAAAAGTTTAAATAAATTGCTGTATCAGAGGAAACAAATATTGTTATATTTTCTCACACATTTTTAATTACTACTTACTGTTGCTAATTAGTCTTACTTTGTTTTGTTTAAATAATACCAATTATGAAACAAAAGTAAATAATACATAATAACATATAATTTTAAAAGAACACCTATTTCCATATTTTCATTGTTGAAGTGATAAGACATACATGTATAATAATTCATTATATATTATATTATTATGGAATTTTGGGGGTATAATATGGCTTTTCTTTGGTCTGGAAACCCTTTTGTCCTGGGTTGGCTAAGAGCTTGACTTTTCTGCATGGCCCTTCACTTTTGCCGCAATAATGCTGTGTAATGAACCTCTCCCAAGCTTGGTGCCTTCCAACCGCAGTGTTCACTCTCACGCCTGTGGGCTGGCTGGGCTTGACTCCAAGCAGTGAGCTGGACGTGGGCCTGCTCCATGTGTCTCATTTTAGGGCTTGGACTGGGGCAGTGGTTACCCAGGGCTTGTTCTTTACATGGTGGCTCGCCAGAAAGAGAGCCACCTGGTCCTAGACAGCGAGCCCATGGCCAAGCCCAGCGGCAGGGGAATGAAGATACATGCTCTGCTCACAGCAGGAGGAAGGGGGGATACTTGCTGACCCCAGGCCCCTTCAAGAGCTTTTTGTGGGCCCCATTCCATGATTGCTATTTATTTCTCATCGGCTGTCCCTTTTTTGCAAGGGAGGATATGAGATACAGTTTCTTGGCTGAGTACTCTGCTGCCCCCTAAAATACAGGAGGTCTGTGAGTGAAGAAAAAAAATGTAAACTGGATGTTAGCATCTGCGCCACTAAAAGAAAGTTCCTTTCTCATTATTCAGTCATGAATTCAACACATGTTTTTGAAAGTTTACCATGAAGCGGCCCTGGACACTGTAACTTACTTGAACACGTTACATGGTTGCAGGAACCCAGGGAAGTGGGATGGTTAGGGATGACAGTCCAGATGAGGAGCCGGAAGCCAGGGGCAGAGATGCTTTACTGAGTTCCCATGCTTTGTGAGCAGTAGATCAGGATGTCCCAGTCTTTGTCTTATTGAGTACTGTGCAGACGGAGGTAGAGGCCCAGAATGGTCCCTTCCTCTGGGAGTTCAAGGTCCACGAGTGAGACTGACAACAGATTATACTTGCAACAGGGTGCCTTCAGGGAGTATGCCGTGCTCAGTCCACAGGCTAGAGAGGGGGGCAAGGGGTGGGGAGTGGAGGTATGTTAGGTTAGAAATAAGAGTGTCTCAATAAAGGGCCTTGAGATGGAGAAACTGGACTTAAGAAGGTTTAGAGATGTAAACAGAGCCCTGAAAAGGTCATCAGAAGTCACACCTTGAAGGACTTGGAAAGCCACACTGAGGAATTTGTATTTAATCCTCAGAGTTATAGGGAGTAGGCAAGTGGCAGGTCCATATTTATGTTTTGCAGTGATGTGAAGTTCAGGATGAGTTAAAGGGAACAGAAGTTGAGCCTGGGAGAGTATTTGGGGGGTTTCCCTTCAAGAGTACTGAGTGAGACAAAAGTTTGAGTCCAAAGTGACAGTGAGAATGGATAAAAGGAGAGAGATTCCAGAATCAGTTGGAATGGCCATTTGGACATGGGAACCAAGGATGAGGAATTTCTTAGTTTAGCAGTTTAGTTCAGTTTCTCAACCCTGGTGGTGCTTAAAAAATATACAGGCTCTCAAGCCTTGGAAATTTTGATTCAGTGAAACTGGGGTGGAGCCAGACATGGAACCATATGAAAGAGTGGGCCTCTGGGCAGCTGCCTGGGGTACCAGTCTCTAAGGAGCCCTAAAACATCATTAGAGCAAATTGGAAATCTGACTCTTTAGAACTGGTGAAAGTAAAGAGAGACTCACTCCTGATGAAGTAGGAAGAGCCCTCTGGTAGAAACAATAAAATACATCACTAACACCAACCTCTTTCAGCTAAATGTTTCTTACTTGCAGGGTCCACTGTGTAACCAGAGGCCTACCAGCAACCTCAGGGCAGAATGCCAAGCCAAAATTTTGAAAGAAATAATACACGAAAGCTGTTCCCTAGGAAGGTGGGTTTTATTGGTTAGCTAATTCAAAACCCTTTAATACAGCTTTCAAGAAGCTGTCTAGTTCAGTAAAAGATAAAACTGAAGGGGGATGGGGCATGTAGTCTTAAGGTCAGGGAGGGCTTCACTGAGGAGGTGACACTCAGGCAAAGACCTTCAGGAGATGAGGGGGCAAACCATAGGGAAACTTAGAGCATTTCAGTCCATGGAATAATAAGCGCAAAGACACGGAGGCGGCATAGCGCCCAGAATATGCAAGGACAACAGGGAGGAGAGTGTGTCCTGGAACACAGAGAGTGAGGGCAAGATAGCAGGTGGCGCAGTCAGGGAAACAAGGAGGACTACGCGTCGGCACCTGTAAGACTTGGGGTTTTGTTCTGAGAAGGGTGAAGCCGCGGAGGAGTTGAGCAGCAGTGACGGTCTGATTTATGATTCATCTCAAGCAACTCTTCTCAAAAGTAATTTTATTCCTGTGATTAAGATGGATGATGCTATAGTAACAATTCTCAAATATTAATGGCTTAACACACAAATTTATTTTTCATTTACTTTCAAATCCAGTGAGGGTTCATGGAGGCTGTGCTCATCACAGACACCCAGAGACCCAGGCTGATGGAGGCACCAGCCTGACGCAAGCTTTTCAGTCGCTATGGGAGAGAAAGAGTGCGGGCAGCCGCGCTGGCTCTCAGGGCTCCCACCCAGAAAGCGATGTCACTTCCACTTCCACCTCATTGGCCTAAACTAGTAATGTGACCACACCCAGCTTCAAATGGGGTGGAGACCTATAGCCTACCAACCAGTCTGAAAGACGGGGAGCTTACATGTTGGCGAACAGCTCCAGTGATTAACAGAACTCAGCTCCTCGGAAAAATAGCTTTACGAAATCTCCATTTCAGCTGAGAGCTCTGCATGATTAAGAGCTCTGTTGGTACATTTGTGTATGTATGGTGTGTGTGTGTGTGTGTGTGTGTGTGTGTGTGGTTCAGGGAGGTGGAGTTTAAGGGAGGTCCTGTTTTTCTAGAAGAAGAGAATAGTTAGATCCAAAGATGTGAATCTCCACCCCTTGCAAAACTTTAAAATGATGCTTTTTTTTTTTTGCTCACATCAGGTGTTCAAAGCTTACAAATCTGAGTCGGATTGAAGACTCAGCTTCAAGTACTAGGTGCCGCCTGCACTCCCAGCAGCTCTGCAGGAAGGGTCTGCCCCCAGAGGCAGGACTTAGGTTCAGGGAGTCCCCAAGGTGGGGAGAAGAAGGTAGATCTACTTCTTGGCAGCTTTCATGTCTTCTCCTGCTTACTTTTTATTGCACTGAATGTTCACCTGTTGGTTTCTCCCATCAGACTGGCCACTGGTTTTCTCACTGAATGAGATCTAAGCTGCCCAAACACTGTATAGGAGGATACTCTAAGGTGTGGAAAGAAGACATTACAATTTCTATATCCAGTGTACAGTATTAATCCTACCCTTCCAAATTAGTTGTTGTTATTGTATGGTTTATAATAGGTAAATAATAAGATGGTACACTTGAGTACTTATAAATATGTAATGCATATAGTGAAGGATATACTCAAAGCGTATTGCTGCTGAAATGAATCATCAAAAAGATTTGAAGCCTGCTGGTATAGATTATAAATCCTTTGAGGCTAGAGACAGTATGTGCTAATTTTTGCTTTATGTAGCTTTTTATTGAAGCTTAACATATATACAAGTTTAACATATATACAGAGAGGTGCACATATTACAAGTCTTACAGCCTGATCAAGTTTCATCTGTAATGAAACAAAACACTAGCAGCCCCACAAAGCCCCCTCAAGTTCCTACCCAGTCATGACCTTCCCCCCAGTAATGAACCACCTGCCTTCTCTCAGCAGAGATTAGCATTGCCTGTTTGTGTGGTTTGTTTTGTGGGCCTGTTTGCGTAGCCAGCATCTCTCCCTCTGTAGAATGCTTGAGTTTGAGTGTGGTGGTGGGTCATGAATTCCCACTGCTGCACAGCACTCCATTGTGTGAATACACCGCGATTTCCTTATTGTTCCTACTGTTAATGATATCTGGGTTGTTTCCAGTTTGGGACCACAGCAATAATGCTGCTGTGAACTTTTTTGTACATGGCTTTTGGTGAACATGCTGTAGGCATTTCTGTTGTGTACAGGACTGGGTCACATGGCACGTGCATACTTGGCATTAGTAGATACCCAGACAGCTTTCTAATGTGGTGGTACCTCTTACCTGTTCTTGACATTAACACCAAACACAGGGTGCATGTCAAATGCTCCCTGGATGAAAGTGTGGAGAGTGAACAAACAGTGGGACAGGGGATGAAAAAATGCACGTTGAAGCTGTCGGCATTATGGGCATGTTCGGTCACAATCACAACCGCAGGAATGACTCTATGGAGGATGATGTTTTCAGAGAAGAAAATGGTCATGTGTAGCATAATATGGACCAGTGTCTGAATTATAGGCTTTTGGAGCTGGAAGGAATCACCATCAACTATGAGTTAGTAAAGAAAGGTAAGCTGGTTTTTCTAGGAAGGATCCTGTGAAGGGCAGGTGGAATTTAGGGGTGTCCTCAGCTTGGCGGGTCCAGAGCTCAGTTTTATTTGCTTACCCAGCTGTGGTCATTCCTGGAGTACTGACGGCTCATGTTCAATCTAGGTTATCAAAGTGGCAGCTTATTTATAAATGGAGTTCCTACACTCACCTGGGCTCCTTCTTAGCTGAGCAGAGTTATCAGGTGAACAAAATGGTGCTGAGTTTGGGAGTCTGGTTTCAGAACATGGGGTTTTGACTCTGTTCTTGTGTGACTTCACTTGGCTGGGTCAGGTCCTAGAGCAGGCTTTCCCAAGGGTGTCCCCTGAGTCCTCTGCGCTGATTCCTCTGGAAAAGACCTCTGCATCCAGCAGACCTGGGAAAAACTAGGTACTGACCTCCTGTCTCAGAAAATCTCAATGCATATTAGCATTAAAGGCTCTGACAGGTCCTACTGCAAAAAAATCTGTTTAACTGTTCTCGGTGTTCTCCAACTTTACCAACAGAATCCCTGCCTTTTAAATTATTTTTATATATAACATATATATTTTGCAGAACATAACAAAACCCTTTAAGAACATTAATCTAAAGAATTATCTCTGTTCTACTCTCTCTACAGTGTTTTTCAAACTGTACTTATTAGTGGACATTAACAAAATAAAGTTAGTAATTTGAGAACACCATTACAGATCATTAAAATGAAATAGAATAGAAAATATGAGAGTGCATCACATGTAATGATATTTTATAAAATTTTGCTTTAGTTACATTTGTGCAAATACGTTTGTGTTAATTTGTGTAACGGGTCACAAATAGAATGTACACTTTATGTGGGTCACAGCAAGAGAAGGGACTCAAACGACCACGCGGTCTCCCAAATGTTGGATAAGACACTGAAACTTTGTACTGCCGCGCTCCCTCCCCTCATCTCCCTCACCCGGTGCTCAGATTCTGTCCTCTCTGAGCTGCACCTTTCAGCACTGCCTCCTGCCTCCCAGTACTGGCTTATCAGGTTCTTTCTCTTCCTTTCATGATCTAGCAAACAGGCTTTGGTTTGCTCAACTACTTACCATCTGACCTCAGGAAAATGACTTCAACTCTCCAACCCTCAGTTTCTTCACCTGTAAAATGGTGATAAGAATTTTCTCTTAGGATTGTTTGTGATGATTAGATGAAATAAGCCAGGGAAAGCATCTGGAACATAAGGACTGAAAACAGGCTTTCCCTTTGATCTGCGCCCCTCCCTCCATACTCAGTATGGGGAGACCCTCTGGATTTCTGTTCCTCTGCAGGGACACTGTCACCAGTGACAACCTCAAAGAATTTGGCAGCAGGTGATTCCTGGGAAGATGCCAGTTTCTGCCCATCTAATAATGATTTTTGTTGTTTTTAATCTTGAAGGGTAATTTTTAAGCCTGGTTCCCAGATTCTCTCAGGGCACCCTACTGCTGACTCTGCCCCCATATCCATCTTCCTGCCTATAGGCCCTTATGAACTCTGAGATCCAAACGGTGGACTTCTTAGGGACACAAGTCTCAAAGATGTTCAGGCACTGGTTAAGGGTCACTCAGCTGTTCACAGGCCAGCCCGCAATTCCAGGGCTTGGGATGCCAAGCCCAGTCCTCTCTCCAGCAAAGAGCATGCAGAGCCTTAGATCGTGCCCATAGCAGGGTTCCCTATAGCCGCTTAGAACAGCGACTCAAACACTGATTAGGTCCCAAGGAGAAAAACTGTTCATTGTGATGACCTTAAGTGGTCAAAAGATTCTCTTTCTGTATTTCCTTCCAAAGCACCCTTGGGGACTGAGCCCAAATAAAGCAGTGAGATGCCAGTAAAGAAGACTTGTCTTTCCGAGGCTTTGCAGGGGAGAGCGGTAGTTTTGGCTACCCTCAGCAGCACCCCCACTCCCCCCGAATCCCCCCTACTCCCGGTCCTCGCCTCCGTCCCCACCGCATTGCCCCGGGTTCACCGAGCACCGGCACACGTTGGAGAAGGTCTTCAGGCGATGAGTCCTGCTCTGCGTTCCTCGCCACCCCGAGTCTGAGCATCACCTTGCGTGCGCGACAGCTTCTTTTCCTAGCACCTGGGCTCCATCTCCAGGCGGCTCCGGTCGCCCGAGCCCCGGGCAGGGCTTTTATTGTGAAAGGAGCTCCCCCTCCCGCGCTTTCGGGGAAGTGGTGAGGCTGGGCCGGGACGTGCGGCCAGGATTTTGCAAACTGCAAACGTCCCTAGCTGATCGCGGAGGCTGGCGGCTGGCGGCTGGTTCCCGCAAACCGCAGATCCCTCAGGTCCACAGATCCCGCGTGCGTTCGCCCAGACCTCCTCTAGCAACCCCATCCCAGAGCATCCCCGAGCGCGTCGCCCGCCCAGGAGTTGTCGTGGGTCTCTTGGCCGCTGGGAAGGTTTGGACCTTCAGTCCGAGAAACACGCGTCTGGGGAAGACTGGAGAACCACGGCGCCGGCGGCGGCCTGGCGGCGGCGAGATGAGCTGGCGAGACGGCTGAGCGCGCCGAGCAGCGAGTCCAGCTCTGCGGGGGACATGGTAGGAATGGCGGGTGGGGACAGGTGGCCGCGGGCGGCGCGCACCCGCTCTGAGCGCGCAGAGCCTAAGCGGCCCCCGGGAACCTGAACTGTTCCCCGAAGGTTGCATGCGTGGGGCGGCGGCGGCTCTCATTTCTGCACCTAGGACGGGTTGAGGGGTTAGGGACGGCAGTCATCTTGCTGCTTCTGGTGGCGGGTAAGACCGTAATACGGGGGCTTTCATTCGAACCGCACACCCTGGCTGAGCGGTACTCCACTGGCCAGGCGGCACACACGATACAGTCCACAGGGCAGGGATTCCGCTGGGCACTTAAAACCTCTGAGGGGTGAGTCGCCTTTCAAGTCACTTTATTTCCCGGAAAAATGCACGTGAATTTTGTGCTATCTTCTGTAGCTTAGCCATGTTTGAATATTGAAAGTAATGCCTTAACATTTACTATGGAGAATTGAATCGGGCCTGGTAAGGGTCCAGTGCCTGACTCCCAGTGTTCCCCCTCCCAGTACCACAGGGCAGGTGTGGGATGCTGGTTGGTCTGGGATGTCATTCATGAAGCCAGGGACCCTGTGAACATTGCCTTTCCACTGATAATGCTCATGGACATCAACAAGCAGAAAAGACAGACCCTGAAAATGTGACCCAGCAGTTTAGCTAAAACACACGTGCAGCCTGGGGAAAGGCACTGGCTGCTGATTAGCTCTGCCTCCAGGTAGAAGCTACCTGCAGCCCCTGCCAACCTGCTCCTGCAGTTCGTTGTCCTGCGCTGGTGTGCGTCAGCCACTAGGGTGGGAACCCACAGGGGCTCTCCTCTCTGCTTCTATGACCTGCTCTTCCTCCCCACTTCCCACTCACAGAGGGCAGATTGGATCTCACTGGAGATACTTCTCAGGGAGTTTAGCTCTTAGTCTGGCATTTAGAAGAGTGCCTAGAGTCCTCTGTGGGCTGCAGGGTCTCGGGGAGAACAGTTCCCTGTAGGCAAGGATGTGCTGGCAGTGTCCAGACTGGGGATCAACGGTGGTCAACAGGAGCTGGGGGCTCAGGGAAGGGTACCTATGAGGCTAGGGGTGTGTGTGTGTGTGTGTGTTTGTGTGTGTGCGCGCACGCGTGCGTTTCACCTTCCTCCTCTTATAACACCCTCTCTCCAATCCTCATAGGTTTTCTTTTTTCCTCAAAGACGAATAAGAGAAAGAATTACCGGAACCCTAAGGTTGAAAAAGGGGAGCGATCAAACATACAGGACGTAGAACCAGAAAATGTGGATTTTTTACTATAAAATTCCCCATTCAGGAACAGGAGTGTTGTCAGAAGAGAGTAGGGGCCAAGGCCATCCACTCCGAGGGACCAGCACACCTGGCTTTAAAGGTGTCCGTGTCTTTCAGCCCTCCTGTGGTGGAGGCGGAGCACCAGAGGACAGAAGGTCCCTGCCTTCTGCACCTGCAGCCTCGGGGCGCATGTGTGTGTTTGCTCCACTGCCAACACGGGCTTCCTATTTCCAGGAGCCGGCGGTCCCCTGGCTTCTCACCCTCCGCTCTGAGAGCATGGAAGAGGACTTGAGTCAGGCTTTCACTGTGCCAGGGTCCACTTGCCAGAGAGAGGGCCCTGATGAGCAACCTCTGGTAGCAAAATGGCCTTGGAGATTTGAGTTTCCTTTGCTTCTTCCTTTGAATGAAGGGTCCTGTTGTCCAGAGGTCCGGGGCCCAAAGGGACAGCCCAGCACTGGCTGCAACCAGCATAGGAGAGGGCAGGGGGTCTGGGATCTTTGGGGGTCTGTTTCATCTTCTATAAAATGAGAGATTAAACGAGGTGATCTCTAAGGTGCCATTTAACTTTAAAAATGGCTGGATCCAACCTGGTGTTGACCTCTTCTTAGTGCAGACAGCTAAGAGAGTGTGAAAAAGGTTTCAGCCCTGCCTCTGACTGCATTCCAGATCAAATCCAGGGCAAGACCCAGACTGAGGGATGTTTTTAAGGCTGCCCAGGCGACCCTAGTGTGGAGCCAGGACTGAGAACCACTGCTAGAAGTTCTGACTGAGAAATAGGCTAGAAGGCGGAAGAGACAGAGATTGCACTTCGCAGGCACCCCAGGTCTGTAGAATTGCCATTCTTTGAGACAAGCCTAAAATAGGTTTTCATCTGGGTAATAATGCATGCTGTATGCCCCTGTTGGAGGATCCTTCCATGGAGAAACTTCTTTTAATTCATTAAAACTGAGATGCGAACTTCCCCCAACTTGTTTGAATATGGTAATCTTTACCCAGGAATTCCTTCATGCTATCGTATTACTGACCCAAGGTACATAAAATGGGAAACGCTGGGCTATATAAATATAAACTAAAAGTCTGGAATCCTTAAATGTCCTTTTGCAAAAGTGAGGACATTTTTGAACACCCTGAAGGGGGCATGGGTCTCTGCTAGGGCTTGGCGTGCTTGTTTCTAGAGCCAAGACTGAGACACCTGCCACCTTTCCTTACGACATGGTGGGAGACTTGCTGTGTGTCACACATCCCGAACTTGGATGAAAAAACATTGATAGGAGAAGTTAAAACTATTACTGACAACTTAAACATTTTTTTCTTCCTTATTCTTAAAAAAAGCTGTCTTCCTGATTTATACACACACACACGCATATACATATATACATAACAACCATACTACCAACTTCTATAGGCAATCTCAGTTATAATTTTGGTGTAGTTTCTACCCTTTGAGTATTATTTTTTTTATTACATTTTTTTCATTAAGGTATTATTGATAACACTCTTACAAAGGTTTGACATGAAAAACAATGTGGTTACTACATTCACCCATATTATCGAGCCCCCAGATGCCACAGAGTCACTACTTTTCTCTGTGCTACACTGTCTTCCCCGTGATCCCACACACACCATGTGCACCAATCATGATACCCCACAATCCCCTTCTCCCTCCCTCCCCAACCGCCCTCCCACACCCCTCCCCTTTGGCAACCACTAGTCCCTAATTGGAGTCTGTGAGTCTGCTGCTGTTTTGTTCCTTCAGTTTTGCTTCATTGTTTTACTCCACAAATGAGGGAAATCATTTGGCATTTGTCTTTCTTGGCCTGACTTATTTCACAGAGCATAATACCCTCCAGCCCCATCCACATTGTTGCAAATGGTAGGATTTGTTTCTTTCTTATGGCTGAATAGTATTCCATTGTGTATATGTACCACATCTTCTTTATCCATTCATCTACTGTTGGACACTTAGGTTGCTTCTGTATCTTGGCTATTGTAAATAGTGCTGCAATAAACATAGGGGTGCATATGTCTTTTTCAATTTGAGAAATTGTATTCTATGGGTAAATTCCTAGGAGTGGAATTCCCGGGTCAAATGGTATTTCTATTTTCAGTTTTTTGAGGAAACTCCATACTTCTTTCCACAGTGCTTGAACTAGTTTACATTCCCACCAGCAGTGTAGGATGGTTACCCTTTCTCCACATCCTCGCCAGCATTTGTTGTTCTTAGTCTTTTCGATGCTGGCCATCCTAACTGGTGTAAGGGGATATCTCATTGTGGTTTTAATTTGCATTTCCCTGATAATTAGTGATGTGGAGCATATTTTCATGTGCCTGTTGGCCATCTGAATTTCTTCTTTGGAGAATTGTCTGTTCATATCCTCTGCCCATTTTATAATTGGTATTTTGCTTTTTGGTTGTTGAGGTGTATGAGTTCTTTATATATTTGGTATGTTAACCCCTTGTAGGCTATGTCAGTATTCTCCCATACTGTAGGATGCCTTTTTGTTCTGCTGATGGTGTCCTTTGCTGTACAGAAGCTTTTTAGTTTGATGTAGTCCCATTTGCTCATTTCTGCTTTTGTTTCCCTTGCCTTAGGAGATGTGTTCAGGAAAAAGTTGCTCATGTTTATATTCAGGAGATTTTAGCATATTGTTTCTTCTAAGAGTTTTATGGTTTCATGACTTACATTCAGGTCTTTGAACCATTTTGAGTTTACTTTTGTGCATGAGGTTAGACAATAATCCAGCTTCATTCTCTTGCATGTAGCTGTCCAGTTTTGCCAACAGCAGCTGTTGAAGAGGCTGTCATTTTCCCATTGTTTATCCATGGCTCCTTTATCATATATTAATTGACTATATATGCTCGGGTTTATATCTGGACTCTATAGTCTGTTCCATTGGTCTACTGTTCTGTTGTTGTGCCTGTACCAAATTGTCTTGATTACTGTGGCTTTGTAGTAAAGCTTGGCATTGGTAAGTGAGATCCCCCCCTCGTTTATTCTTCGTTCTCAGGATTGCTTTAGCTATTTGGGGCCTTTTGTGGTTCCATATGAATTTTAGAACTATTTGTTCCAGTTCGTTGAAGAATGCTGTTGGTATTTTGATAGGATTGCATTGAATCTGTAGATTGCTTTAGGCTGGATGGCCATTTTGACAATATTAATTCTTCCAACCCAAGAGCATGGGATGAATTTCCATTTATTAGTGTCCTCTTTAATTTCTCTTAAGAGTGTCTTGTAGTTTACAGGGTATAGGTCTTTCACTTCCTTGGTTAGGTTTATTCCTAGGTATTTTATTCTTTTTGATGCAATTGTGAATGGACTTGTTTTCCTGATTTCTCTTTCTGCTAGTTCATCTGCTAGTGTATAGGAATGCAACAGATTTCTGTGTATTATTTTGTATCCTGCAAGTTTGTTGAATTCAGATATTAGATCTAGTGTTTTGGAGTAGATTCTTTAGGGTTTTTTATGTACAATATCATGTCATCTGCAAACAGTGACAGTTTAGCTTCTTCCTTACCAATCTGGATGCCTTTTATTTCTTTGTGTTGTCTGATTGCTGTGGCTAGGACCTCCAGTACTATGTTGAATAAAAGTGGGGAGAGTGGGCATCCTTGTCTTGTTCCTGATCTTAGAGGAAAGGCCTTCAGCTTCTCACCGTTAAGTATGATGTTAGCTGTGGGTTTGTCATATATGGCCTTTATTATGTTGAGGTACTTGCCCTCAATAGACATTTTGTTGAGAGTTTTTATCATGAATGGATGTTGAATTTTGTCAAATGCTTTTTCAGCATCTATGGAGATGATCATGTGGTTTTTTTTTTTTTGGTATCATTAATCTAGTTACATGTGCAACATTATGGTTACTAAACTTCCCACGATCATGTGGTTTTTGTCCTTCTTTTTGTTGATGTGGTGGATGATGTTGATGGATTTTCTAATATTGTACCATCCTTGCATCCTTGGAATAAATCCTACTTGATCATGATGGATGATCTTTTTGATGTATTTTTGAATTTGGTTTGCTAATATTTTGTTGAGGATTTTTGCATCTTTGTTCATCAATGATATTGGTCAGTAATTTTCTTTTTTTGTGGTGTCTTTGCCTGGTTTTGGTATTAGAATGATGCTGGCCTTATAGAATGAGTTTGGAAGTATTATTCCCTCCTCTTCTACTTTTTGGAAAACTTTAAGGAGGATGGGTATTAAATCTTCACTAAATGTTTGGTAAAATTCAGCAGTGAAGCCATCTGGTACAGGACTTTGTTCTTAGGTAGTTTTTGATTACCAATTCAATTATGTTGCTATTAATTGGTCTGTTCAGATTTTCTATTTCTTCCAGGGTCAGCCTTGGAAAGTTTTATTTTTCTAGAAAGTTGTCCATTTCTTCTAGGTTATCCAGCATGCTAGCATATAATTTTTTAGAGTATTCTCTAATAATTCTTTATGTATCTGTGGTGTCAAAAGTGATTTTTACTTTCTCATTTCTGATTCTGTTTATGTGTGTAGACTCTTATTTTTTTCTTGATAAGTCTGACTAGGGGTTTATCTATTTTGTTTATTTTCTCAAAGAACCAGCTTCTGCTTTCATCTTTCATTGATTCTTTCTGTTGTTTTATTCTTTTTGATTTTATTGATTTCTGCTCTAATCTTTTCATGTCCCTCCTGCTGCTGACCCTGGGCCTCATTTGTTCTTCTTTTCTGGTTTCATTAATTGTGAGTTTAGACTGTTCACATGGGATTGTTCTTTCCTGAGGTAGGCCTGTATTGCAATATACTTGCCTCTTAGCACGGCCTTTGCTGCCTCCCAGAGATTTTGCAGTGTTGAATTATTGTTGTCATTTGTCTCCATATACTGCTTGATCTCTGTTTTTATTTGGTCATTGATCCATTGATTATTTAGGAGCATGTTGTGAAGCCTCCATGTGTTTGTGGGATTTTTCATTTTCTTTGCATAATTTATTTCTAGTTTCATACCCTTGAGGTCTGAGATAGTGGTTGGTACAATTTCAGTCTTTTTCACTTTACTGAGGCTCTTTTTGTGGCCTAGTATATGACCTATTCTTGGAAATGTTTCATGTGCACTTGAAAAGAATATGTATTCCGCTGCTTTTGGGTGTAGAGTTCTGTAGATATCTGTTAGGTCCACCTGTTCTAATATTGTTAAGTGCTTCTGTGTCCTTACTTATATCCTTTGGAGTGAGTGTAGTGTTGAAGTCTCCTAGAAGGATGCATTGCATTCTATTTCCCCCTTCAATTCTGTTAGTATTTGTTTCACATGTGTATGTGCTGCTGTGTTGGGTGCATAGATATTTTTAACGGTTATATCCTCTTCTTGGACTGACCCCATTTATCATTATGTAATGTCCTTCTTTGTGTCTTGTGACTTTCTTTGTTTTGAAGTCTATCTTGTCTGATACAAGTCCGCAACTCCTGCTTTTTTCTCCCTATTATTTGCATGAAATATCTTTTCCATCCCTTCACTTTCAGTCTGTGTATGTCTTTGGGTTTGAAGTGAGTCTTTTGTAGGCAGCATATAGACAAGTCTTGTTTTTTTATCCATTCAGTGACTCCATGTCTTTTGATTGGTGCCTTCAGGCCATTTACATTTAGGGTGATTATCAATAGGTATGTACTTACTGCCATTGCAGGCTTTAGATTCGTGGTTACCAAAGGTTCCAGGGTAACTTCGTTGCTATCTAATAGTCTAACTTAACTCACTTAGTATGCTATTACAAACACAATCTAAAGGTTCTTTTTTTCTTCCTCCTTTTTCTTCCTCCTCCATTCTTTATATATATATTCTGTACTCTTTGTCTATCCCTTGACTCACTTTTGGGGTAGTTGATTTAGTTTTGCATCTGCTTAGTAATTAATTGTTCTACTTTCTTTACTGTGGTTTTATTCCCTCTGGTGACAGCTATTTAGCCTTAGGAACACTTTGATCTATAGCAGTCCCTCCAAAATGCACTGTAGAGACTGTTTGTGGGAGGTAAGTTCTCTCAGGTTTTGCTTATCTGGAAATTGTTTAATCCCTCCTTCAAATTTAAATGATAATTTTGCTGGGTGGCATATTCTTGGTTTGAGACCCTTCTGCTTCATTGCATTAAATACTTAATGCCACTCTCCTCTGGCCTGTAAGGTTTCTACTGAGAAGTCTGATGATGGCCTGATGGGTTTTCCTTAGTAGGTGATCTTTTCTCTCTCTGCTGCTTTTAATGCTCTGTCCTTGTCCTTGATCCATTGCTATTACTGTATGTCTTGGTGTTGTCCTCCTTGGGTCCCTTCTGTTGGGAGGTCTGTGCACCTCCATGGCCTGGGAGATTTTCTCCTTCCCCAGATTGGGGATGTTTTCAGCAATTACTTCCTTAAAGACACTTTCTATCCCTTTTTCTCTCTCTTCTTTTTTGGTACCCCTATAATGCGAATATCGGTCCATTTGGATTGGTCGCACAGATGTCTCAATATTCTTTCATTCCTAGAGATCCTTTTTTCTCTCTGTGCCTCAGCTTCTTTGTATTACTCTTTTCTAGTTTGTATTCCTTTTACCATCTCCTCCACTATATCTAATCTGCTTTTAAATCCTGCCCCGGCCCGCGGGGCTGGTTATTAGCGGGTCTCGAGGAGGATCCCTCTACCTAAAGGATGGGACGGAGAGAGAGAGGCGGAGGCCAAGCAAATTGTCAAGGCTTCCATTTATTTTTAGAAAAGGCAGGGAATATATAGCATTTGAAGGGGCGTGGTAGGGAGTGGCTTCTTCTGGTTGGTTGCCCATTATGATAATGAGGCGACCTACAAAGTCCAATCACACACCGAGTTGTGCATATGCGCAGTTGTCACTGACGTGAGCAACTGACCTTATTGAGAACACCTGGCAGGAAGCTGTGGCAGGAAATTGTCAAGAAGAAGTAAACAACAAGATGGAGTCTTTAAAACAAAATGGAGTCCCATTGTTCTAGTGTAAATCTATTCTATATGCTGACTATAAAGGTTAGGTTAGTTTCTTTAGCAACGAAGCGTAGAATACAGAATGAAACTGAGTTGGGCTAAGATCTTTAAGTTCTCTGTGCCTGTGCAAAGTCCAAGGTGGTCACCAACAAAATCCCTCCATTGTATGTTTCATTTCTGATACTGTATTCAGTAATGATTGGCTCTCCATCTGGAATTCACTCCTGAGTTCTTGAATATTTTTCTGTACCTCCAAGAGCATGTTTATGATTTTTATTTTGAAATGTCTTTCAGATTGATTAGTTCAGTCTCACTTGATCCTTTTTCTGGTGTTTGTGGGATTTTGGTTTGAACCAGATTTGACGTTTCATATTTGCATGTGGTGCCCTCTAGTGCCCAGAAGCTCTACTCTCTGGAGCTGCTCAGCCCCTGGAGCTATGCTGGTGGTCGCAGGGGAGTGGCTCTGGTGCCTGGGATCAGGAAGGTAGCTGTTTCATGCTTCCCAGCTGCTGTGCCTGCCTTCACTGCCAGAACCAGTGAGCCAAGCACACAGGTGTAAACCTCTATGCTTAGCATTTGTAGCTGCTGTAGGCAGGGCTGCCCTCTGGCTGGCCTAATGCCAGAGCAGGGGCTGCCAGTTTGCAATCCGGCACAGGCTGGCCAGGAGGATGGCGCAGCAGGGTGCGTATCATGGTGGGGTCTTGGAGCTGTGTAGCCAGCCAGGGGGATGGAGTGACTGAAGCTCCTGAAAGTTCCCAACCTGCGGGGTGGAGTGAGCCTGGACAATTTTGTCCACCTGTCCTTTCTCCTGAGCAGTAAGTTCTGTGCAATCCTTGCCCCTTTATCAGCCCTCTCGCTTTTAGGAAGTCTCTCAAATAGCCCGCTTTTCTTTTGTCCCAGAGCAGCCAGATGTGGATCCCTGTTTTCCACAAGCAGCTGGAATCTCAGTCTCTCCAGGTATTCCACCTGTCTTAGCTTTTCAACCCCAGTAATATCCAGAGCTTCATGCAATGTAGGTTTGTGCTCCCACAGCAGATCTCCAGGGCTGGGTGTTCAGCAGTTCTAGGCCTCCACTCCCTCCCTGCTCCATTTCTCTTCCTCTCGCCAGTGAGCTGGGGTGGGGGAAGGGCTTGTGTCCCTCCAGACCATGGCTTTGGTTTGTTACCCTGTCTTGTGAGGTCTGTTCTCTTCTCTAGGGGTATGTAGTCTGGCCCAGCCTTCTTTCTTGTTGCTCTTTCAGGATTAGTTGTATTAATTATATTTTCATATTATATGTGGTTTTAGGAGGAGGCCTCTGTCTCACCTCTCACGCCACCATGTTTAATCTCTCCCTTTGAGTATTATTTTAAAAATTGAGATTATATGGACCATGTGGTTTGTAGTCTGATTTGTTTTACTTCACTTTTTATCAAAGCATGTTTCCATGTCTACATCTTCAAAAAATCTTTGTAAGCATACTTTTAATGCTCAGTACCATGATTTTGATATTCATCTCCCTGCTTATGGACTTTAGGTCATTTTCACTATGGGGCTGTTTTCCATGGCATGTGGCCAGCTTCTGATTATCAGTGCAAATGGGGATCTGAGTGTCTAGCTAAGTGGAAATCAGACAAGTTCACTAGAACAAATTTATTAAAGATTATATTGCAACTGCCCTCAAGGGCCCAGAGGGTAGTTGTTGGAGTTTCCTCTATCTGCCTTCATTCTGTGCCATGGGCATGACACCAAGCAGGCAGCCCATGGAGGAAATGGGCTCCCAGGGTCAGCTCTCCTTGAGAGAACCAAGAGCCAACATCCCTGCAGGATAAGACTGAGAGGAGAATTCCCGGTAAAGATGCTGAGGCCAGAGAAGGGGTATGACCTTCTTAAGGTCACTCAGCCCAGGTGTCTGGATTCCCTCCCACCCCCATGCACGTCCTACTTCATATCCTGAGGCACTTGGCACAGCTTGGAGTGGTGAAGAAAAGTCGAAGAAAAGAATGAGGCTTGTGCCAGACTAGGCTACTGTGTGGCTCTAGGGGAGCAATTCAATGCTCTGAGCCTCAGGCCCCATCTGTAAATGGGGTTATAATACATACAGGTTGTTAAGAAATAAGGGCTGTTATGGAATGATAGAGGTGAAAGCACTTGGTGCTCCACAGCTGCTCTAAGAATGGGGGTGCAGAGGACCCACAAAATTAGGTTTTCTTTTTGTCAGAATATACAACAAACGTTATGGAAGTCACCAACGCATTTCTGTCATACCTGTTATGGGGTGTTCATGGGACTCTTCCCTAAGTAAGGATCAAGTGTAGACAGAGTCTATTCTAAAACAGTTTTCTCCTTTGAATCTCTTTTTTGAAGAGGCAGGAAATAGCCAGCCTGCAGGAGATGTCCGTGTGTCCTGGGCCTCCTTGCTGAATGTGAGTGCGGGCCCCACTTGGCGCGGGCTGAGGCCCAGTGCAGGGGTGCTCCTGCGGACGGCCCTGCCGAAGGTCTGGGGGAGCCCCTCCGGTTCTCAGGCTCAGCCAAAGAAGAGAAGAGGTTAAACTGGCTTTAGAATCAGAACTAGGAACCATGGCTTCCAGCCTGTAGGGAATTTGATACCATCTCTTTTGTGGGCACCCTCTGGAACTGCAGCTCCCACGGCATTCATGAGCCTGCTTGCTCGGGGCTGGCTGGTGAGCAGAGGGAATTAAGCAATACTGACCTCAGCAAGCCCAAGTGGGGGTTGGCTCAAAATGTGCTGGGCTGGGGGTGGGAATGAATAGGTCTCACAAAGAAATGAGTTCCTTAGCTGTTTCAGGAGCCAGCGGGAGAGGTGCACTTCACATGGGTCTCAAAGATGCTGGCCGTGCACTGAGAACAGACCTGGGAGCGCAGTCCTCCCTCCTACCCAAGGCACCAGTGTGGAAACAGTGCAGCAGATTTCCCTGAGGCCTGGGTGCCTTGGCTTGGCTTGGTTTTATTTGTGTGTGACCACTGAAGTCTTTCCTTCTGGGGACTTTGGGGTGCAACCCCTGTATCATCTAGATGTGTCTACACAGGTGTGCCTGTGAAGGGCCACCTGGCCTGAGAGTGAAGCAGAAGCATGGCTCGTGGGCAACCCCCAGGCTGTCCTCTGTGTGGATCTGCCACCCCCACCCCAGACACAGACACACAGTCTTGGAAGTGTCCTGGGGTCTGGCCATATTCCTGAGCGCCCAGCCTGGTGGCCCCAGAACTGCTCACTAAGTAAAGGCGGAAGGCGCTTTACGAGAGCTGGTGGATTCAGGGGTGAGGTTAAGTGTGAAGGGAGAGATAGGGGGATGTTGAGGATGAGGAAACAGTATGAGCTTGGTCTCTAGGCCTTGACTGGTCCTGAGTGAACACGTGTCTTCTTTAGGCAGGGCCTGAGTCTTGCTCCAGGTGGCTTTGGAATTCTTGAGTGGTACATCTAGAAGTCCACAAAATGGGGACTCTCAATCTATGTACAAGTGTATCTTAGGCTCTCTCTCTCCCCACTGCGTTGCTCGTCATCCATCCATCCATCCATATATCCATCCATCATTTATTCAGAAAGTATCTGCTTTAAGCCAGACATTGTGCTGAGGCAGAAGATATGAAGATAAATGACATAGATCCTGCCCCCAAGGAATGTGAAGTCTAGCGATGCTCCCTGTGTGTGTCTGCGGGTTAGAGCAGGTGAGAGGTTCAGGGGAGAGTGACGCACAAAGAAATGTTCCTGTCCTGTGAGCGAAGTGCTCTGATGAAGCTTGAGAGAAGCTGGTGCCCCCAGCCCAAGGAGTGAGGGGGTACGCGGAGGCTCCAGGAATGGCGTGTCTAAGGATGGTCTGGATTTTGTCAAGTAAAGTAAAGAGAAGGAATCACGTATCTACTAGAATTGCTGAAAACCAGCACACTGACAATATCAAGTGCTGGCCAGGACGCAGAGCAGCTGGTGTGCTCACACCACAAGGTGGGCACACACACTGATAGTATACAACCCAGCAGTCCTATTCCTATGTATTTACCCGAGAGGAATGAAAACATGTCTACGCAAAAGTCTGGATCCAAATGTTTATAGTAGCTTTATTCAGAATCACCCCAAACTGGAAACAACCCAACTATCCCTCAACTTTAGATCAGATTAACAGAGATGCAGCCATACCTTGCAGTAGAGGACAGGTACTCACAGCTGCACGAGGGAATCTCAGAGGCCTTATGCTGAGTGCAAGGCATTGACCTCAAAGGGCCACGTACACTGCGATTCCGTTTATATGACATTCTGCAAAGATGAGACCTTAGGGACAGAGAGCAGGTGATGGTTGCCAGGGGTGGGGATGGGAAGGCTGCCACTACAAAGGGTGGTTTTGGAGTGAGGGAACCCTGATTGTGGTGGTGTTTCTGTACGTGTGTTAAAACTCACAGAACTGTACACAGAAATTCTAGGTTTCCAGTATTTAAATTTATAAATAATAATGAGAAGGAAAGACAGTCTGGCAGAGGGAACAGCATGTGCAAAGCCCTGGAGGAAAAAGTGATCTGTCAATGCTGGCTGGGAGGGAGTTGGGGGGAACCCCCTGGAAATGGGCTTGGAGGCAGAGCTGGCTTTTGGGTGGGCAGGGTCTCATCACCCTGCGGGGCTCTGTGTTGTTATCCTGAGGGGGAACATTTGCATTTTAGAGTAGTTTGGAGGGAGGGGAGACTGTAGGGAGTGAAATGGAGGGGGAGTGTCTGGGGCTGATCAGGATTCAGGTGGACAGATAGAGGAATGGGCGCTTCGGCTGGCCAGAGGGAACAGCTGGGGGTGGGGCAGAACCTCCAGCCTCGGTCGCCTTAGAGGAGGAGCCTGAGGGCAGGCCAAGAGTGGCTTCAGTTTCTCGGTCAGACCTCTGCCTGCCTTCCTCCTCTATCCTCATCTTCATTTTTACTTATCTCAAGGTGTCCTTTGACTAGTCACACTTATAAGTGACCATGACATAGAAGTAACTTATTTAAAAATGGTACTTATCATTTTAATTCTATAAAATAGATTTTCATGCTCTATTTACAAGAGCCTCAAAGCGACATTTCTCCTTTAATCCTCTGGTCGGGCTTTGCCACTATAATAAAAATAGGAGCGAGGTGATTGCAATAATGAATGAGTTAATGCTGCCCACATCGCCCTAGCTGCCTTGCCTGCAGCTCCTGGTGCCCTAGGGCCAGCTGGCGCAGGCGCACGGTCGCTCCTGGCCCAGGCCCCCCACTGGCCCTGCTGGAGGTGGACAGGGGCTGCAGCCGCTCCAGCTCTCCCAGGCCGACGTCCCTGCCTGCTGTGGGCTCGGGCTTGGGTTTCTGCTAAGTGGCCTCAGGAAGGGGCTGTGTGACATGTTCTTTATTTGTGGGCAGTTTTTGTTTGGCTTTCCAGGGTGTTTGCTTCCAGGCGTGTTCTGCCTGCAATGAGCAAAGAGCTTCTTCCAGAACCACCTGGAGAATTCAAATCCTTCCATCTTGGCTCGAGCGGTGGGTTCGTGGTTCCATCGTTAGGAGCCAAGTGCCGTAGGGATTTTTCCAGAAATGCCCTCAGTCAAAGAACTGGTCAAAGTCAGCAGTGGGGAGGGGGATAGAAGGGAGATGGGGAGAGAGGAGAGAGGAGAGTCAGAGCCGGAGATGTTTGGCCGCTAGATGAGGAGACTGAGGCTCAGAGCCTAAGCGCACTGGCTGTGGTGGTCCTTTCACCCCTCGCGCCCTCATGCCGGGCAGGCAGGTGTGCCTTGCCACCTGGGAGCCGGCCACTCCGGCCACGGGGCTCCAGGGCTGCTCTGGGCGCGGTGCTCTGGGCTGGGCGTCGCCCTCTGGCGGAGCAGCGGCATTTTCTGCCAGCCTGGCTGGTGAGAGCTGAGTGCCACCGCCTCTCTGCGTTCACGTGGCGCGGCGCCAGAGCTGTGCCCCTGCGGGGGAGCGTGACCAGGAGAACACGCCTGGCTGGGCCAGCAGGTGGCCTTGCCTCTGTGCGGAGGGATTCTGCACCAGTGCTATGGGGCGACTTCCAGTGCACCGGACACCCAGGAATTCCCAAGACATCCCGCCCCTTATACCTCATTCTCCACGTTTCCTGGACGCAGGTCATCCATGGGAACCGCCTCCTTCATATACACGCACAAGCAACTGACACCTCCAGCCAAACTGACCGAGTAGAGCGGAGGGCGGTGTTGTCTAGGCCTGTTTACCTTCCTGACTGTAAACTTAGGGCAGAGGTCATGCCTTCCTTCTTGTTTCTGGCAATGATTTAAATAGATGTCTCAGTGCTTTTAAATTGCTTGCTTGAGGTGCCATGTTTGAGGCCGGAAGGGAAGATCCAAACAGGGTCAAACCTGTACATCAGAGGGTCACGATTTCAAAATCACAGGGTCCACGACTCCCTTCCTCCTTCTTCCCAAAGGAGGAGAGTGAACCGCAGCCCCAGGATAATGGGATTACCGGTACGTGCCAGGTGGAAGGAGGCGGGGAGGGGGAACCGGCTCAGGCTGTGCCCAGGCCCCAGTGGGGACTTTGAGCTGTGCTGCCAAAACCCCGGGTGCCTGGCCCGGTGGTGGGGGGGGGGCGCAGCCAGTTTGAGGGCCGGAGGCTGGAATGGCCAGTGATACTGGCCATTCTGGTGACCATCTCTGCGCTGGAGCAGGGTGGGCGGGACACGCAGGCCTCTGTCTCCCAGCCAGTGCGGCTCTGTGGCCTGTCCACACAGAGTCCCAGTGTGCAGCTCCTGGTGAACGGAAGGCTCAGGGATGGCCTCTGGCCCGGGGTGGCCTCCTGGACAGCACAGCATCCCCCCGGCCTCCCCAGTGCCTGGCCACTGTCTGCCTGCGGGCCCTGGTCCCGGTGGACTCCAAGGCAGTCACACAGTTCTGTCCCATACTCCCCCAGGCGCTCTGCCCCCCGCCGCCCAGCCCCCAGGCGCACACTTCTGGCTCTGGAGACCCTGTTGCCACCACAAAGACGCTACTGTATTACTTCTTTTTGGAACACTCTCTTGAAACTCTAGTTAAAATCCCTTCGTTTCCCTTTGGGGAGGGGATGGAGATGAGTGACCGAGCAAGGCCACCCTGTTTAGTCACTGGTGTGTGAGTCAGGAAGGGCTCCTGGCTCCTTGTTCGCCTTCACTCATCCCCCTGCCAGTGGCCCAGGGGGAACAGGATTGACTGTGATGGTCACAATACCTTACTTAGTGCAGTTTTAAAACATGAAGAGTTCAGAGGGTGAGTTGAAACAGAACTGAATTCAAACGCTGCTTAGTCCCTTGGGCAAATCAGCAAAGCTTTAACTTCTCAGCCTCAGTGTCCCCAGGAAGATAGCCCTGCCCCTGCGGGGCTGTGTGCCCAGTGTCACGATGAGCAGGAAGCATTTCATGCAGCAGTCATCAGCTCACGCTGAGGGCTCAGTTAATGGACGCTGTGATCACGTTGTCTGGAGACAACGGCCGGAGACGCAGCAAGGCCTCTAGGACTATGAGTAGGGCCCTCCGGTGCATCGAGGGGAGCAGGGGCATCCCGGCGGGCCCTGGACCACGGCTACCCACCTGCCTGCTCCCAAGCAGAAGGGCGCTGGAGCCGGAGAACATGTATGTTATGAATGGGCTGCCTTTGTATCAGCCATGTGGATCCATCCCTGTAATGGTGAGCCAGAGGAATAGTAGGGGTAAAGGTGCCTGGTTTAAGGGTTCTTGATCTATGGTTCATGCCTAGAATTCAGGGGAGCATTAAACTTGGTTGAAGTAAAATTACATCTTTATTTTCCTGAAGCAGTAAAAGTCCTCTTGGCATAGGATGGAGTCATACCGGAGCTGAGCGTCTGTCTCTTCAGTGATTAATGCAGGCACTACCCGCAGCAGTATTAGCAGCCCTTGTGATTCTGTCCCTACGAGGAATCACAGAGAGTTTATATCATGACAGTGTGAACAGAGACACTGAAATATAGTCTTTCCTTCCCACTACTTTGAAAGGGCATTTATCAGATGTGCTGATAGGTCTTATTATTTAATGTGTTAAGAAGCATATATATTATTATATCCTACATTTATTTTTGAGAATGTTTTCATAACCATACTTCAATGCAATTAATTGCCTTTGTAATCCTATGTCTTTTATTTTATACACTTAAAAAAAGCATCCTGAGAAAGACCCACGGCTTCACTAGGTGGCCAGAAGAGTCATTCAAGTGTCTCCTGGCAGATCTTCAGCTGTGGGTTCTGATCTTGGAAGCGTGCCAAAAACTCCTTTTGCCTGAAAGAACCTTTCCTTGGCCTCTACTCCAGGATCACTAACAAAATAGTTTTCAACAAATTTCTAGTATATGCCAGGCACTGCGCTGGGTGTTGGGAGATAATTTTCCCTTAATATTAATAACCACTTTTATTTGCATTGGGATTTGTAAATTTCTTGCCCAGTAACTCATTGAATCCTTAATCCTTCCAGTGTTAAGGCTGGTATTACTCAGCCCACCTTAGGGTTCAGCAGAGCAACCCAGGGATCAGCGACGCTGAGTACTGATCCGGTCACACAGCTCACAAATAAAGGACTTCAAGGTGGGCCCTCCAACCACAGACGGGATGGTCTTTCCACTCAATCAACCTGAAAATTCTCACACTTACATGTAGTCGTTTCATTTTGTTATCTATTCTTTGGAAATTTTCTGCTGAAAGTAAATATCCTTGGAAATTTGTCTTTTGTGTAGAGCATTGCCCTGAGGGTCTGGGCCCCAGAAGTATCCCATCGCGCAGAGACAGGTGTTGGGTGGGCTGGAGCTGGAGGTGGGGGGAGGGAAGGCCAGTTCCGGCAGGCGCCCCAACAGAGACGCCCAACTTGACTCTCTCTGTGGGGCCCCGACTGAAGCAGCGACTCCATGAGGGGGTGAGGAGTCCCTGCTTCTGGAAGCCTCCGATGGGAATGCCTGGGACCGAGTCGAGAGGGCAGGCATGTGAGGGACCAGCAGAGCACTTTGCACCGTGAGAACAGAGGCCTGACCCTCTTCTCTGACTCTGAGACGGTCCCTGTGGCGCCGCTGGGCCCTTTCTGTTGCCTTGTCTGCGGCTGTGGCTTTCTGCCTTGTTGGACAGTTTCTGCCTCTGGCAGACAGCGGGTCCCCCCCCCGAGCCCAGTGCAGTGGAGGTGCAGAGGACCCGCTCAACACGGGTTCCGTGGGTTGGCAGCCTTTCACATCTGACACTTAAATTTCTCTCCAGAGCTGCCCAACAGAGTGTTCTGAGATGATAGAAATACTCTGTTCTGTGCTGTTGACCAGGGCGGGCGCTACTCACAGGTGGCTACTGAGTACTTGAAATTAGGCTAGTGTCATGGGGAATGGAAAGGTTACATTTAACTAATTTAAATGTAAATAATCATATGTGAGTGGCTCTCTTATTGGACAGCACATCTCTGGACAAAGAAGTACAAACTGAAGTGCGGATGAAGCCCAGGCTGTTGGCATAAGTAATGAAGCAGGCTAGCTGTAATGGAAAACACGAATCAGTCTGTTCTGTTTTCTCAAGTTTTACTGAGTTGTGGTCAAAGAGGTGCTTATCATCTATGAAGAATCATAAAGCCAGTGAGATCCCAAGGGCAAATGTCCTTCCTCCCCAGTGTTGCGAGACAATAGGGAGTAGTGGGGCCTGTGGTGAACTGTGGCAAGTGTGCCATTCAGAGAGGGAGCCATGCTCTACTCCAGCCATGTGAGAACATGGGGGCAAGTTGTGACTTGAACCTCCTCTTTTCAAAGGAAGCGGAAATCTGGATTTTTATGTGAAATATCCTGGTTTTTAAACATTGGCTTAAATTTATTGAAAACACTTCAGGCCAAACAAAACACATCTGCAGGCCAGATCTGGCTCATGCACCCTCCTGTACAAACTCCCTCTGGGCCTTATCCTGGAGACGTCCACGCAGCCTGCTCCAACCGGGATGGGTGGAACAAAGTGAGCTCGGCGCTTCCCCTGGCTTAGTTAGCTCAGCCTCCCCTGTTGTCAGGGGTTTAGTCAGAAGAAGGCAGATGTGTGTCTGGAAGACACAGACGTGCCCCCCACCCCTTCTCTGGGACTGTGTCCTAGCCTCTGAGCAGAGCAGAAATCTCTGGAAGGCTGAAATGGAATGGCCCAGAGAGGAACTTGTTTTACACTTTCAGCAGCAATGCCCACTCCCTCCTTACCGCAGCCCCGCTCCCAGGCCTGAGAGCAAAATGTATGGCTGTTAATATGAAGGCAGCTAGAGGAAACTTCCAACAAATGACAGTGTCTCCAAAATTCCATCTGGCCTGCAGTGTTCCCACACTGGTGCTCTTGTGAGCTCGAACAAGGTGGTGATTGAGTTATGGGGATGGAGAGGGCTGCCGGGCCAGCAGGACTGCAGAAGAAGCCCCAGCGTGTAATCAGTGTAGGAGCTGAAGCAGAACAACCACTCAACGGGGAGGGAGGCATAGAGGACACACGTTCACCCCCCTCCCATCTCGGGAGCACTAGACGGTTAGGGTCAGCGTCACAGTGACAGTACTAACACAGATGTAGTGTAACTGTATGTCACGCTCTGTTTTGAATGCTTTACCTATGAAAGCTTATATAACTCTCAAGGTATTTATTGGAGTGATTTTATTTTTATGAATGACAAGTCACATTCTTTTCCCGCCAGAATGTCACTGTGGCAGGGTAGTGACCGCTGTGTGTTCTGTGCGCTGTGTTTCTCTTCTGCAGTGCTGGGCTCTGGAATATCTGCCCAATGAACTAACGAACACGCCGCCCTGTGAGGGAGGTACTGCTCTTGCCGCTGGGGTACAGATGAGGGGACGGAGGCCCAAGTTCACACAGCAGGGAGGCAGTGGGGTTGAACTCAACATCTAGGCAGCCTGGTTCTGAGCCCAGGGGTGATTAGGTAAGCCCAGTAAGCTGCTGTCTCCCTCTGTGCCCAGAGATGAAGCTTGTCAAACAGCTTGGGGACTGGAGAGGGTCCTGGCGAGCAGATCTGCTCTGGGGGCTGGTCAGGGACTGAGCGCCCCTCCAGGACAATGTGGAAGTCCCTGGGTCAGCCCGTGCCTGCGGCCGCTGGGCCATCCATACTGAGCGAGGAGACTTGCGGCCTCTTTGGACACTGTGCACAAACCCTGAGAGGCCGTCTTCCTGATGACACGTGGGTCACTGTCTTCCTGGGGCAGAGACCTGGCATATACTGAGGACCCTGTGCAGACCTGCGCACTCCACCCTCCCTTCTGAGGCCGAGCAGCGAGTCAGGGATGAGTTTGGAGCTTGTGCTGGAATACTGTCCCCGCTGGGGCGGGGCAAGGGTCCTGTGGTGAGCAACCCCACGAGCCAGGGTCCTTGCTTGGGGCAGGAGAGGCAAACGTTTTCCTTCCTGCCCGCCTCCAGCCTCTGTAAGCTGTACCTTGGTTGATACCTGCAACTCCCTTTAGGAGAGTCACTTAACCCATTGGCTTTCAAACTTTCTTTTTCCAAGGTGCTTAGGAATACATTTTGCATTGTGACTCACTATGTGTGTGTGTGCACGTAACTGAAATAAAAGTTTCAGGAAATGATACCGTTATGAGATTCAGTGATGGTTTCTTTCTCTCTTCTCTTTTTTCTTATTTTGTTCCTGTCTCTTAAAAAAATTCCGATAGTGACCCATACATTACTGATGGATTTCAACCCACAGTGTGATAATTTGATTGAATTCCCCCCTCATGGCACTAGAGCTGGCCCCTTCTTGAATCTGGTTCATGTTCCCAGGAATGAGACCAGTTTGGAAGGCAATGTGCCTGCTGTTCCATTTCAACCCACTTCACCTCCCCGCCAGCATATACACCACATTCTGAACTGAGCTAGTGCGTGCCAGTGCTTCGCCCTGGGCCAGTACTCTCCACACCCAGTCAACCCCAGGGTGGAGGTGCTAGGAGCCCCTGGCCTGGATCAGCTTTCAGCCCCAAAGCAGCCTCCCCACTCCCATCCTGGGGTCGGTGCAAGGGAGACGTTTGTCCACTGGGTCTTCCACGGCTGCTTCCCGTGACTGCCCACCCTAGCACGGATGCTCAGATTCCCACGGTGGGCACGCTGGACATGGCCTCTTGGAACCCCTGCTGCCTAGGGACTCCTGCAGTGGAAAAACATCTTAAAGGAGGCCTAAGGCCAATCTCTACAGCAGCCAGAGTAGGGATTGCATCAGTTTCCTCTTGCAGCTGTCACAGATTACCATGAACTTGGTTGCTTAAGGCAACATAAATCTCTTCTTTCACTGTTCTGGTCTGGAGTCCAAAATCAGTTTCACTGGGTTAAAGTCAAGGTGGCAGCAGGGCCGGCTCCTCCTGAAGGCTCCGGAGGGGACTCCATTTCTGGCCTTCTCCAGCATCTAGAAGCTGCCTGTGTTCTTTGGCTTGTGATCCTTTCTTCCATCCTCAGAGCACATCACTCCAACCTCTGCTCCCATCATCACATTGTCTCCTCTTCTGCAGTCAGACCTCCCTCTGCCTCCCTCTTTATAAAGACACTCGTCATTACATTTAGGGCCCACCCAAGGGACCCAGGATAATGTCTCCAGCTCAGTGTAAATTTAATCACATCTGCAAATCTCTTTTCCACATAAAGTAACCTCCACAGACTCCACAGACTGGGTCTGGATATCTTTGGGAGGCATTGTTCAATGACCATGGGGGTCATTTAGCCTCTGCTTTGAGGACCATGAGTTTCTCCCCCTCATCAGTTGGCCTGGTCTTGTGAGGTCAGGCCAGGGCTGTGTGCTCCTAGAGGTTGAATGAGATCAATGTGACCTTCAAGTTCTTTCCCACTCCCATCTAGCAAAACAAGGCAGAGCAACAACTATGAGCTATTTAACAAACACCTGCTGTGTGTTATGTTTACGGCTCTTCAATCAAGTTCCTCTTTGGGTCTGTGGAAAACACAGGGAGCTGAAGAAACTCAGACATGGAAGGGACCTAGAGATATAAACAGGGGTCTCAGATTGGTGGCCCCTGAACCAAATCAACCAGATTCTCCAGGCTTGGCCCTTAAGGCTAAACAGAAGAAGGAATCTGGGAGATCTCTCAAGACAACAGTCACGCCCACATGTACATGTATTTCCACATGACTCTATTTCGCATGTCAGAAGGAGATATTGGTCTAAGTCTTTGCATCTCCTGTCACATCCCTTTGTAAAGTCCCCCACAGATGGGGGGCTTATCAGCTGAAGCTCGGGTTCTCAAGAATGCAAACAGGAGAAGCATGCATTTCCTTTGTAAATACTGCCTTTCTGTCACGTACTGTTTTTGAGTTGCTCCTCCCATGAGATTACCTGTAATCACCCAACAGTTACTGTTACGGACAGTTTGGTTTTAGGGCATAGAGGGCACTGAAGATCAATTTCTCCTACTTGCTGTTTTTGCCTTTTAAAGTCTTGCCCTAGATCCACTTCCTGAACTAAATTTTCTATTTTCTTGAAGACAGGGAAATTTTTCTCCTTTGGGATACCACGGCACCATCATGCACTGGGGGAGGTACGGGTAGATGCCTGTCACAGGCGGGAGGCGGAGTCCAGCCTCTTTCCTGCCCAAGTGACTCTCTCCTTCGCTCTTCTTTCCTTTTTCTCGCCCCAGCCCGCTCCCCTGTTCACCGGCTGTCCCAGTGTGGGGAGCCCGCGAGCGCCAGCCTCCACCCTGGGAGCCCTCTGTCCCATAGGGGCTCTGGCATCATGGGACTAGTCCAGAAAGCCTGCCCTGGGTCACGTGCTCAGAGACGTTCCACTTCATGACACAGAGGAGAGGAACGTGACCTTTCCAGCTCCTTTTCTTGGTGGAACTAGGTGATACGTAATCTGGGATGAGGGCTCAAGCTTTCTAACGCTGGATGTGACCCAATCCAAACAGCATGTGGTCATATTCAGCCCGAAATGGGTTTGGCCCGGCCAGACCAGGGAGGAGGCCAGAACAGGGGAAAGGAGCCAGATATTATGAAATATTGGTCTGTGCCCAGCCGGCTGAACATCCCATAGCAAGTATGTGGACGGGGAAGCAGGGCTTGTTTATCAGTCATGAGAACAAAGCTGCAGTCGGGAGAATGCTGAGTGACTTTATCCCTTCCAAGAGACGAGATTGGAGATTCAAGGTATAGCTCCTGACTTCCAGGGGCAGCTGATTTTGCTTGGAGCCTTAGCGAGAAATTAGAGGCCTTAAGGAAGGGAAGGGTGAAGGCGGGGACAGTTGGGCCTCTGGGGGTGTAATTAGAGAACTGACACTGGGACCTCTGGGCAATAGTACTTTTTCAGATTGATGTGACAATGAGAGGGCACCGAAGCTTGCCCTGGAGAATTTTGGAGGGTTAGGAAGGCTACCTGCCCACTGAATCCTTGGCTCGCCCCTTCCTCGCACCCTGAGGCTCGCCGGTATCTCTCTCGTACCAGCGGTCTGGCTGGTGCCTCTCTCCTCGACCACCCTTGTTGGTTTTGTCTTTTCAAGGTTTCCTGCTGCACTTGAGGCCGCCCCCGGCCTCCTTTTCCCTGGTCACATAGCCTCCTTTCCTTTTTGGATCCTTTTAATGACTAGAAACCCCACAACTGGAGGCTGAAGACATGAGCTGGAGTCGCGGTTCTCCTATTTGGTTGGTGTGTCACCTTGAGCAAATGCTCTCTGAGCTTCTAGTTCATCTGTAAAACAGGCGTGATGAGATTCCTTCCTCCCTGCCAGGCTTGTTGTGGGGATGTCTGGAGGCGACATCCTTCTAGCCCTAACAGTGAAGAACTCTCAACAAATGAGATGTTATCAGACCGTGGTGGAGTCCTCAAGAAGTGGCTGCCTCACTCCTTGGCTTTCCACCCTCTGCCAGCTAAACCCCTTCAAGCTTGGGAAGATAAATGTTCTGGATGTAGGCAAGGCAGTTTCATGGGGAGCTTTGGGGCAGCTGAAACTGATGCAAAGCAAATGACTGCATCATTCACACTTTTACAATGAGACAGTGAGCTGCTTGTGGGTAGAGGGCCAAGGTTTCCTCACAGTGGTGTCACTGTTTCCTGCCCCAGCACCTGGTGTACAGGGGATGCTCAGAATAAAAAGGTAGACTTGTCATGCAGCAGAATCTTCTGTGCCTCAGCCCTCCACTGTCCCTTTGGAGGAGGCCACCTGCCTCCCAGGGTACCTTGAATCCCCACACTGGTGTCCTGAGGGTCTCAGTTGTGCCTGGCATTACATGGATTTCCCAGTGTCCTCCATTCTGGGGTGATAACCAGCTACTTGTTGGATTTTGGGCAGTTGTAGATAGCAATTCAATTGCCAATTACAGAGACCACTACAGTGACCCAAGGAGACTGAACAGGCAAAGTCATGCTCAGGGGCACCCAGAAAAGCCTTCTTCCTGCCAGACAGTGTCCTAATCTAATGCTGTAAGTGATCTGATGCTGTAAGGGCCATTTCCTGAAGCTATCCCAAATCCCCAAGTTTGAAAATACCTTATAGAATTTTATGTTCTAAATAAAATGTAGCAAAGTGGGCTGAGAGAGTTAAAATTTCAATTTCTATTACTGTTCTTGAAAAATAATTTTTATTTTGGCTGAAGCCTTTGCTGAATTTCTTGAATTGCTCTTATTTTCATGAGGATGTGGAAAATTCATCTGGATAATAGATTTCTGCCATCCCTAAATTTAACATCTTCACTGTATTGTTTTTAAAGCTTGTGCTTTCTGGTGCTCTTCTCCCTGTATCTTTGCTTCCCCTGGACTGAGAACCACCGCTGCCTAAGATTTCATTTGGTCTTCATTTCCATTTCTAGCACTATTATTGCCATTTGTTCACCAAGGAAATTTCTGTAACGTCACAAGGTTCCTGCATCCCTGCAGTTAGGTGACGGAAGCTGGGCAGCCGAACCTGAGCAGACAGCCATGGGCTCACTGGGAGGTAAATGAAAACCGAATCTGAGCCTCAACAGAACTTCAAATTACCACGTGCTGAAACTTCAGCCCCTTCTCCGCCATGAATCCCTCAAGGCCAAAATCTCTGTAGTGCCTTTACCTGTTCAAAATGCTTTTCTTCAAATGGGCCGAGGAGTGCTTTTACCTGGGCAGATTGAGGAAGGGTGAGGAAGGGTGAGGAAGAGATTATCCTTTTTAAGAATGACTTGTCTCTGTCCCTCAGAACCCAGTGTGTGTATTGCCCTTTGCATTGGAGCTGGCTTCCGCCTGGACTCAGCATGCACCAATGGCCGGCCCTTCCTGAAGCCCCAGGGAACTATGGAGAGAGGCAGCAGCAGCTTTGGTTCCTTCCCCATGTTTAACCTCCCGAACCTCATCTGTGTCTCCCAAGGCTTTAGAGTCTCTCTTCTTCCTTCTTTAGTGGAGTGAAAAGTGCATGGGCTTTGGGAAAAATTCAAATCCTGCCTGCCACTGACCAGCTGTGTGAGCGAGCAAGGTGCTTCTCTACGTCTTAATCTCTCCAATTGCAAAGCTGTCATATTGGTGCCTACAGTGTGGGGTTTGGAGTGCCTGGCAGGTGGGAGGTGCTCCTGAGTGGCTGTTGTTAATAGGATCTGCTGTACTCACCTCGCAGGTCAGATATGTTCAGTCTCCTGGCTACAGTCTTGAGAATGCTTGAGCTGAAAGGAATTTGGACACCATCTGGTTCTGCAAGGAGCAGGAGGCGTAGACTCTGCCTGGTTTTGAGATCAAGCTCTAGACCCAGTTTGAGGATAACATTATTAGGAATCTGCTTCTTATGCTACCTCTCATGTTTGCCCAAATTTCAGTGGGTCAAATAGTGGCATTTTCTCATTGATATTCTTCTATTTAATAAAATAGAGCATGAGACAATAAAGTTATTTTCACTTTGAAATAAAAAGAAATGTAGCCTGAGAACGTTTCTATTTTCCTTCAATTTGCTCCAGTGCAAAAAGGCTGCCTTTTACAGATGAACTGACCAGTCCCAGAGAGGTAAACTCCTTTGAGAGCGAGCAGGGCCCCCCTGACACCGCAGTCTTGGGGAATCAGGGCGGGAGCAGGGGCTTTGGGCGGGAGATCCTTCCCAGGGCAGCACAGTGAGTAGGTTACTGGCACCTGGTCTGCCAAGGCGGGGCCGCCCTGAGGCTCTGTGCCTTAGTTTCCTCACCTGTAAGTGGAATAATCCCTATCTGGTAAGACTGACAAGCAGATTAAATAAGTTAATAGAAGTGAAGTTCTTCAAACAGTCCCAGGCATATAGTAACATGGAATAAACGTTTAGTTACCATTCCTTTGTTTTTTTTCCCCCTGGAAATTGGCTGGGCCAGAAATTACAAGGGCAAAAGTCCTTTCTGGTCCTGAAGCTGCTGATGTGGAAGGAAAATCACTGCTCTCCCATGGAGCTGAGCAAGGCAGCCTGGATGGGTGGTGGCTTCGGAGACAGGCAGCCTGGAATCCTGCCCGTGGGGGAACAAAGAGCTCCAGCATTCCCAGGAGCCAGCAGACCCAGCCGGGAGAGAGACGCTGTGCGCTGGAAGTGCTAACGGCTTGTGCCTGTTGCCTTTGCCCCCAGAGGCTTGTGCCAGCCCCGCTGCCCCTGCCAGGGGCCTGACTCTGGGTTCAGCCGAGGGAAGCCGAGTTTGGCCAGGTCCAGCCTGCAGCGTTACTCACAGGGCTGCCATGTGGTTTTAATCCAGCCCTCTGAAAGTGTGCTTGGGTATTTCCTCATACGCCAGCCATAGTTTTGTTCTGACAATTATTTAACTGATATTTTAAAAATGGAACACAAACTCCAAATTCCAAAATCTCTGCCAATTTCACTGAGTCTGTACCCAGCCAGTGGGGCTGTTTGGAAGAGGGCAGAGGTCGGGGGACAGAACAGAAGGGGCTGTGACACCTTTAGTAATGACTCCAGAACCAGAGCCAAACTCAATGTGTATTACACACACTCACACACACACACACACACACACTCACACTCACATACACTCACACACACTCACACACTCACTCACACACACTCACACACACTCACACACTCACTCACACACACTCACTCACACACACACTCACTCACACACACTCACACAATCACACACACTCACACTCACACAATCACACACTCACACACACTCACACACACACTCACACTCACATACACTCACACACACACTCACACAATCACACACTCACTCACACAATCTCACACTCTCACTCTCACACACACTCACTCACACACACACACACACACTCACACACACACACACAATCATGAGATATGAGGCTTCCTTCTGCTCCTTTCCCTTCAGAAAACTCCCACCAGGAAACACTTTCCAGGTGCTTTGTCCTTTTGTCTGTTTGATGGGAAGAGGACCATGTGCTCTGTCTGCTCTCCATCCTACTTGCCTACTTGTCATCCCATCATCCATGGCAGTTCAGTGGAGAACCAGGTTTTTTATGTCATTTTTTGACATCTGGGAGTGAAGAAGAGATGGCTTTTCCTCTGTCTCTGGCACCTGGTCTCTGCGCAGCAGCCAGTGGGAATCATGGCTGTTAAGCAGGTGTCAGGGTTTAGAGCAGGGCGTTCTGGAAGGTGGTGTGGGACGGGAGACCTAGTACCCGAAAGTGAGGCAAAACCCTGGCTGGATTTTCCCAAGGTGGAAAGAGCACACCTTTGCGGTGCCCTGTAGAAATAAGAAGCAGTCTCCTGCTGGCTGTTACAGTACCAACTGTAATCGGGTCCTTTTCTCCAAATGCCTTTCTCAAGCTGTCTCTATACAAGGGCTACCAGTTTCTGCTGTAATTTTTCAAAAAAGGCCACAAAAGCCCTCTCTGGCTTCCGTTTGCTATAAGGCTCCCTCCATGCCCATCTTCCCATTTATGGGGGAAACTGGTTCCTGGGACACATCTGTGACCAGGGTGTACCAGCATTGTCACCACAGCCTAAGCCCATCTACAGTGACAGCACTATGCCCTTATTAGTCAAGGGAACGGTGCTATACTTTATTACTAAACTGCCCGACTGCTGTCTGGCCAAGGGCACACATTCAGCCCCACAAAAATCATCAAAGGATCTGTATCAGTTAGGTGTCTCTGTGATAAGGCTGCATAACAAACAACTTCACAATTTCAATGGGTTGCGAAAACAGACACACATATCTTGATTATAGGGCTGCTGGTGAGCTGGGCCCAGTGGGTGTGGCTGGGGACTGGGTTCAGCCCAGCTCCAGGTGCCTCGTCTAGGGCGTATTCCCCTCAAACCACCCAAGCACATTTAAAGCTTCCAGGACTATGTGGCATATGTTATGTCCACATATATCCACTGGCCGAAGCAGTCACATGGCCAAGATCAAAGACAGCGGGTGAAGTGTCCTCCATCTTCAGTGAAACCCTGGCAAGGGGAGGAGGGAGGAGGCCTGCTAAGCAAATGACGCCATCAATGACACCACCCCTCACTTCATGTTTAAGGGCTGTCTTGCACCCTGTATGCATGCAATGGCAGGGGGTTTGGATGTGGTCTCTGTCCCTAGTGTGCTCAGTGCCCCAGCTTCTCATGGGCTGGGCTCTTCCCTGGCCTTTTGGATTCCCTTCCCATAGCTGCTAGGGAAGCCCCCACCCCAACTATCAAAATCTCAGTTTGTTCCTTTTAGCCCCTCCACATATTTCCTCCCACCTTTCTCTCCTCACCTTCCCACCTGCTTTTAATCTAAGCAATGCTGTCTGTTCTATCCTGCATATCTTTGGATGGAGCCTGAAGGACAAGACCTTTCTGACTGCCAAGGTGGCCTCCTCCTGGCTTACACCTGGGGTTTTATGATGAAAGAGCTTCTCTTTCTGCCTCTGCCTTGAGCTGTGTTCCCAAATATCCCTATTTTTATGCTCTGGCATTACAGTGTGCCATACCCAGGAGAGGGGGTGGGTATTTTTCAGATCCAAGGAAGGTAGAGGGGATTCATCAGGTGGGAACAGATAAATGCACCATGCAGTGAGCCCTTTACATATCTTGACTCATTTATTTTTCATTCCAGGCCTTGGAGGGAGGAATTTCTCATTCTCTCCCATTTTATAAATGAGGAAATGGGGCAGAGAGATTATGTTAACTTGCCCATTATAACACAGCTCAGAAGGATAGAAGCTGATCAGAACTCAGCTGTGTCTTCTCCAAAGCCCCTATTTTTCTGGCTACCCTCTCTCATTCCTCTTCCTCTGCAGCTGCGGGTGGACATGACTTCTGGCCAGTGTCTGAGGAGTCAAGGGGGTTCTTGGCGGAAGTGCGGGAGGTGGGGATTTGAGGCGGGGAGAGGAAACAGAGCAGCTGTAGAACTAGACGTGAGGCACACGCCATTCCTTTCCCTCCTGCCACCATCATTGCAGGGCAGGAAAAACTGCGTGTTTGGACGTGGAGAACTGGGGATGGGTTCAGCTGGCAAGTGTGAAGTGATAGGGTCAACTGGGACCACCCGCAAACTTCCTAGTTTATCATGCATCATTCCCATCTTTTTCTAATGTCCTCTTTATTATTCAGCTGAATATTTCTCTTCAGAGAGTGTTTTTTCAGTTGGATCAAAGCTGCTTTTCTTTTCCCAAAGCTTTACTTGGGTGGCCCTAGTGGGGACATCTGCTTGTGGCTATTTTGTACAACTGCATAATTGCCAACTCTCCCCGGGTTGTCTAAAGCCAAGGCAGGGTGAGAGAAGCATTAAATTGTCTTCTTGAAACACCTTAAAAAGATGATTTACTTTTCCCTCATGGTATCCAAAAGTTTGAGAATACAGATTATGAATCCAACTTGAAAACATATTTTTCTTTTTAGAAGGAAAAAAAAAACCCCAAACAGATTTCTTTGTCCATGCCCATTTCTCCTTTAATTTGGTTTTAATTAAAAATATTGGTATTGTTGCCAGTAGTGTGACCCTGGGCAAATGTGAGCACTCTGGACCGTCCATTCAGCTTTTTCATCTGTAAAACACGAATGAAATAGCCCCTATTTCCCTATGTGTTGTGAGGATTAAAGGTGACAATAAAAAGTTAACATCAGTAAGGAGTGGGACCCGACAACTTTATTTCTTGGTGTCTGCCCTAGAGAGACCCTCACCATTTCCCCAGAGCTCCATGTATTGTGTTTTCAGTGCGGTGCTGATTGCTGTAATAAAGTTTGGAAATGATCTAAATATTCTTCCTGTAGAGTAACGAGTAAAGAAATGATGGCATATTCCCCTGGGAACTGCTATGCAACAGCAATTAAGTATCGCTGTACAGACAGATTTGGAAAAAGCTTCAGAACATATTGGTTTATTTATTTATTTATTATTTTGCTATTATTAATATACAATTACATGAGCAACATTATGGTTACTAGACTCCCCCTATTATCAAGTCCCCACCACATACCCCATTACAGTCACTGTCCATCAGCATGGCAGGATGTTATAGAATCACTACTTGTCTTCTCTGTGTTATATTGTCTTCCCCGTATCCCCCCTCTTAACCCCCACCCCTGCTACATTATGTGTGCTAATTGTAATGCCCTTTTTCCCCCTTATCCCTCCCTTCCCACCCATCTTCCCCAGTCCCTTTCCCTTTGGTAACTGTTAGTTTATTCTTGGGTTCTGTGAGTCTGCTGCTGTTTTGTTCCTTCCGTTTTTTCTTTGCTCTTATATTCCACATATGAGTGAAATCATTTGATACTTGTCTTTCTCCGCCTGGCTTACTTCACTGAGCATAATACCCTCTAGCTCCATCCATGTTGTTGTAAATGGAAGATTTGTTTTCTTCTTATGGCTGAATAATATTCCATTGTGTATATGTACCACTTCTTCTTAATCCATTCATCTGCTGATGGACACTTAGGTTGCTTCCATTTCTTGGCTATTGTAAATAGTGCTGCGATAAACATAGGGGTACATATGTCTTTTTCAAACTGGGCTGCTGCGTTCTTAGGGTAAATTCCTAGGAGTGGGATTCCTGGGTCAAATGGTATTTCTATTTTGAGTTTTTTGAGGAACCTCCATACTGCTTTCCACAACGGTTGTACTAATTTACATTCTCACCAGCAGTGTAGGAGGGTTCCCCTTTCTCCACATCCTCGCCAACATTTGTTGTTGTTTGTCTTTTGGATGGCATTCATCCTAACTGGTGTGAGGTGACATCTCAATGTGGTTTTTTTTTTTCCAATGTTGTTAATTTGCATTTCTCTGATGATTAGTGATATGGAGCATCTTTTCATGTGCCTGTTGGCCATCTGAATTTTTCCTTTGGAGAAGTGTCTGTTCAGCTCCTCTGCCCATTTTTTAATTGGCTTATTTGCTTTTTGTTTGTTGAGGTGCGTGAACTCTTTATATATTTTGGATGTCAATCCCTTATTGGATATGTCATTTATGAATATATTTTCCAATACTGTAGGATGCCTTTTTGTTCTACTGATGGTATCCTTTGCTGTAAAGAAGCTTTTTAGTTTGATATAGTCCCACTTGTTCATTTTTGCTTTTGTTTCCCTTGCTTGGGGAGATAAGTTCATGAAGAAGTTGCTCATGTTTATGTCCAAGAGATTTTTGCCTATATTTTTTTCTAAGAGTTTTATGGTTTCATGACTTACATTCAGGTCTTTGATCCATTTTGAGTTTACTTTTGTGTATGGGGTTAGACAGTAATCCAGTTTCATTCTCTTACATGTAACTGTCCAGTTTTGCCAACATCAACTGTTGAAGAGACTGTCATTTCCCCATTGTATATCCATGGCTCCTTTATCATATATTAATTGACCATATACGTGTGGGTTTATACCTGGGCTCTCTATTCTGTTCCACTGGCCTATGGGTATGTTCTTGTGCCAGTACCAAATTGTCTTGATTACTATCTATCGCTTTGTAGTAGAGCTTAAAGTCAGGGAGTGTAATTCCCTCTGCTTTATTCTTCTTTCTCAGGATTGATTTGGCTATTCAGGGTCTTTTGTGGTTCCATATGAATTTTAGAACTATTTGTTCTAGTTCATTGAAGAATGCTGTAGGTATTTTGATAGGAATTGCATTGAATCTGTAGATTGCTTTAGGCAGGATGGTCATTTTGACAATACTAATTCTTCCAACCCAAGAACATGGGATGAATTTCCATTTATTAGTGTCCTCTTAATTTCTCTTAAGAGTGTCTTGTAGTTTTCAGGGTATAGGTCTTTCACTTCCTTGGTTGGGTTTATTCCTAGGTATTTTATTCGTTTGGATACGATTGTGAATGGAATTGTTTTCCTGATTTCTCTTTCTGCTAGTTCATCGTTAGTGTATAGGAATGCAACAGATTTCTGTGTATTAATTTTGTATCCTGCAACTTTGCTGAATTCAGATATTAGATTTAATAGTTTTGGAGTGGATTCTTTAGGGTTTTTTACGTACAATATCATGTCATCTGCAAACAGGGACAGTTTGAGCTCTTTGTTGCCAGTCTGGATGCCTTTTATTTCTTTGTGTTGTCTGATTGCCGTGGCTAGGACCTCCAGAACTATGTCGAATAAAAGTGGGGAGAGTGGGCATCCTTGTCTTGTTCCCGATCTTAAAGGAAAAGGTTTCAGCTTCTTGTTGTTAAGTATAATGTTGGCTGTGGGTTGTCATACATAACATATTGTTATGTCAACCAAAGCAAGTTGTGGAACGGTCATCTCCTTTGTGCTAAAAATAATTACTATGCGACTGAAAAGCAATCCTCCTCAAAATATCCATATCCTAATCTCTGGAGCCTGTGAACCTGGAACCTTAGGAAGAAGGGTCTTTGCATATCTGAGTAAATTAAGGATCTTGAGATGGGAGTTTATTCTGCATTATTCCAGTGGGCCCTAGATGCCATCACATGTATGTTTCCTTAATAAGAGGGAGGCAAAGAGAGATTTGATAAACACAGAAATGGAGGACGCTTATGATATAAACGGAAGAGATGCAGCCACAAGCAAAGGAGCGCCGGCAGCCACCAGAGGCTGGAAGAGGCTGGGGACGGGCTCCCCTAGAGCCTCCACAGGTGGTGCGGCCCTGCTGACACCTTGACTTGGGCTCAGCAAAATGGATATTTAACACATTTCCATTGTTTAAAGCCATTAGGTCTGTGGTAATTTGTATGGCAGTCACAGGAATCTAAAAATACACCATGACATATGCAAAGGAAAAAAACAGGTTAAGGAAGATGTACATCCGAATTGTTGACTGTGGATTCTTCTGGGAAGGGGAAGAAGATGTTCACATTTTGCTCGATTACCTTAGTATTTTTTGGGTTTTCCACAATGCTCATCTGTGTGTGTGTGTGTGTGTGTGTGTGTGTGTGTGTGTTAAATAGTAATAGTGACCAAATTAACAATATATTTAATCAGGACATAAATTTAGAATATCACCACAATAGGATCATCAGATAAAGGCATCTTAGGGGTGACAAAGATCACCTGTTTTATAGAAAAGAGATGGGGACATTCTGTGGTGCCATATGGGAAACCTCTCAGAATTGTCCCTCTGAAGGATGAAGGTTGGGCATTTATTCACTGCCTTTTGTCCCTAATCTGCAGGAGGTTGTCACAAAGGTGTTCAAGAGAGCAGAGAGTGATTTAGGCACTTGAGGTTGGAAGCTGGCAGTGTGCAGGGGAGATTGTCCACTGTGTGGGCAGAGGTAATCAGTAGGGGGCTAAGGGGGCCATAACATGGGGCACAAGAAGCATCTTCTATAGAGAGGGGGCCTCTGGAACCCCTTAACAGAGATTAGAGGAGCCTTTCTTGCCAGCAGAATTGCAGTGCCCTGGGCCAGGGAATAGGGTTTGTCTCGGGTATGGTGACAGTCCCGGGATGCCACAGCAAGTGAGTCAGTGTCCTGACTGTGTGGGCCAACCCGTCCCAGGAGCGACAGACATTAAATGATCAAACACAAGATCTGCCCAGGGAGGAACACATGGCCAGGGCACGTAACCCACTGAGAGGTTTCCGTGGCAGGCTTCCCAGGGAGGTGGTTACTAAGCTGAGACCTAAAGAATGAGAAACGGAGGCGGGAATGTTCCAGGCAGAGGGAGAAGCATGTGTAAAGTGGAGGCACAGAGAAGGTCTGGCGCTGTCCAGGAACTTAAAGAAGTTCAGTATGCTTGGGCACTTCAGGCATTCAGATTTTCTCCAAAGAGGCTTTGAAGGGTAGGATCCAGTGTGTGGAAAGTGGATTGCAGAGGAGCAGGAGTGGAGGTAAAAAGGCCAATCAGTGTCCTGGTCAAGAAGAGGGTGCCTGGGCCCAGGCAGACACAGAGGGGCCAATGAGAAATGAACAGATTCAGGTTTAGGTGAGGTACAGGAGAAAAATTTGCAAGACTTGGATGTATGGGACAGAGGAAATGATGGAATGGAGATCAGGTCCAGATTTCTGCTGTGGGTATCTGGGTAGACGGTACTGCCTTTCAGCAGATTGGAAATAGGAGGGACATGTTTGGAGGTTGGGGAGATGGTGAGTAAGTGATAAAGCAGAGACCTTCTAAGTGACCTAGTGATCTCAGCCTGCCTGTTGGACTCCTAGAAAGCTAACGTCTCTCCTCCAGGGGGTGATGCATGAAGGGCCATGCTCAGAGCCAGACTTGCAGGGAGCAGCCTGGCTGTGTGGCAGATGAGAAGTGGCAGCAACTGCCTTAGGAAAGCCAGCTGATTTCAAGTCCAACCTGCCCCCTCTAGGAACCCCTTTCAGTGGACTGGTCCAACTCATAAGAGCTCAGCACCCATACAGAGCCACTGTAAGAATAAAGGAGACAGAGCAGCAAGCTCACGCATGGACGAGGGCCGATCCCCTGAGAATGTCACCCTGAAACAGGTGATGATTTTGAGCCAGTGTTTCACAATGAATTGTTTAAACTTAAATGCAGATTAAATATGGCGGCATGAGAGGTGAGACAGAGGCTTCCTCCTAAAACCGCATATAATATGAAAATAAAGCTACTACAACTACTCTTGAAAGAGCAACGGGAAAGAGAACTACAATAAACTGCATACACCTGGAGACAAGAGCAGCCCTCACAGAAAACGGTAATGTACTAAAGCTGTGGTCCTGCGGGATCCAAGCCCTTCCCCCACCCCAGCTCACCGGCAGGAGGAACAGGAACGGAGCTGAGAGGGAGTGGAGAACTGGGACTGCTTAATACTTAACTCTGGAGATCTACTCTGGGAGCCCAAATGTACATTTCATGGTGCTTGCATGATGCTCTTGTAATTAGGAGCTTGGAAAGCTAAGACAGGCGGAGTTCCAGGAGAGACTAAGATTCCGGCTGCTTGTGAGATCAGGGATCCATACCCAGCTTCTCCAGGATGGGGGAGGGGCAGGCAGTCTGAGAGACTTCCTGGCAGGGAGGACCTTGGAAGGAGGCCTGCTGAGGGGGCAAGGACTGCACGGAGCTTGCTGTTAGGGAGAAAGGACAGGTGGACAGGATTGTCCGGGTGTACTCTGCCCAGCAGATTGGGGGTTTTCTGATCTTCAGGTGTGCCAGCTCCCTGGCTGCCTGCACGGCTCCAGGAACCCCTTCTGTGACAGGCAGACTAGTGCACCTTTTGCCTGGCCAGCCCCACCGGGCTTGCAAACCTGGAAGCCCTTTCCTGGTGTTGGGCCAAACGGAGGGAGGATCTGTCTACAGCAACTTAAAAGGCAAAGCACAGAGGCTTATACCTGTGTGCTCAGCACACCGGTTCAGACAGTGGAGACAGGCATAGCAGCCAGGAACCAGGAAACAGCCCTTTCCTCCCCGGAGGCACTAATACCACTCCTCTACAATCCCCGACATTGCTTCAGGGGCTGAGCAGCTCCAGGGAGTACAGCTTCTGGGCACTAGAGGGCTCCATACACAAATATAGAAACGCCAAAGGAACCTGGTCCAGAGTAAAATTATGAACACAACTCCTGAGAAAGATTTTAATGATATGGACCTTATGACTCTCCCTGAAAGGGAGTTCAAAATAAAAATCATTCACATGCTCATGGAGGTACGGAAAGATATTCAAGAACTCAGGAATGAATTCCGGTCAGAGATCCAATCCTTGAGGAACACAATGGACGGTGTTAAAAGGAGATTGGATATGGTGGAGGAGACAATAAATGAAATAAAAACTAGAGAAGAGGAATACAAAGAAGCTGAGGTACTGAGAGAAAAAAGGATCTCTAGGAATGAAACAATATTGAGAGAACTGTGTGACCAATCCAAACGGAACAATATTCGCATTATAGGAATACCAGAGGAAGAAGAGAGAGAAAAAGGGATAGAAAGTGTCTTTGAAGAAATAATTGCTGAAAACTTTCCCACACTGGGGAAGGAAATAGTCTCGCAGTCCACGGAAGCCCACAGAACTCCCAACACAAGGGACCCAAGGAAGACAACACCAAGACACATAATAATTCAGATGGCAAAGGTCAAAGATAAAGACAGAGTATTATAGGCAGCTAGAGAGAGAAGAAAGATCACCTACAAAGGAAAACCCATCAGACTATCATCAGACTTCTCAACAGAAACCTTACAGGCCAGAAGAGAATGGCATGACATATTTAATGTAATGAAACAGAAGGACCTCGAACCAAGAATATTGTATCCAGCACGATTATCATTTAAATATGACGGAGGGATTAAACAATTTCCAGACAAAGGAAAGTTGAAAGAGTTTGCCTCTCATAAACCACCATTACAGAATATCTTAAATGGACTGCTCTAGAGGGAAGCACCCCTAAGGCTAAAAAGATGTCACCAGAGAAAATAAAATCATAGCAAAGAAAGCAGAACATCCAAATACTAACTAAAGGCAAAGAATGAAACACCCAATATATAAAGAATGGAGGAGGAAGAATAGGAAGGGAGAAATAAAGAAACATCAGACGGCGTTCACAATAACTTAACAAGAAAGTTAAGTTAGATTCTTAGATAGTAAAGAAGCAACCCTTGAACCTTTGGTAACCACAAATCTAAAGCCTGCAATGGCAATAAGTACATATCTATCAATAATCACCCTAAATGTAAATGGACTGAATGCACCAATCAAAAGACACAGAGTAACAGAGTGGATAAAAAAGCAAGACCCATCTATATGCTGCTTACAAGAGACTCACCTCAAACCCAAAGACATACACAGACTAAAAGTGAAGGGATGGAAAAAGATATTTCATGCAAACAACAAAGAGAAAAAAGCAGGTGTTGCAGTACTTGTGTCAGACAAAATAGACTTCAAAACGAAGAAAGTAGCAAGAAATAAAGAACGACATTACATAATGATAAAGGGGTCAGTCCAACAAGAAGATATAACCATTATAAACATATATGCACCCAACACAGGAGCGCCAACATATGTGAAACAAATACTAACAGAATTGAAGGAAGAAATAGACAACAATGCATTCATTTTAGGAGACTTCAACACACCACTCACTCCAAAGGATAGATCAACCAGGCAGAGGATAAGTAAAGACACAGAGGCACTGAACAACACACTAGAACACATGGACCCAACAGACGTCTACAGAACTCTGCACCCAAAAGCAACAGGATACACATTCTTCTCAAGTGCACATGGAACATTTTCCAGAATAGACTACATAGTAGGCCACAAAAAGAACCTCAGTAAATTCAAAAATATTGAAATCCTACCAACCAACTTCTCAGATCACAAAGGTATAAAACTAGAAATAAACTTTTGAAAGGAATCAAAAAGGCTCACAAATACATGGAGACTTAACAACATTCTCCTAATTAATCAATGGGTTAACGACCAAATCAAAACAGAAATCAAAGAATATGGAGACTAATGACAACAACAACACAAAGCCGCAACTTCTGTGGGACGCAACAAAGGCAGTTCTAAGAGGAAAGTACATTGCAATCCAGGCCTATTTAAAGAAGGAAGAGCATTCCCAAATGAACAGTCTAAAGACATAATTATTGAAATTGGAAAAAGAAGAACAAAGGAGGCCCAAAGTCACCAGAAGGAGGGACATAATAAAGATCAGAGAAGAAATAAATAAAATTGAGAAGAATAAAACAATAGAAAAAATCAATGAAACCAAGAACTGGTTCTTTGAAAAAATAAACAAAATAGATAAACCCCTAGCCAGACTCATCAAGAGAAAAAGAGAATCTACACACATAAACAGAATCAGAAATGAGAAAGGAAAAATAACGACGGACCCCACAGAAATACAAAGAATTATAAGAGAATATTATGAGCATCTGTATGCTAACAAGCTGCAAAACCTAGAAGAAATGGACAACTTCTTAGAAAAATACAACCTTCCAAGACTGACCAAGCAAGAAACAGAAAAACTAAACAGACCAATCACCAGCAACGAAATTGAATCGGTAATCAAAAAACTACCCAAGAACAAAACCCCCGGACCTGACGGATTCACCTCTGAATTCTACCAGACATATAGAGAAGAAATAACACCCATTCTCCTTAAAGTTTTCCAAAAAATGGAAGAGGAGGGAATACTTCCAAACTCTTTCTATGAAGCCAGCATCACTCTAATACCGAAACCGGGCAAAGACCTCACCAAGAAAGAAAATTACAGACCTATATTCCTGATGAACGTAGATGCAAAAATACTCAACAAAATATTAGCAAACCGAATTCAAAAATACATCAAGAGGATCATACACCATGATCAAGTGGGATTCATCCCAGGGATGCAAGGATGGTACAGCATTCGAAAATCCATCAACATCATCCACCACATCAAGAAAAAGAAGAACAAAAACCACATGATCATTTCCATAGATGTTGAAAAAGCATTTGACAAAATTCAGCATCCATTCATGATTAAAACTCTCAACAAAATGGGTATAGATGGCAAGTACCTCAACATCATAAAGGCTATATATGACAAACCCACAGCTAACATCATACTTAACAGCGAGAAGCTGAAAGCTTTTCATCTAAGATTGGGAACAAGACAGGGATGCCCACTCTCTCCACTGTTATTCAACATAGTACTGGAGGTGCTAGCCACGGCAATCAGACCAAACAAAGACATACAAGGCATCCAGATTGGTAAAGAAGAAGTCAAATTGTCAGTATTTGCAGATGACATGATACTGTACATAAAAAACCCTAAAGACTCCACTCCAAAACTACTAGAACTAATATCTGAATTCAGCAAAGTTGCAGGATATAAAATTAACACACAGAAATCTGTTGCTTTCCTATACACTAATGATGAACTAACAGAAAGAGAAATCAGAAAAACAATTCCATTCACAATTGCATCAAAAAGAATAAAATACCTAGGAATAAACCTAACGAAGGAAGTGAAAGACCTGTACTCTGAAAACTACAAGACACTCCTAGGAGAAATTAAAGAGGACACTAACAAATGGAAATGCATCCCATGCTCTTGGCTAAGAAGAATAAATATTGTCAAAATGGCTATACTACCTAAAGCAATCTACAGATTCAATGCAATCCCTATCAAACTACCAACAGCTTTCTTCAATGAACTGGAATAAATAACTCAAAAATTCATATGGAACCACAAAAGACCCCGAATAGCCAAAGCAATTCTTAGAAGGAGGAATCAAACAGGGGGAATTACGCTCCCTGACTTCAAACTCTACTACAAAGCCACAGTAATCAAGACAATTTGGTACTGGCACAAAAAGAGACTCACAGACCCGTGGAACAGAATAGAAAATCCAAACATTAACCCAAACATTTGCAGCCAATTAATATTTGATAAAGTAGCCTTGGATATACAATGGGGAGATGACAGCCTCTTCAGCAGCTGGTGTTGGAAAAACTGGACAGCTACATGTAAGAGAATGAAACTGGACTACTGTCTAACCCCATACACAAAGGTAAACTCAAGGTGGATCAAAGACCTGAATGTAAGTCATGAAAGCATGAAACTCTTAGAAAAAAACATAGGCAAAAATCTCTTGGACATAAACTTGAGTGACTTCTTCATGAACATATCCCCCCGGGCAAGGGAAACAAAAGCAAAAATTAACAAGTGGGACTATATCAAGCTGAAAAGCTTCTGTACAGCAAAGGACACCATCAGTAGAACAAAAAGACATCCTACAGTATGGGAAAATATATTCATAAATGATGCATCTGAGAAGGGGTTGACATCCAAAATATATAAAGAACTTACGCACCTTAACAAACAAAAAGCAAATAATCCAATTAAGAAATGGGCAGAGGACATGAATAGACACTTCTCTAAAGAAGAAATTCAGATGGCCAACAGGCACATGAAAAGATGCTCCACATCGCTGGTCATCAGAGAAATGCAGATTAAAACCACAATGAGATATCATCTCACACCAGTGAGGATGGCCAACATCCAAAACATAAACAGCAACAAATGTTGGCGAGGATGTGGAGAAAAGGGAACCCTCCTACACTGCTGGTGGGAATGCAATTTAGTTCAACCATTGTGGAAAGCAGTATGGAGGTTCCTCAAAAAACTCAAAATAGAAATACCATTTGACCCAGGAATCCCACTCCTAGGAATTTACCCTAAGAATGCAGCAGCCCAGTTTCAAAAAGACAGATGCACCCCTATGTTTATTGCAGCACTATTTACAATAGCCAAGAAATGGAAGCAGCCTACGTGTCCATCAGTAGATGAATGGATTAAGAAGATGTGGTACATATACACAATGGAATATTATTCAGCCATAAGAAGAAAACAAATCCTACCATTTGCAACAACATGGATGGAGCTAGAGGGTATTATGCTCAGTGAAATAAGCCAAGCCGAAAAAGACAAGTATCAAATGATTTCACTCATATGTGGAGTATAAGAACAAAGAAAAAAACTGAAGGGACAAAACAGCAGCAGACTCACAGAACCCAAGAATAGACTAATAGTTACCAAAGGGAAAGGGACTGGGGAAAATGGGTGGGAAGGGAGGGATAAGAGGGTAAAAGGGGTATTACGATTAGCAGACGTAAGGTAGCAGGGGCACGGGGAGGGCTGTACAACTCAGAGAAGAGAAGTAGTGACTCTATAGCATCTCACTATGCTGATGGACAGTGACTGTAATGGGGTTGGGGCGACCTGATGAAGGGGGTAGTTTAATCACCATAATATTACACATGTAACTGTAGATTAATGATACCAAAATAAATTGTAAATAAATAAATAAATAAATAAAATTACAAATCCTTTGGAAAAAAAAATGCTGGTGAGGATGTGGAGAAGACCTCAAAAAAATTAAAAACTGTTAAAAACTAGAGCTATCACATGACCCAGCAATCCCACTTCTGAGTGTATATCTGAGGGAAACAAAATCAGTATCTTGAAGGGATATCTGTACACTGGTATGTTCACTGCAGCACCAATCAAAGCAGCCCAGATATGCAAACAACCTGATTGTCCATCGATAGATGAGATAATGAAAATGTGTGTGTGTGTATATGTGTGTGTGTGTGTGTGTGTGTGTGTGTGTGTATACAATGAAATATTAAGTCATATAAAAAGGAAACCCTGCCATTTGTGACAACATGGATGGCCCTGGAGGACCAGGGCTAAAGTAAAATAAGTCAGATAGAGATAGACAAATACTGTACAGTATGACTTGTATAGAAAATCTTTTTTAAAAAAAGCTAAACTCACAGAAACAGAGAAAAAAATGGTGGTTGCCAGAGGCTAAGGGATGGGATGGGGATTAGGGAGATGTTGCTCAAAGGGCATAAACTTCCAGTTTTAAGATGAATAAGTACTGAGGATCTAATGTACAGTGTGGTGACTATGGTTAAGAATACTGTATTATACACTTGAAATTGCAGAGATAGATCTCACCACATACAGACAAAAGGTAATTATATGAAGTGATGGATGGGTCAAATAACTTGATCGTGGTGATCATTTCACAATGTATTTGTATATCAAGTCATCGTGAGCGGGAGGGGTAAGGGGAGGCCCAGGAGAGCGCACCGATGGGTCAGTCCACCTGACCACCCACCAAGAGCTACAATCACTGGATATTGGGGTAAATGAGGCCTTAAAGCTTGTTTCGTCCAACCCAACCCTGTGACGATGAGGAAGCTAGTCCAGAGACTGAGCTCACCTAGGCGCCTGCAGCCTGCTGACTCCTTGTCCGGGGCTCTTTCTACCACACGCAGCCCACCAGAACAAAAGACCAGGACCAGAAATGCTAAGAGGGAGAGGATGGGTGGGGGAGCCAGGACAGAGGAAGAGCCAGGGTGGGGGGACTGGAGGCGGTAGGGAGACTGGGGTGCAAGGCTGGGTCAGGGCAGTTTTCAGGGCTGGGCTGTAACTGCCCCCTGCTTCTTCCTTCTGATTCTCTATCGATGCACCACAGGCTGAAGAGAGAAATGTATTTGGTTCCTGTAGAAACTTCCCCTGGCCCAAAAAGAGGCTGAAAGTACAGAGAAATGAGAAAATGTGTGAAGGGCCCATCCCTCCAGGCCGGCTGACTGAATGGGGAGGGAGAGGAGGCTCTTTAATCCCCGGGGTGGGGATGCAGCAGCTGTCTGGGTCGGGCCTGGTGGCGTCCCAGGGGGAGCGGCCCTGGGCCCGCCCTGTGCAGGAGCAGCGGGGATCTGCAGGGGTGCGTGGAGGCTCACAGCCCCAGCGAGGGGCTGCGGGACTCCTGGGCCTGGCTCAGCGCCTGAACCAGAGGTTTCCGGAAGTGGGCACGGCACCCCCTCCTGTTTCTGTCTCTCTTTGCTCGACTCCCACTGTCCTTTTCCTCTATGTGGACTGGTGCACAAGGCCCGCTGCTGTCATCTTCAGCCAGGCAGCCAAGTGCCCTTCTTGTTTATGAGCAGAACGCGCCCACCAGGCTTGCTGGCACGTCACAAGCCCATGTTCCCGGGCCTGAGGAACTATTTGGCCCAGCGTGGAGCAGTGTCCAGGGCAGCCCCAGCAGCTTTGGTCAGGGGCCAGGGGCCTGGGCAGCTGCTGGGTGTGCTGGGCAGTGGCACGCCTGCCCTTCCGGCTCACAGTCAGACTCCACAGCACAGTGGCTTGAGCGGCTCTGGGCCGCTCTGCTCTCACGTGGCCGTGCAGGCTCCCAAGCCCCTTCCTTCGGGTGGCTCCCCAGGCCTGAGCATTAGTCCCCTGGAGAGCTTGTTAAAATACAGGTTCTGGGCCCCTATGGGTAGACCCGGGTAGTTTTGGGCGGGGCCTGAGCACGTGCCTTCCTGACCAGTTCCCAGGTGACGTGGTGCTGCTGGCCCAGGGCAGCTTGTTTAAAAATCACTGCCGCCGGGCATCCTCGCCAACACGGGCTGAGGAAACGAAGAGGGGGGTCAGCACCTAGCAGAGGGGGACCAGTGTGGAAAGAACCTCTGACGGGGCTCGGAGGCCAGAGGCGCATGGCCGCTTACTGGGGGGGACAAGCCCACGCCTGCCTGCAGACATCATCAAAGCCGTCCCCAGAAGGCAAAGCAGGCCCAGCCATGAGGCAGGGGCGCCACAGGCTGTGGCTGCCTCACCTTCTCTTGTGTTACTCCACCCACTCCGCTCTCCCCTCTGCATCCACCCAAGATGCTTCTTCGTCCCTGTCTGCGCTGTTCTGTGGGTTGGGGCTGGCGTTTCCCCAGGTCTCAGACTTTCTTCCCCTATCTCATCCTCCAGGCGTCGTGGCTCTGGAAAAGGCTGCGTGGCAAGAGGTGGTGGGTGATGGCATTTGGCCTCCTGATGACTCTGTCCGTGGTGGCTGTCACCCGCTTCCCTGCACAGCATCCAGCCAACAGCCTGGACCCTGGTCCCATGGAGCCCCGGGGGATAACCGGCGCCCCCACTCCCCACAGCCAGCAAGCTCTGAGTCCCGGCCGCAGGCAGCAGGCAAGAAACCTGGGGTTCTGGAGAGGCTGGGCCCTGCCCAGGAATTCCATCCTGGTGTGTGCAGAGGAGCAAGGCCACGGAGGGAGAGTGGGCAGAAGCAGGCAGTCCCCAGGAGGAGAGGGCAGGCGTCCAAGGAGGATCCGGAGGGACATTACTCTGGCATCTCTAAGAGGTTTACAACTCAGTACCTGGCGTCGTGTGCTCCTGAGGGAGGGTGAGGTTAGGAGTCCTGGAGCCAAAGCCCTGGATCCCCCCTGGCATGGCAGTCTCATTAGGGAGGCACAGAATGGGACCGGCGCTGTGGTCAGCCCCCTAGCAGGGAGTGACATGGCAGCTTTACAGGCTTGGAGATCTACTTCTGGACAGACCGCTTGGCCCTACCCAGTGGAAGGCAGGGATCTGTCAGGAGCTGGGAACAGAGACTTTACAGGTAGGCGACAAGCAGGAAATCCCACTCCAGCTGCAGGGGCTCGTCAGTGGTCTGCCTCTGTTGCGGAGCTGCAAGGATCCATCTGGTGTGAGGCTGAGACCCCTGGGCTGTCGACCAGCCTGAGGATTGTTGGGCAGGCTCCCCCATGGCTCACGGAGCACGACATGCAGACCCTCCAGCTGCTGGCACAGGGGGAGGTGGTAGGCAGAGCCAGGGTCCCTGGCCATGGGCGGGTGCTGCAGGTCGGCTTCTCTGCTGAGGGTGCCCTTCAGGATGTGTCTCCTGGGCTCAGCCAACTCTGCTCCCAGGGGCTCTGTGGTCTGATCAAGAGGCCTGGGGACCTGTCCGAGGTCTTGTCCTTCCATGTGGACCGTGTGCTGGGGCTGCACCGGAGCCTACCTGCTGTGGCCCGGAGCTTCCACAGCTCCCTGCTGCCCTACCGCTACACGGATGGCAGCACAAGGCCTGTCATCTGGTGGGCGCCCGACGTGCAGCACCTGGGTAACCCAGAGGATGACCAGAACTCTCTGACCTTGGGCTGGCTGCAGTACCAGGCCCTGCTGGCCCGTGGATGCAGCTGGCCGGGCCAGGCTCCATGCCTAGGTATCCAGCACACCGAGTGGGCACGTCTGGCACTCTTTGACTTCCTGCTGCAGGTAGGTGGGGTCGGGCGTGGGGGTCAGGGTGGGGAGTAGCAGAGGGGAAATTCAGGGTGAATGAGGACGGGTGGTGGCTGTCTCCCCCAAGGCCTTGTCTTTTGACCACCAAGCACCTGTTTCTGTTATTTTTTCTGCCTCTGTTTCTTCATCCAGTGGTGTGCTAGCCCTTAGATTCATCTACTAGGGTGAGTGGATGGGCTGTAGGACAAGATTCAGGACCACAACCAGCGGCCAGGAGCTGATATGCCATATTTGCTCCACATGGAGTTGTTTCACAATGTGTTTTAGAAATTCGTAGACAATATGTAATGCTCTGGAGATTCCCCATAAAAATCCGCCCTCCTTTGAAACACTGGATAGGCCTCCATTTCCATGTGGCAGTAAGCAGCCCGAGCTGAGCGCCTGCTGTTCCCCCCCCCCCCTAGGCTGCCGTGCTCCCTGTCTGGCCACAGGCCCACCTCGTTATGGTCCGACATCTGCCTGTTACGTGTCAGTCTGTGGATGTTTGTTTCCAGTCGCCGGACTAGCCGGTCTCCTGCGGTGCTTCCAGCTTCCCTGCTCTGTGTCTCCGTGGCCGCTTTGTGGAAGGAGGAGGTGGGGCCTGGTGATCCTCATGGGCCCCAGCATCAGACGCACCTGGGCTTGCACCCCAGGCTGCTCTCCACTGTGTGAAACTAAGCGGGTTACTTGGCCTCTCTGAGCTTCATTTCTTTCACATCATGGGGCTGGGTGTCCTTACATCATCTCCATTTAATGTGCAGTAGCTCCTGACTGCCGGCACACGCGTCTGCAGGCTTGCACTGGGCCCTGAGTCTGCCCTGCCCTGTGTGCGACAGGCTGGGTGCTTAGGAATTAACGCCATCCAGATAGTGGGGCCAGACGTCTGGTTGGAATGGAGGGGCTTCCCAGACCACAAGACTTATAGTCCTGGGCAAATGGGGAAGGCTGGTCATGCTACTTCCAGGATCAGCCTGCAGTGACTGATGGGAGCTGGTGGTAAAAGGCCCAGCTCCCTGGCTGGGGTGGCCCCTCAGTGCCTGTGCTGCATGTCTCTCAGAGTCCCTACCAGGACTGCGTCCCAGTTACCCACTCGTTCACTTCCCTGATCCCTGCTTGTGTTTTTGGATCAGCTCACAGATAAACTGCTTCCCCTTGAATCTTTGTCTTAAGGTCTGTCTCTGGGGAGCCCAGCCTATGTCAGATGATAACACTGCCCTTGCGTGGTTTCCGCATGAGCTCATTTGTGTAATGTACTTAATATGGTACCTGGTAGGTGGCATACACTTAGTAATAAGCAGGCACTGTCCCCAATGCTTTATAGGAATTGACTTGTGCAATCCTCACAGCAACTTTACAAGTGATACACTTCACTTATCCCTATTTTAAAGTTGAGAAATTGAGGCTGAGAGAGGTTAAGTTACTTGCCCAAGGTTGGCTGTGGAGCCAAGACACAGCCTAGATGGTCTGACCCCAGAGCTCGCCCTCTTAATCACAGAGCCACTATTAAGTTGGCATGAATGATGGCAGGGAAAGGGACCTTGTGGGGACGCCCTGAGACCTTGCGATCAGAGGCACCTCCTTGCAGAGCCCCAGCCCAGACGGTGCTCATGCCACAGCTTTCTGCTCCACACAGAGCCCCTCTGTCCATCTTCTGGAGTTGCGGTGTGGGACCCTTCCTCAGCTGCCAAGCCCTGCTGTGGGGACGGAAGTCTTGGCAGCCAAGGCATATGCAGGTTGGGCACAGTCAGACACGACTCAGCTGGCCTTGTGCCACCTCTTCCCTGGTCTGCTGAATATTGGTCAAGTCAAACACCCCTGTCTGGCCGATGCTGCCTCCTAGAAACTGCTGGCAAGTTGGAGAGAGGCAGGGCTTCAGAATGTGGGTTTCCCAGCCCCGGAACCCAAGGTGCCTTCTGCCAGGGGCCTGGGTGCGGTTTCCACTTGCAGCCTAATCTGTGGCATGCTTGCTTATTTGTTTTGTTTTATCCAGTATAAACCCTTGTTTTTTGTGTTGTGTATCACAGCATAGTCACACACATGTGCACACCATTTACCCGTACACAAAATACACAAACACTGCACACACACACATTCCTTGTGCTCCCAGTGGGGCACACCCCATGCATCGCAAACCCCATACAACACTGTGTTAGTGATCGCTATAATAATGCTGCATAACGCACCTCTCCAAAACTCCTTCATGAAAGCTTAGACTACCAGCTCCTTATGTCTTGCTCCAGGGTTTGTGGGTCAGCTGGGCTGAGCTGAGCTTGGCTCCCAGCTGTGGGTCGGTTCGGGTCTGCTTTTCATTTCCCACTGTGGAGCCCAGGCTGGGGACAACACCACTGTCCAAACTCCCCTCCTAGGGAGTGGAAGATGCCCAAGAGCTCAGCCAGGCTGCACATCTCAGGCCTCTGCCAGCGTCACTTCTGCTAGTATTCCACTGGCCAGAGTGAGTCAATGGCGAAGCCCGATGTAAGGATTGGAAAGTACGCGCTGCCCAGAGTGGAAGGGGAAGAGAAGCATGTGTTGGACAATAATCAAATCAGCTACAGGCCCCAAACACACACACTGTACTCTTATGCATGAACTTATATGACCACATGGCCATAGTCACACATATGTGCTCACCATTCACATGAACCCCACGCCCACATACACTCCATATGGTTTCCAGACACTGCTGTGGGCCACCGGGGCTCGATCCTGCTAAGACCTTTGAAGGAGTGTGTAGAACATCATCAGACTATCTCATCCAAGGGCCAAAGCAGCTGGGCTGTTTACCCACCAACTCCCACTTGTCATTGGCTGAGACTGCTTATGAGGGTGGTGACCTCCTGGTGCTTGCAGCCTGCCCCCCCCTCCCCCGTGCTGGCCAGCCAAACACCAAGAGGTTGTGGCAGGATACTAACAGCATGTGCTCCTCATAATGAATGAAAAGTCAGAAACGTTGGCATAACCGCAGGCCAGTACCACCAGCGCAGTGTTCTCAGTTAATGAACTGGTTTCTCCAAGACAGGTGATGTGCTAACAGTGCGTGGGTGCTCTCCCACCCCACCTGCTGCTGTGTCATAGGAAGAAGTAAAACCAAGAGAGAGCCCATCACGCCTGACTGGATCAGTGAGAAACTGGTCTTAGATGGAAAATCGTATGGGAGACTTGTGTATGCAAGTTTGGGGGTAGGGGTCAAAAAACTTTGCTTAATGTCGGAGGCCCCCTGCAGCCAGAGTTGTAGTCACTCTGGTAAGAGGTACAAAGCCCTTCTCTTGGGACCATGACAATGGCACAGTCAAGCTGCGGTGGGAAAGGGCCAGGGGCCATCTCATCCGCGGCAAGCCAGATCCAACGTGAGGGGCAGGGTGGGGGCTGTGGCTGGGCCACCAGGAGCCAGAGAGAGAGAAGGAAGTGCTGGGGGTCAGCACGTTTCTATTTTTTCTGTTATAATGGGGCTTCTGTTCTCATATCATGCTTTCTCTGAGGGGCCTGTGATGGGCTGGACTGGGTGGGTGAGCTGCGGGAATTCGGACAGACTGGCAGTTGGTCACGTTAGCTCAGAGCTCATTCTGCAGCTTCTGCTTATGAACACTGACTTTCTTACCTGGATTAGCACAACAGGACCCTCGTTTGTCTCCCTTCTGCACTTATGTCCCCTCCAATCCAGTCTTCTTACAGAAGCTGGAGGGACTGTCTTGGCTACGTTCCCCCAGGCAGACCCTGAGACCAGGATTTCGGTGTGGTAGTTTATCCCGGGGGATCCCGGGAAATACCTGTAGGGAAGTGGGAAGTGAGACAGGAAGGGCAGGCAGCCAATAAAGGTCACTGCTGTGGGTAACTGGGGCTTAGTTCCACAGGAAAACTCTGAGAAATGGTATAAAATACCTGTCCAGAGTTATCCCGCCAAGAGGTGAGGGATTGAGGTAGTGAGAGCCAAATCTCCCTTCAGTCTTTAGTTGATGGCTGTTCCTGGAGACGTTCCTTCCCTGTCACTTGAAGAAAGCCCCCAGGCAAAGCCACGCTGCAGGCAGCAGCAGGAGGGGGAGCTCTGCAGTTCGCTCATAGGTGGGCAGGACTGGAGAGCTCGCGTCTTTACAATCATGCATCAGATTGTGTCACACCTTCCTGGTGAAAGAAGACAAGGCTTTTTCGATGCCATTAATATCATGTTCCTCCAGGACCTGCATGATCCATCCTTCTGCTATCTCCAGCCCCGTCTCTTGGCACCTGGCCTTGGTCACTTTCTAAACATACCCAGCTCCTCTGGTGCGGGGTCTGTAGTTTGGACTTGCTGCTGACTCCTCCTCCCCAAGCCTCTCTTGACTCTCCTCCCACCTTGTTCTTCTCTTTCTCTTTCATATTCCCTTTCTGATTCCCAGCACAATGTGTAAACATTTTGTTTTTTTTTTCACATATTTACCATCTGTCTTTCTGTTTTGTTCACAACATCCCCAGCATGTAGCACAGAGCCAAGCTCTTGGTTTGCTCCTAGATAAGGACTTGTTGAATGAATGAATGAGCAAATGAATGGATGAGAAAACGAATATATGAGCGAATGAATGGATGAATGTCCTGGGTCTCTGTATGACCTCCTGTCCAGGTGTTGCTGTGTTCTGATTCCTTAAGTACCACTTCTTCCTCTAGACCAAAAAGAATCCCAAGACTTCCTACATTTTGTTAGTGCTCTCTATAAAATCACAGAGGTAGGAAACAACTGGCAACCGTCTGCTGAGCCCGTCTTCTGGTAGGAAGGGACTTCCAGGACGGGTGACATCTGGCACTGTCTGACCTCCTCCATATCAGGCATTGTTTCAGCATTTTGAATGTGTTAACGCCTAACAGCCATAGAAAGCAGACAGTACTCGTAGTTCCGTTCTACAGATAAGGAAACTGAGGTCTAAGGAACTTGCCCATGGGCACAGCCTTAAGTGTCTCTGCTGGGATGGGATGGAATCCAGTGCAGTCTGGCCCCAGAGTGCATGCTCTGGCGCTCTTCTGTACGTCACTGACTCGGGAAAAATCATTTCTTGAGTCTCTTCTGGGTGGTATTTGTTCATTTTCTTCCTGGAGAACCCCTTTCAGTCATTTGTGAACCTATGTGCATTCCTTATTTTGAGTCCAAATTTACAGCTTCAGTTCATGTGTTCCTCCTCTGGTTCAGTCTCCCTAGGACATCAGGTGTTCCATCAGTTAAAGAGGAGCCCAGATCTGTCACCACATGCGACCCCTCTGGCTTTCAGCCAGAGACACGAAATCTAAGAGTAGCTCCCCTCTATGACGTGCCTACATCTGTCTGTCTGATACCAACCTCATTTAACCCAGGACCTCATTTAAGTCCTGCAACAGATCCAAGACAGAAGCTGAATTCCTCCCTATTTCACAGATGGTGCATCCAGCTAGAAAGGAGTGATTCCTCGTTGGACAATGGTATTTAGAAGGTGACATTGAGCATCTTTACATATATTTAAGAGTGGGACCTCAATTAGGGTGAGGTGTGATAGGCAGAATTTTAGGATGGTCACTCAAATTTCCACCCCCATAGCATTTACCCCGTCCTTGAGTATGGGTGAGACCTCAGAATATGATGGAATATCACTCCTGTGATTAGGTCACCAGTCCATCAACCTTGAGTTAATCAAAAAGGAATGCCCTGGGTGGGCCTGACCTCATCAGGAGAGTCTTTCAAAGAAGATGAGATATTCCTGCTGGCAAAAAAGTAAACAGCCATACTATGAACTGCCTGTAGGAAAGGGGGCCTCTAGGAAGACCCTGAAGTCCCTGGGGACCTAGTCATACAACCGCAAGAAATGGTTTCTGCCTATAACCTGAATGAGCTTAGGAGGAGCTACAGATGAGATGTAGCCACGGCTGCCGCTGAGTTCAGCCTGGCCAGACCTGGAGCAGAGAACCTGGCAAAAATGTGGTGGACTACTGACCCCCAGAAACCATGAGGTAGTGAATGTGTTCTCTTGAGCCCCTAAGCTCCTGGTGTTTGTTATGCAGCAACAGAAAATAAATGTATAAGGCAAGGGAGGGGCCATGGAGCACACACTGCAGGAGGCGCTCACTCTTGGGGCTGCGCTTGCCCTGCGCCACCCTGACCGAGACGCATCCCTCAACTTCTTCGGCTCACCCGACTCCTGTCTCTGTTTAGATTTTTTAACTCTTTAAAAAACTGTTCAAATTCTTTGCCCCACTTTCTCTTGTGTTTTTAGTCTTTCTCTTAATGATTTTAAGAATTTTTACAGGTTAAGTAAACTCATCTTTTGTTTTCATTGAATTGTAATATTTCTCTTCAGGTTCAACTCTTGTTAAGTGTTTATAGTCTTTTTGTTGTGTAGAAATTAAAAACATTTTTGTTAAAATGACCAAGCTTTTTTTTGATGACTTCTAGGCTAGAATATTTTAAAGACCATCCTTATTTTCAGTGATTCAAAAAATTCTTACGTGTTTTCATATATCTTTGATCCATCTGGAAGTTATTTTGGAATAGGCAATAAGGTGCAAAACAATGATTTTTTTTTTTACAGATGGTAACCCAAATGTCTCAGCACTATTTGTTGAATAATCAATCATTCCCCCAATCTGAAATGTTGCCTTCACCATGCAGCCAATTTCCATATGTGTGTGGGTCTATTTTCAGACCCTTCTGTCCCAGTGAAGGGTCTGCCTATTCATATGCCAGAATCATACTGTTTTAATTACTGTGCTTTATATCTTCTGTTAATAACTAGTGGGGCTTGGTCTCTCTAATTGCTCCATTCTCATGTGGAATTCAGAGTCAGCTTGTTACTTCCTTCGTCTCTGATCCTTTTGGGATTTTATTGGAGTCAAATTAAATTTGTGTGGGCTAATATAGAGAGAATTTACATCCTAAAATATATATGGAGTCATTCTAGTAAAGAATAGGATGTGACTCTCCATTTATTCATGCTCCTCAGAAGCATCTTGATGTTTTCTTCAGCTGGATCTGCTGGGTCATTTCTGGTATTTCATCATCTCTTGAAAAGGAAATTTCAAAATGGGATCCTGTCTTTCATGATATGTTCTGACCAGTAGCTCTTGGTCTGTGTGAAGGCTCCGATTTCTGTGTATTAGTTTGGTTACTGGCCACATGCTGACTTTATACCGCTTCTAACCATTGCTCAGTTTACCCTCTGGGTTTCCCAAGTACACTATCATTTCAGCTGCAGTGAATGCACTTTGTAGCCTCATTCTCTCTTCTTTCTTTTTCTTACCTCATTACATTTGCTGGTAACTCCAAGCAGTGGTAAATATTAATGGGATGATGAATGGGACTTGTTTCTACCAATTTGGGACAATTTCCAGTGTTTTGCCATCAAAAATCATGCTGATTTTTGACTGAAGATATGATGAACAACTATCCATTATTCTTGCTTTATTAGGAGTTTTTATTACCAGGAGTGGATGTAAAATTTTATCAAATGCCTTTCCAGTATCCATGGAAGAGATCACACTCTTCCATCCCCAATGCATTCATGTGGGGACTTTCGTGAGAGGTGTTGTTTTCTGAAGGGGGTGCATCCTAGCCTTCTTGGTTGGACCCTACTTCACTGTGGTGGATTCATCTTTTGATGGCTGCTGGATTTTGTTTATGTTTACAATTTAGAGTGATCTATAGACATCTTTTTAGGTAAGATTTATGTAGTTCTTCTACATCCCTGTGGAAGGACAGTGAATGTCCACTGCCAGCCTTCCCACATGAAGGCAGACTGTTCCTGACTTTCCTGTACTATGTCAATGGAGAAGAAAGCATTAGCAAGGTCCACAACATAATATGTCCCTAGTTCATGACTCAGTGTGTCCATAAGGGGACAGCAGCATGCAGAGGGTGTGACTTTATTCAATTCCCTGTAGTCCACGGTCATACGCCAGGAGCCATCTGGCTTTTTCACTGGCCACACTGGGGAATTAAAGGGACTAGGAGTGGGCTTTATGATGCCCACCTTCTCCAACTCCTGTAGAGTTTCTCCAATTTCCTTGTGCCCCCAGGCAATTTATACTGCTTAGTATTTTTCACCCGCCGAGGTACAGGCAGAGCTACAGGTGGGTGCTTAGCATGTCCCCTCAGAACTGCCTTCACCACACATACCCTCAGTCTGAACTCCCCTGCAGTGGTCTGTAACCACAGGCCCTGCAGGGTATCTACCCCAAAAATATATTTAGGGATGGGAGAAATGTACATGGTATTCTCCTTTGGGGACAAACGCCCTATCCCCAATGGGACTTGGGCTTTTTTCACTCTAATTGCCTTACCCCCATAGCCATCTATCACAGCAGGGGTCCCGGGAAAACGCTCAGGGTTGCTATGAATCAGAGAACACTCAGCTCCTGTGTCCACCAGAGCCAGGACACATTGTACATTCACAGGGGACCAATGAATTGCTAATTTGACATGTGACCTCCAGTCCCCACCACATCCCCCAAGGTGGGAACCTCGACACCCCGCTCAGTCAAACCACGATGCTCAGTCGTTCTATGGGGGGTGAGGGCCCAGGCAAAGCCTGAATACTGTACCCCAGGAAGCCTTGCAGGGACACAGGCCAGATGTGGGGCTTTGACTCCGGCTTCCTTGTCCTGGACCTCAGCAGCTGGAACTGCTGCTCTGGCTTTAATTGGTGCCACAGTTCTAACTATATTCTATTGGGCTGACCATCGAGTTTTTCTTTCATGACCCCAGCCTTTATCAAATCAACCCACATCTGGGTCTTCGAGACCTTCACGGGGCTATTGCACTTCTCCTTTCAGTCATGGCCCGTACTTCCCTCTGTGCCCTTATTGTTTCAACCTCCCCCAGATCTGCTAAAGTACGAGTAGCCTCTCTTATGGGTGCCCTAGGTGGGGGGCAAGAGTATTCACTAGGGACCCAAAGAGAGATGTGGGAGCTGATGCAGCACCAGGGTTCTCATTCCTATAGTGAACACCTCCTCATCAGGGCCCTGGGGGTCCATATTATAGATGATGTTTTTCATACTCAATTCCGCAACACCTGTTGGAGCTCTGCATACGTTTTCCAGCTAGTGGGTAAGTATGGCAAATCACCCTGATTAGGTCAAACTGCCCTGATTGCTGTCAGCCAATCCAGAAGCACCTGATTCCCTGAGGCGTGATGGGCATTTTGCAACCACTGCCAGAGGGAAGGGTGAGTCATCAGGAATGCCAGTCTACTTATTTCAGAACCCAACATAGCAATGTTTTCCACCCCACATCCCAGAGACCTAAGAGCCATGTAGGCAGAGACTCCAATGGCCTCTGCCTATACCAGACGCTCATGTCCACCAGCTCATCCTGGGTCCAGGGGCGCAGCATGGAGTGCTCCACAACCTGGGGAGGGGGCTGCTCCTCCCCCTAGGGAGCCCACGGTTGTTGCGTTTTTATTTTCTTAATTACAACCGGGCAGGCCTTTAATACAGGAGAGGCTGGTGCCTCAGGCGGTGGTCTCAGCAACAGAGCGGCCCTCGGCCCACTCCCTCATCCTCTCTGGACACCTCCTCTACCATCTCTGGGACTGAAGGCACCGCTCTTTCCTCCCCCTCCCCCATAAGGAATCTTCCAGGAGCATGACCTGTGTTCTCAATAACTGTCTCTCTTCCTTAAGGGCATCCCATAGATCATTGCCCAGCTCCTCCAAGTGATGCTGGAGTGTGTCTCTCTCCTGCTGAAGTTTCTCTATCCTCAGTAACCTCTCTCTCCTCAATAACATTTTCCACTATCTGAGGAAATTAGCCCCTCACAATCCCAGCTGCTACATGGCCACTCAGGTCCTCTAAACAGCCTTCTATATCACAGAGGGCTAATTCTGCAGCTGCCTGTGTCTCCACCTTTCCTCAATTCTGGGGAAGACCCCACCCCTTTAGGAGGTACTTTACCCTAGACCAATTCTCCGTTAGGGGCTGCCCAATTGGATGCCCACAGGTAGGGGGCTCCTGGGTGAAGCTGCACCCTCTAGTGCTTGTGGGTAAAGTGGGGTTCCTATGGCCAGGATCCTCACTGAACTTAAATGTAACTGGCCTGTTGCTATGCTACCGCTTCCACACCTTTAGGCAATAAGCCATTATTGTGTTAATGTAAGGAGTTCCGCCCAGTGCTCAGCTGAAGACTGGGTGGCGGGGCTGGAAGGCTGTAGGAGAGTGGAGCGGAGGCTGGAGTGGTGGCAGTACAGAGGGACTGACCTGCCACCTCGAAATAAAGTTGGGTATAACCTTTTCACCCCAAGAACCCTTTGCTGTAAATTTCTTTGGTCACAGTGAATCTCTAGCGAACTTGCCTGGGGCTGAAACTCATTTGCAAGACACTGCTGCAGCCACTGGGGCCTCCCCACCATCCACAGGGGGGTTTTGGCCATCTCCCCACCATCTCTAGGGGCAGCTCGCCCAAGGGTTGCACCCATGTAGACAGATTCCAGGTTCAGAGGTCCTGCTGACTATGACCAGATGTAACTCCAGGGGGAAAATCCTGGGGCAAAATGCCTTTGAAACTGAAATCAGTCAAAGGGAGAAATAAATTTTATTTCTTACAAGCAGTCATCCATTTCTGCTCCCCCGTGTCTCTAGTGACAGGCAGCAGAAGAACCCCCCACCCAACCTCTCTAGTCCAGATAAGCCCTCCCTCACCCTTGTAATTACCTATTGATATGGAGATGCCTACTCCTCTCCACCCCCTGGAAACACCCATTGTATGGAGATGCACTAAAGCCAGGCGAGAGATTTTGGAAATACTGCAATTTTACCCACAACCCCACAACCTCTCATGCCGTCAGCCAGCCATGTGCTTCTCATCCATTCTTTCACTCAAAAAACCTCAACTATGTCTGTGGTTGTACTAAACAAGGGCTGGGTGCTGGAGATCAGACTGAGCCATGTCTTTATCTTTGCCAGTAAGAAGCTTGGAATCTCTGATGCCAGAAAACACATGACTGCCACAGAGCCTGACTCAGTGGTCAGAGCCAGACTGCCCTGGTTTGTGTCTGGGCACCACCACTTCCTTGCTGTGGGACCTTCGGCACATTACCCAGCCTCTGTGACTTGGTTTCCTCATTCTTGAAATGGGGGTAATAACAGTATTTATCACATGGCTGCTGGGAAGAGTTAATGATTTAGGGTGTGTAAAGCACTCAGAGTGTCCTTAGTAGTAAGTGGCTTTACTTTATCCTGCACAGAGTGAGGGCTTTACAACTGCTCAAGTGAAAGTGAACAACTTCAATTCACATCAGGGTTATGCAGCATTTCTGAGCTGGTCAGAAAACCAAAACTGCAAAGGTTTATCATTTTTTCTTGGTTATGTCTCATTTTTTTGAACAAAGTGAAAAATAATCAAATCCTGAAGCAAATGAAACTCAATCTTGGTTCTGTTTGGCTGCTAGTCTACTGCTGTGTAAGCTGAATTTCTCTTCAGTGGAAAAAATTAACCAGAAGGTGTGGCAAAATAATCAAACTGGCAACTGGGACCAGTCAGGCCCTTCCTGTTAAACATTCAAATGGTTATAGAGTTTGGGAAGCCAGGAATATAAGCCAGTATTTCCTGTAGTTCCCCTAGAAACAAACACTGCTGCAAGTTGAAGCCTGCACAGAATGGCAGAGACGGGCTTGGGAGGGCTGGGCAGGAGGAAGGAGGTTCTTGGCTGGCTGGGGGTCAGGATAAAGCAAATCCAGAGCGGTAGTTGTATGTCGGTCTTGGTAGACCTGCTCTGGTATTTACTCTCCCAGCCACGAGAATCAGCAGATGGGCGCCTGTCTCACAGATATGTCCACACTCCAGAAACTAGACCTGCGTGTACATGAGAGGGAGTACTCTCTTCTGTAGCACTTACCTTGTTTCAAACTCTGGTTCTCTGGCTTGCAGCTTTGGGTAAGGCCAGAGCTTCCTGGGGGCTGGGAGACCGCTGAAATTCCTCAAGGTGTTTGGGCCTGTCCCTCCCAGAGCTGGCATAACTGAGCGCTCCCCGTAGCAACCACCCCCTGCTTACATGGATCATCACCCTATGTGGGCCTCCACACAGCCCCACGGGGATATTTTGTTGATGAGAAAACTGAGGCGTAGTGAGGTTCAATAACTTCCTCAGGTCACATAACTGGAACATGCTGGAGGCACAGCTCAGCCCCAGGTCCATTTGGGGTCCAAACTGGGGTCTCAAACATGGCTCACCGTGCAGGCCACATTTACCCTTCTCCCTGTTTTTGTACAGCCCATGAGCTAAGAATGGTCTTAGCATTTTCAAGTCGTTGAAAAAGATCAAAATAATAATAATTTTTGGCATCTGAGAAGTATCTGAAATTCAATTTTATTTATTTGTGATGAACATAAATAACGTTTTTGGAATACAGTTATTCCCATTGTTTGCATGTTATCTGTAATTCATACACTATGCATTACAGAGGCAAAGTTGGCTAGTTGTGACAGAGACTCTGTGGCCTCCAAATTCTAAAATATTTACTATCTGGTCCTGTAGAGAAACATTTGCCGACTTCTGCACTAACCCACTATGTGGGTAGCCTCTGGAGTGGCTCCCCTAAGGATGGGGTGTATAGGAAAGTTTGGAGTAGGATCTCCCTAAGCTCAAGGACACTAAGGATAAATACAGGGGGTGTGATAAAGGCTTCGAGTATGTTTAAAACCAGTTGGAGGGCTGGGGTCTCTGGTGGCATGCAGCAAGGTTCTGTCCTTAGCTCTTCTTCAGTCAACACTTCTATTAGTAGTGTGAGAGAGGGCTTTGGAGCTGTAGTGGACCAGCTGGTTGCTCTGCACTCTTTCTACACAGAGCCCTGACATGATTCACCTTACGCCCATTCCTGGATTCAAGGATCAGCACATCACCATCTTCCCCAGACCGGGGTGAGCGCGTGTCCAATCGGGGCCAATCAGGCTGGCTGGAGGGAAGGACGTCATTCCGTGATTGTTGAGGAGAGGTTCCTTTTCTGTCTCCTTCATCTTCTCTCGTTCTCTGTCTCCTCTCTGGACATGAACAAGGAAACACACAGCCATAGTAGCCACCTGCAGGCTTCCTGAGACAACACTGGGAATGTTAACATTGTGGGTGTGAGTGGAAAGCAGAAAGGCACCCGAGTCCTCACCATTACAATGAGGAGCTGCTCGGTCTCCGCAGCCTGCCCTATCTCAAGACTTCCAGCTGTAGATTATCTTAATTTTTCTTATGGTTAAAGCCATTTCAGTCAGGTTTTTCTGTTACTTATGGCTGTGCTTACCCAAAGTCCAGGTGGCCAAAGTAGTGGTGGGTGGTCTACCTCGGGGCTGGTTAATGGGCTCGCTGCATGCGCCTGCCCAAGCTGGACCAGCCTGCTGGGCTTTGCGCATTTTGGCGCCTGGGCTAATGTGCCTTTCCCAGTAGTGCCCTTGGATGTCCTTGGCCCACAGCCCCTGGACCACCTGCTGTGGCCTCATAGACATGCTTCAGCCTGTTTGGGGTAGCAGTCTAGGCCCAAGGAGTGATTTCTCCATGACTGACTGTTGTAAAATAGAGAAAGTAATGTTTGGGGACAGTAAGTAGGTGGGACTGTTTAACACTGTCTCATTTTTGGATGTCTGGATTTGGGGGGTTGATCGAACTACAGTAATATCCTTATTTGTGCTAAAGTAAGCCAACTTTGTATTTCTTTAGAACATATGAGAATTTTCCTACAAAGGTATATGGAAATGGAGCAAGACCTTTTATTGGCCAACGTTGAGTTAGGGCTGAATGGACTGAGAGTGGCTTTGATGAGGCTTGCATCCTGATAAATTGTGTCCCCCCACCCCTGTGTGGAGAGGGGTTGGCTGCAGGTGGAAAGAGGAGATAGGATGGTGATGCTGGCGAAAGCTGAACTGCCCAGGTTGGCTGAGAAGTGACCACCGAAGACAGACAGGGACCATCCAAATGCCACCATGCCCGCCACAGCCTCCGTACTTGTCACTGAGGAGGATGGGCTCCGAGTCTTCCCCTATTCTTCCCCTTCCTCCTTCATGGTTTCGGAAGGTCTTCTCCAGTCTTATCACCAAGGCTGAGACCAAATTAATTAGTCCCATGCTGAGTGATGATGAAGACCTCCCCTGACCTCATTCTTCCTGATCTTCAGGGAGGCAAGGCAGGATAACAGAGAGCACCAGGCAGACCTTGGTTCAAATCCCAGCTGTACTGCTTTTTCATTTATGACCTTGGGCATGCCTGAGGTCAGTGCCTCTATGTGTAAAAGGGGGACAATAATGTCTACCCTGCAACGCTCCAGTGAGGAGAGAACGGAATAGAGATGGCAGTGATCGTGGTGGTGATCATCTGAGTGATGTCTGCTTCTGATACCAACCAATTCTCCAACACCAACTGGTGTCCAACAATTCAATTCAGACACTAACCATCTGGGGTCAGTGTCAGGTCCCACAGGTTAAACGGTTCAGTCTTGGGCCTCCTGTACTTCTGACCACATGGCAATAAATCAGGAGTTGTATGATTGTATTTTGATAACTTGCTAGCATGTCTCACAGAACTCAGGGAAACACTATTTACATCTACTGTTATTATAAGGATACAAACGAACAGCCAGGTGAAGAGGTATATATAGGGTGAGATCCAGGAGGGTCCCAAGCACAGGAACTTATGTCCCTGTAGAGTTGGGGGTGCATCACCCTCCTGGCACACAGGTGTGCTCACCAACCTGCAAACTCACCAAATCTCATTGTTGGAGAGTTTTTATAACCAATCTCCAGCTCCCCTACACTTCCTGGAGGTAGGGGGCGGGCTAAAAGTTCCCTACCTCTATTCACTGGTCTATGGTGACCAGCCCCCATCCTGAAGCTATCTAGGGGTTCCCCTGAGTCACCTTATTAGCATAAACTCAGGTGTGGTCAAAGGGGCTCATTATGAATAACAAAAGATACTTCTATCAGTCAGGAAAATCCAAAGGTTTTAGGAACTGTGCCAGGAATGGGGACAAAGACCAAATAATTCTTCTTATACCATGTCATCATCATCTCTGAGGGAGGGACACTGGGTCATTGCTTTATGGGATCAAAATGACAGCCATATTTGCCTAGGGGAAGCCCTGGCTGTTCCGCATCACCCCCACCCCCACAGGAGAGGGTGTCTAAGAACCTGCCAGAGCCCAGCATGCAGTAGAACAAACCACAGGACGCCCCTGAGGACTGACAGACAGAGCAGGCGCTCCCTTTCTGGGGTTTGTCATCAGCTTGATGCCCTCTGGCTTCCTGCATGCTGCCCTCACCCCTACCCTGACTCTGTGCCCTTTAGCTTGGTCCAGACAGTTGCCCCAACCACAGTATGTTGCCTGGTGCTGGTTTCTAGGCTCCCAGGCTGGCACTTTGCTCTCCAGTGATGTTCACAGGCTTCCTAATGTGGACTGGCAAAGGCGGATCCTGGGCCTCCATTCCGGGTCTTCCCCACACAGGGCTCTTTCAGGAGCTGAACACATTTTGCATCCCGAGACAGGCATCTGTGTGATCCATCATCCTGAGTGACACAGCCCGGGGGCCCCGAGGCCTCCCTCTCCTGCAGCTTTGCCACCACCTGGAGATTTAAGGAGACAACTCAAGCCCCTGGTCCCATAACCCATGAGGGTCTGAAGCCCTTCCTAGGATTGGACGAATCCCAGGCAGCTGACTCCTCCCGTACTGCCCTGCCATGAGTACTGCCTCGATTTGCCCTACACCCAACCTGAACTCCAAGCTCAGCCCCTTCCCCTGGAAGGTGGAGGGGTCACGAGTGGCACCTCTCACCCCCCAGTGGCCTCCTGCGGCTTCCGCTTCACTTCTTTACCTGCCTCCTCCCTTTCCTTCCTTGCATGGCAACAAATGGATTTTTCCTTGTCCCACGCAAAGCAAGTCCTCCCATACCCAGACCTCTTTAGATCTCACCTTGCCGTAAGCACTTACCAAGGTATTATATCAAACCAAGTTTCCTTCCTAAGAGGAAAGAGTGCACCTTCTCCAGCTCGCCACCCTGTGCGTGACGTGACGGGGACTCCGTGCTACCCCACCCCTTGCCTTATCTCTCTTCCACTTCCTAGCACCTCCCAATCTTTTCCAAACAACCTTCCCTTTCAACTCTTAGCCCTTTCCTGTCTTTCTCCTCACAGCAAGACCCTCCCTCCCCCCTGCAGAGGTCTCTGCCACCTCTGTTTTTGGGCCTCTCCTTTCTTGACCCCTTTGTTCTTGATACACACAGCCGATCACATCCTCACATGGATCAGGGCTGGGGCGGGTCAACATTTCTACTTAATTCCTGACCTGCAGGCTGTAACCCCTTCCTTCTGAAGAAAGCTACTGGAAGCAGGTGAGTGGCAAGTGTTACTATGGGAATTCTTTGACACTAAAATGCCGTGTGTTATGTGTGTGTGTACATGGAGGATGGTAGGCAAAGCTCCTCAGAACTTATCTTACATCACACTTGAGAATTTCCACTTCAGGCCTCCAGTGAGCACTTAAGGGAAATGGCTCCCTCTTCCGCGACTTTGATTCAGGCTTGCAAGATGGGAAACCTGCCTACCAGGAGCCCTGGAGACAGCCAGTGAAGGGCTTTTACCTCAGAAGGGAGGAATCCCCAGTGCAGCACTTAATGCTTGAAGAAAGTGGAGTCAGAGGGGTGGTCCAGGCAGCCTGACAGTCTGCCTCATGCCAGAGTCCAGGAGCAGCGGCGTAGACTGAGCAGGGGGTACTGGTGGAGATCCGTGCTGGCCTGAGGGATGAGCAAACAGGTGTGCAGGGCAGGCCGGCCAGAGGAGCAGGGCAGAAGGCCCATCACACGCTGGAGAAACAACAGAGCTGAGCAGGCAGCAGGCATGAAGATTGCCCCCAGCATGTGGCTCTGGGGTCAGGCAGCCTGAGAGTATGCCTGGTGGAGGCAGGCACCATCCACAGCCCTCAGAGGACTGCTGTCCCTGCAGATCCATGACCGCCTGGATCGCTACTGCTGCGGCTTTGAGCCTGAGCCCTCCGACCCGTGTGTTGAGGAGAGGCTCCGAGAGAAATGCCAGAACCCAGGCGAGCTGCGACTGGTCCACATCCTGGTGCGTCCCCTTGTCACCCCAGACTCAGGCCTTCCTGTCTCCATCACAAGATGCTGTTAGTGTCAGAGATCCTCTGGCACTGGGGTTTCCCAGTCCAGTTCCTTCAGGCAGCAGAACCCTTTGAGTAATGTTTCCAGGAAGCCAGGATACCTAAAACTGATGAAAGTGGGGCTTTGAGAAAGCTGTTGAGGTGGGTGTGGGGTGGGGGCTGAAGCCATTTTCACCAAATCCACTGTCCCCAAGACTCCAGGGAACCCCTAGGGCTCCCGGAAGCAGTGCGTGAGAACAATGTGTCCAGTCAGCTGTCCTCACCATGCCAGTAAATGTGGAGCGTGGTCTGCAGCAGGGTAGGGAACTTCCAGGGCCGCATGGTCGGTGATCCCGCTCTGGACCCTGACGGCTCCCAGGCTGCTGCTGATCAGAGAAAGACTGTGCTGCCTCCTGTCAATGTGCCAGAGCCACCAGAGAGAAGGGCTGGTGTGGCAGCTCTCTCTCCTGCACAAGGTGCCGCTCTGGGAGGGGCCTCTCCGTCTTCTCTGCGGGGCCCAGGTTCCCCACTGCCTCACGCTGGCCGGTTGCTCTGGGAGGGTAGCTATCAGCACAGTGGCCCGGGCTGAGCTTCAGGCAGGCTGCAGCCAGTGGGGGCAATTCTCCAGCCCTTGCCTCCAGAGCCATTTCTCCTTTCTCTGGTAGAAGGCAAATACCCCTGGGAGACTTGAGGCTTTTATATACATCACTTCTGGCGGCAGCCATTTCACAGATCCCGTAGGATACTGGAAAAGGGTATCATCACGCTTTAAGAAAGAGATGATACCTGATGTGTGTGGAGGTGAGGTGGGAGAAGAGGCAGAGAGTGGGGAAGCTGGGGTCCTGGAGACCAAGCAAGCCTAGCTTGCTGGAGAGAATTATGGGAAGTTACCATGGAATCTTGGAGAATGTGGTGGAATGGCACGTGTACATGGGGGTAGGAGTAGGTAGCTGGAAGAGATGGCCTCCCGTTCACAGTCACACCATATTTCTAAGGGGCGAGAGAATTCCCTGCTGCTGATTTTACTTTTTAAGAGGTTTAGGAAGCGCCAAACTCTTCTCCTGTGGGGATGGGGTGTCAGTACTTCACGAGGAGGGACGTTGGTGCTGTGTGCTCAGTGATGCTCAGGGGAAGGCCCAGGGGCAGGGCACAGGGGCTGAGCATGCACCTGAGTGTGCACACACGTGATGCACCCCGAAGCAGCAGCCCAGATCGGCAGGCTACCTCTGCACCCGCCAATTCCCCCAAGCCCTCACCCCTGCAGCCACCAGAATAGAAATCCGTCCCTCTGCCTTGCATTGTCATAGGACGGTGCTGTGGCTTGGTGCTATGGGTCCAGGTTTGAACCAGCTAGCTTATTAGTGGTGTGACTATGTTCAAATTACCGAACTTCTTTGTGCCGCTGTTTCTGTAAAATGGGTTTAACACTAGTGGCCCCCCTCTAAGGTTGTTGGGAGGGTCACTGCGATGGTGTCTGGAGGGGCTGAGCACAGCCCCAGCATTCAGGGAGCTAACTGCTCAGTGCTCGGGGACCATCTGGGGGAGTAGCAGGGTGGATTGTGGGACTGACAGCTCAGGGCCCCCAAGGCCCTTAAGTCCTGATGGAACCTTGGGCAGCAGCTGGGCTGAACCTGTACCCACCTCTATCTCTCCATCTTCTTGCCTGAGGTCCGGGGCAGCGATCCCTCCCGTCTGGTCTACATCGATAATGCTGGCAACCTTCAGCACCCTGAGGACAAGCTGAACTTTCGGCTGCTGGAAGGCATAGATGGGTAAGGGTCAAGGGGGTGGGTAGAAGTTCAGGGACTGAGGCTTGATGGTCCTGTTGTAGATCATGGGACTTAGTGGCTCCCAAGAAGCTGGTAACCCATAAGACAAAAGTTTTTGGATCTGAGCCTCAGGAGCGGGCAGAGAGCCCTGGGATGCAGCCAGCAGGCCTTTCAACTCCTGGATGGAGGGCCTCCTGGCTCCACAGAACACCAGCTGCCCGGCTGAGGTATGGGCAGGCTAGGCCTTCCCTTGCCCCCTGGGAGCCCACCAACCCTGCTTCCTCTTGGCAGGCAGCTCAGCCTTCCTAGGCTCTTTCTGGTATTTCCAAGCAGAGCAGCAGGCATTTCCCCGGCATAGCAGAGTCGACTTTCCTGGCTTCTCTGTGGCATGGCCCCCATCTGAAAGCTCCCTCCCTTGCCTGCTTTCGCAGCAGAGCAGGTGGGTCTCCTGATGACTCTGTAGGCTGAATTTGCCAGGGTCCCCAGGTGTACACGTTCTGGCCATCTGGCTTCCCCTGTTGTGGGAACTCTCTGAGATCACTTGCTTTTCCTTTTGTTATGGGGTTCGGGGGACCTCCTCCAGGTTTCCTGAGTCTGTTGTGAAGATTCTCGCATCGGGGTGTCTACAGAATATGCTGCTCAAGTCGCTGCAGATGGACCCGGTGTTCTGGGAAAGCCAAGGTGGGCAACAGGGGCTGAAGCAGGCTCTGCAGACCCTGGAGCGGCGAGCACAAGTCCTACTAGGACACATCCGGAAGCACAACCTGACGCTCTTCAGGGACGAAGACCTGTGAGCCGCAGCACTGCCCAGGCAGGGCTCTCACCTCGCTCGCGAGGCACGTCACAACACAACCTGAATGGGTCATCGCCCGTCCTGATGGCCACGTTTTCTTGGGTTCGTCCATCATCAAGACAAATGGGACAAGCCAGAAAACAGAAGGGCACCGTGAAGGTCATGGCATGTGTCATCTGCTTGGAATGGTGGAGGTGGTTGTGGATTTTCAATATCACCACATTCCTTTCTAACTTCTCGGTTCTGGCTATTTACTCCCTTGCACCAATAAATACATTCAAGAATGTTCTATGAACTGCTCCAGATACTGTAAAGTTGTGCATCCCACATGCATATGCAGAGCTGGACAACGGTGTGTGTGTGTGTGTGTGTGTGTGTGTGTGTGTAGAGGTGTGCAGGTATAAGTGGCATGTGCATGCCTACCCACATACATGAGATGAGCCTGATAAAGGATCTTCATAGAATTGTACCTGTGGTCAGAACTGCTCTAGCTGAAAGTAGACTCTGGTATAAGAAATGAAACACTATAAGCGTTTTGTCTTTATAGGCTTTAAATGTTCAATTCTTATTCAGTTACGTTTTTGGTTGAAGAATTAGAAAAGCAATACCTGATCATTAAAAACAAATTCATAAATAATAGAGTCCTATTAAGATAAAAAGTGAAAATCCCAGTAACTCTTAGAGATGTGTATTTTATTCACATTCACACTACATGCAAATTAAAACATAAAAGTAGGGTTATCTATGTCTGTCAAATCACTATTTTTACACAACTGTATTTACTACATGCTGTATCAGCCATCTGGATGGACCCAATTCTTACTGATGACTGCATGGAATTGCCGAGCAGGGAGATGTCATGTCTCATTTAGCCATTCTTGTTACCAACATTTAGGTGGCTTCAACTTTTCACCAACTATAAACAATGCTGCAATGAACATCTCTGCACGGCGTGCAAGTATTTCTGCTGGTTAGATTTCAATGCGTCACAGGGTGTGTATTCTTTGAGAGAAACTGCTAAATTGCCCTCCCAAACAATGGTGTCAATTTATACCCCTACCAAGAGGGGAAGGGACTGTTTTCCCTATACCTCACCAACACGCCCTATTTTCAGACTTTGTTTTTAGTCATCTATTAGGGAAACCTGTTTTTTAAAACAGCATTTAATAGCTGATGATGTTATCTTTCCACTCATTTACTAATCATCTGTATTTTACTTTCTGTGAAGGTTTTTTTCATTTCAGTTGTTTGTTCTTTCCTTGTTGTTAGAGATTTTAGACTCTAATAACTGTAATCAATCTTTTCCCTATTAGTTGTGTTGTAAATCTTTTCTTCCAGCCTGTCATTTGTTTCTTGACTTTGTTTATGGAGGTTTTTTGCCAAGTGCCAAATTTTAATTTTTTAATTTCCATGTAGTCAAATCTGTTTATCTTTCCCTTCAAATCTGAGTTTCATGCCTCCTTAGAAAGGCTGTCACTACTTCAGGATTATTGAAATAATCTCATGTTTTATTCTAGTATTTATATAGTATTTTGTTTACATTCACTCTAAATTCACATAAAATTTATATTTAAGAATGGTGTAAGGATCTAACTGAAGTTTTATTTTTCCACAAATTGAGTCAGTTGCTCCGACATCATTATTCAATAGCCTACTCTCTGTACTGATGTGAAACTCGACTTTTTTTTTTATTGACATATTGTTATATACAATCTTATATGGGTTTCAAATGTACAACACAGTGGTTCAACAGTTACCCATATTATTAAATCCTCACCCCTCTAGTGCGGTTAATCTATCAGTGTAGAGAGATGTTACAGAATCACTGACCATGAAAGCCTTAAACTAAACTCTCTTATGTGCCCAGGTCCATCTGTGAACTCTCTTCTGTCCCACTGATATATTTTTTTCAGTCCCTGCATCAACATGACACTGTTTTAAAGTTATTTTATTATTTTGCTATTTGGTAGGGCAAGTTCTCATCCTTTTATTCTACATTAATTCTTTGTTTTTTTATTTTTTCTTTAATATAATAGTGTCATTCTATGAAGCTGCCACCGCCCCTCCCAACCACTGTCTTCAGAATCCCATTGCTGTTTCAGCTGGGACTGAAACGAATTTATAGGTTAATTAGTAAGTATCTGACTTATTTGCAATATTGAGTGCTCTCATTTAGGGAGGGACATGGTTTATCAATCTGGTTATTTTTATTTTTTAGTAACTTTCAATAATATTTTAAAGTTTTCTTCAAAAGATAAGCTCATTTTAAAGAGTTTATAACTTTTACTTTTACTGAGAAAGTTTTCTTGATTATTTTTCCTCAGATTTTTCAATGTATATCTTAGAGTTTTAGGTAGAAAAGAATCTTTTCAAGTAGCGATGATTGTGCATTTTTATTTCACAAATATGTGTACACATCTGTGATTATGAACACCCTCAATTATTTTTGTTGTCTTATTATTTTGGTAGGGATCTCTGGAGGAAAGTTGAATAATAGCAATAACAGCAAGTTTCTTCACCTTAATCCTGACTCAATGAGAACACCTCTAGAGTTTCACCATCAAATATTATCAGGTCTCATTAGGAGGTATGACTGAGAGAATAAGGGAGGGTTCTGAGGGAAGTGAGGAATGTGTAAGGATGCCCCCACGTGGTGGGGGAATATCTCTTCCCAGAAGGGGTGTGGAGCAGAAAGGAATGAGTGAAAGTAATATGGCCCAAGGAACAATATAAAGGAGGGGTTTGGGCTGTGTTTCTATTAAGCCGTTCATCCCAACAACTGACATAGAGGAGAGGAGCAAAGGCCCCGAATATTCAGTAAGCACAGAGAGGCTGGCCCCCATGTCAACCAGAAAAGAAACCTGCCTTTTGGCCACCACTGTTACCAGTGGATCTACTGGTGTCGTCATGGAGGGGGCCTTGGGAACCGGGCCACGTCAACAGGTCGCTGAAGACAAGTCCATGAGAGCCACCAGGTCCTCTTTAGATGTGTCCAGTAACCTGGAGGGGAGAGAACTCAAGGGAGGGGCTGACTTCCCTAAAGGGCAATCCATTTTCCAGTGACCCGTCTGCAGTTCGGACATAGCTTTGTAGGAGGCCTGGAATTAGGGCATTTTTGCCCAGTGGCCTGGATTGCCACAGTGAAAACAGTTGCTAGGCAGGTGTAGGGTGGAGCCTTTTGCAGGCTTGTCAGCGGTAGGTTGAACTAGGGAGGCCAGAATCTGATATTTTGTTTTAGCCTGTATTTGAGTTTTTTGTTCTTCATCCCAGTTGTTAAAAACTTGAAAGACAAGGTCTACAAGCTCTTTTTGGGGTGCTTGGGGGTCCATTTTCTAATTTTTGGAGCTTTTTATGAATATCTGGGTAAGACTAGGAAATGAAGTGAAGGTGTACGAGAATAAGACACTCAGGAGAGTTAGGGTGGTATTTGTGTATTTGACCATGGCCTCTGGAAGGCAGTTCACAAAGAGGGCTGGGTTTTCATCTACCCCCTGGTTATTTCTCTGAGATGCTCATAATTGACTGTTTATTTTTCTTTCCATCGCTGCCAGGAGGTAAGTGACCATGTGATCATGACTTGCTGTTCTAGAGTCACCAAGCTGGTATGTCTACTTAGGTTTTGGGGGCTCAGCCCTGGGGACCACTTGAGCTGCTGGAGCGTGGTTAGCAGGGTGCTGGCGGTGCAACTCATCAGCGTGATTCTCGGCTGCCCGCCGAATGCGTCCCCTCTTGTCATCCGTGAGGGTGGATCTGAGGATGAGGTGAATGTCTCTCTGAGTGAGGTCATATATTTGAGTAACGTGGAGGAACTCTCTCCTGAATTTATTGGGGTTTTCTGAGAAGGATTCTATGTTTTGTTCAATATGCTCCAGATCGTTAACTGAAAAGGAGAGGTGGACACGAATAGGCTTCTCAATGCCTGCTGCCTCACAGAGGGGTGGGACAGGGTGAGAAGCGGTCTGGGGAAGTACTGGGTGGGAAGAGAGAGTGCAAGAACATGGCTGCGGTATGGGAAGGGTGGGTTTGGAGAGGGGGTTGGGTTAAAAGAGGCCGACTGGCCCACGGATATCAGAAAGGAGGAGGGAGGGGTGCTCCAGGGGAAGCGGACAGAGGGGAGGGATTTGGACTTTGCTGAGGCTGTTGGGGAGGAGAAGGACGGTAAGACGGAGGGTCGCACTCATCCACAGAGGTGGGAAAAGGGGTAAAGGCACATGTTGTCAGGGTAGGGGTTAGGGGATTTTTGTTCGGCAGGGAGAACTTTAGGGGACTTTTGTTCGGTGGGAGATTTAGGGGGTCTTTGTTCGGCGAGAACGATTTGAGGAGAGGAGAGAGGAAAAAAGGGAGGGTGGCTGGTGGAGGGTGAAGAAGGCTTGGACACAGGGAGCCTCTGACTACTCGTCAGGCCTCTGGAGGAAGTTATCAAGATCTCGGAGAATCTGGAAATTGCAACAGATTTCGGCATATTAATTTTGTATACTGCAACTTTGCTGAATTTAGATATTAGATCTAGTAGTTTTGGAGTGGATTCTTTAGGGATTTTTATGTACAATATCATGTCATCTGCAAACAGGAACAGTTTAACTTCTTCCTTGCCAATCTGGATACCATTTATTTCTTTGTGTTGTCTGATTGCCGTGGCTAGGACCTCCAGGACTATGTTGAATAGAAGTGGGGAGAGTGGGCATCCTTGTCTTGTTCCCGATCTTAAAGGAAAAACTTTCAGCTTCTCGCTGTTAAGTATGATATTGGCTGTGGGTTTGTCATATATGGCCTTTATTATGTTGAGATACTTGCCCTCTATACCCATTTCGTTGAGAGTTTTCATCATGAATGGATGTTGAATTTTGTCAAATGCTTTTTCAGCATCTGTGGAGATGATCATGTGGTTTTTGTCCTTCTTTTTGTTGATGTGGTGGATGATGTTGATGGATTTTCAAATGTTGTACCATCCTTGCATCCCTGGAATAAACCCTACTTGATCATGATGGATGATCTTTTTGATGTATTTTTGAATTTCGGTTTGCTAATATTTTGTTGACTATTTTTGAATCTATGTTCATCAGGGATATTAGTCTGTAATTTTCTTTTCTTGCGGTGTTTTTCCCTGGTTTTGGTATTAGAGTGATGCTGGCCTCACAGAATGAGTATGAAGTATTCCCTCTTCTACTCTTTGGAAAACTTTAAGGAGGATGGGTATTAGGTCTTAACTAAATGTTGATAAAATTCAGTGGTGAAGCCATCTGGTCCAGGGGTTTTGTTCTTAGGTAGGTTTTTGATTACCAGTTCAATTTTGTTGCTGGTAATTGGTCTATTCATATTTCCTGTTTCTCTCAGGGTCAGTCTTGGAAGTTTGGATTTTTTTAGAAAGTTGTCCATTTCATCTAGGTTATCCAGTTTGTTAGCATATAATTTTTCATAGTATTCTCCAATAATTCTTTGTATTTCTGTGGTATCCGTAGAGATTTTTCCTTTGTCCTTTCTGATTCTGTTTATGTGAGTAGACTTCTTTTTGTCTTGATAAATGTGGCTAGGGGTTTATCTATTTTGTTTATTTCTCAAAGAACCAATTCTTGCTTTCACTGATTCTTTCTATTGTTTTATTCTTCTCGATTTTATTTATTTCTGCTCTAATCTTTATTATGTCCCACCTTCTACTGACTTTGGGTCTCATTTGTTCTTCTTTTTCTGGTTTTCTTAATTGTGAGTTTAGACTGCTCAGAAGGGGTTGTTCTTTTTTCCTGAGGTAGGCCAGTATTGCAATATACTTTCTTCTTAGCATGGCCTTTGCTGCGCCCCACAGATTTTGCGGTGCTGAATTATTGTTATCATTTGTCTCCATATATTGCTTGATCCCTGTTTTTATTTCATCATTGATCCATTGGTTATTTAGGAGCATGTTGTGAAGCCTCCATGTGTTTGTGGGATTTTTCATTTTCTTTGCATAATTTATTTCTAGTTTCATACATTTGTGGTCTGAGAAACTGGTTCTTACAATTTCAACCTTTTTGAATTTACCGAGGCTCTTTTTGTGGCCTAGTATATGATCTAATCTTGAAAATGTTCCATGTGCACTTGAGAAGAATGTGTATTCTGCTGCTTTTGGGTGTAGAGTTCTGTAGATGTCTGTTAGGTCCATCTGTTCTAATGTGTTGTTCGGTGCCTCTGTCTCCTTACTTATTTTCTGTCTGGTTGATCTGTCCTGTGGAGTGAGTGGTGTGTTGAAGTCTCCTAGAATGAATGCATTGCATTCTATTTCCCCTTTTCATTCTGTTAGTATTTGTTTCACATATGTAGGTGCTCCTGTGTTGGGTGCATAGATATATATAATGGTTATATCTTCTTGTTGGATTGACCCTTTTATCATTATGTAATGCCCTTCTTTGTCTCTTGTGCCTTTCTTTGTTTTGAAGTCTATTTTGTCTGATACCACTACTGCAATCTCCTGTTTTTTTTCTTTGTATTAGTGGCATGAAATATCTTTTTCCATCCCTTCCCTTTTAGTCTGTGTATGTCTTTGGGTTTAAAGTGAGTGTCTTGTAGGCAGCATATAGATGGGTATTGCTTTTATTCATTCAGTGACTATATCTTTTGATTGGTGCATTCAGACCATTTACATTTAGGGTGATTATCGATAGGTATGTACTTATTGGCATTGCAGGCTTTAGATTTGTGGTTACCAAAGGTTCAAGGTTAACTTCCTTACTATCTAAGAGTCTAACTTAACTGACTTAATATGCTATTAAAAACACAATCTAAAGGTTCTTTTTTCTTCTTCTCCTTTTTCTTCCTCCTCCATTCTTTATATATTAGGTATCATATTCTGTACTCTTTGTCTATCCCTTGATTGACTTTGGGGATAGTTAATTAAATTTTGCATTTGCTTAGTAATTAGCTGTTCTACTCTCTTTACTGTGGCTTTATTACCTGTGGTGACAGCTATTAAACCTTAGGAACACTTCCATCTATAGCAGTCCCTCCAAAATAAGCTGTAGAGATGTATTGTGGGAGGTAAATTCTTTCAGCTTTTGCTTATCTGGAAATTGTTTAATTCTTCCTTCAAATTTAAATGATAATCTTGCCAGATAAAGTAATCTTGGTTTGAGGCCCTTCTACTTCATTGCATTAAATACATCAAGCCACTCCCTTCTGGCCTGTAAGGTTTCTGTTGAGAAGTCTGATGATAGCCTGATGGGCTTTCCTTTGTATGTGATCTTATTTCTCTCTCTGTTTTTAATAGTCTGTCCTTATCCTTGATCTTTGCCATTTTATTTAGTATATGTCTAATATATCCCAGAGCAGCCGGATATGGATCCCTGCTTTCCACAAGCAGCTGGAATCTCAGTCTCTCCAGGAATTCCGCCTGTCTTAGCTGTCCAACCCCCTATTCACGAGAGTATCATGCAAGCACCATGAAATGTAGGTTTGTGCTCCCAGAGCAGATCTCTGAAGTTAGGATTCAGCAATCCCAGGCCTCCACTCCCTTCCTGCTCCGTTTCTCTTCCTCCCGCCCGTGAGCTGGGGTGGCTGAAGTGCATGGGTCCCGCAGGGCCACAGCTTTGGTACATTACGCTATTCCATGAGGTCTCTTGTCTCCAGGTGTGTGCAGTCTGGTGCAGTCCTCTGTCCTGATGCTCTTTCAGGAGTAGTTGTTTTAATTACATTTTCGTATTATATGCGGTTTTAGGAGGAAGCCTCTGCCTCACCTCTCACGCCAGCATCTTAATTTTCTTCTTAAATTGTTCTTCTTTCCTGATATATAAGGTTTCTTAGGCACTTTAAAGTGTTGAAGGTTATCTGTTTTCCAGGAGAATGAAAATATACTGTGGTCAATTGATTTACTTAATTCTGTGTTTCCTATTAAAAAAGGCTAATGAACTGGAGGCCGCTAAGTTACTTGAAATTCTGTAATTGACATCTGTCATCAGCCCCTAACTCACCTTGTTTCCTAATATTTACCTGTTAGAAATCATGCCCCAATCATGTTTCTAGGATCCTGCAAAGCAGGGCCTAGAAACATGTTCACACAACACCCAGAGGGACAAAAACACAACGAGAGAGGGAGCCTCAAGAGGAAGGAGATGTCCAGGTCCTGGTGGACATCCCTGAAGCAGAAGAAAATGTTAAATCAGGGATAGGGCCTCAGCCGGGATGGTTCCCAGCAGCTCTGCCCTGAATGGCCCTTATACACAGAGAGGGGCTAGGCCTGCCCTGTGTTGTCACCCAGGTTGGCTGCAGGACAGGTGGGCCTAGAGTGTCGGAGCTCCTGGCTGGGATCAGCCTTTCCCTTCTGCCCCATGTGCCTGTAGAGGTGACATCACTTCCTCCGTCAGAGCAGGGAGGGGGAGCAGTGCTCTAGAGCCTGGCTGGCCTCCCCTCCTCCACCCAACTGACCTGCCCATTAGGGCCCCTGTTGCCTTAGCGACAGAACTCTGCAGGGCTCTGAGCGGTCCCCTCTGACCACAGACACTGGCAGTTGGAGGCAGAGCTGTGGAGCCCCCACAGCCATGGAGGGCCTGCTCTCTGCCGCTGGACTCAGGTGCCAGGCGATCCTGGAGCGCCTGTGGGGGGCTCTCCTGGCGATCGCCGAGAACTGGGGACTCCTACCAGTACTCCTGGGAGTCCCCTGGGGGACCCTGGCATGTTGTGTTTGGCTGCTTTTCACAGTAAGGAGAGCATGGAATTCACAACACACCAAGGCTCAGGGCAGACGCTGTTCTGCCTGCCATGAAGTACATGGAAACCGTGGTGACACTGCAGAGCGAACGACTCCAACTGATGACACCGGCAGGCCACCTGCGGGAGAGGCCAGTCCTCCCGCCCTACAAAGCCTGAGCTTGGCAGTGGCCACTCTGGGCCTTCTGGCAAAGGGATGGGGGAGCCAGCCTCCTACACTTCCCAAGGCCACTGATGAGAAACCGACCCTCAGGGCATCACCGATGGATGGAGAACAACGTGGGAAGAAAATGCTGGATGACTGGAAAGGAAACACTGCTTTTCCAGAAAGGGCAGAAGTCCTTGCCCAGGACATTGCAAGATGCAGGCAGAAGCTGAAGGAAAAGGAGGAGGAGAAGGAAGGACTGTTGCGGTTGAATGCACGTGCGGAGCAGGACCTGAAAGAGGGAGTCAGCCAACTACTGTCAGTGGCTGAGACCCTGCTCCACGCCGTCCCCGCACTTGCGTCCCTGAGACATCTCCTGGATGGTGGGAGCCGGGAAGTCAAGCAAAAGTGGGAAGTGGGAAACTGCAAACACCCCATCCCCGGGTCAGAAGTGGCACTGAAGGCTGACATGCACGATGCTGACGCCCCTGTGTCCCCTCAGTGTCCCGAGAGAACCAGATCGTTGAGGGAACAAAAGCAAGTGAGTGAAGAGCTGAGAAAACAAACAGCCGCTCTCCAGGCAGAGGAAACATCTCTGAGGCATGAAATCCTACAGCTGGAAAGTCAACTACTTCAGCTGCAGCTCCAGAATCTGCCTGAACTACACCAAGAACGTACCATGCAACTTGAGAGCCAAATCGCTAAGGAGGAAAAGAGGAGTGCAGAAACTGAGAAGAAACTGATCAACTTGGGCAGAAACTGGAACTCCAAGTTTCAGATTCTGCAGCTGCGCAACAAGATAGCCGACGACATGGGCAAAGAATTGGAGAGAACCAGGTCCTTCTTCCAAAGGGAGTTCCTCCTGCATGAGAAAAGGGCTCAGAAAAGCTGGAAGACAGCCGTGCAGACTGAGAGGGACCTCATGAAGCTAAGAAAAGAAGGTGACCGTATCAGACAAATGCTGGCCGACGCCCAGGCCCACCTGCAGCCTTTCCCAAGTGGCCCTTCTGCTCCTGTTGCTCCACCTGCAGCCCACAGAGGCCACAAGCTGTCCCGGTATCCCCTGAATCCTCAGGCCTTCCCCACTGGAAGGAGGAGGGTGTGACCATGGGGCACAGGGGACAGCGTGACCTGCAGGTGTTTTTGATTTCTCTCTTTTAGGTTTAGCTACTGTTATTTAACTGATACTGTAATTCCCTTCTCCAAGTAAGCATAGCATTATAATCTTAAGAGTATTTTCCAAATAAAGTTTCATTTAATGTAATTCTTTGGGATACATTATTTCACATCATTGGAAACTCTAAAATTAGAAGTAAAAAGCTCCACTGTTCTTTAACTATCATTGACATGTGGCTTTTGATTGATCTTTAAGAAACAATTGGAATAAAAGCACTAAACACCACCACTCCATTCAAACTTTGTTGTATATGTATTAGATTAGCCCTAAATTCATAGATTAATTGGGGGTGGGGGTTATATTTTCATTTTCCAACGAAATTTTTTTTTTAAACTTTTACAATGTTGCTTGTTTCAACATTTCTAAATTTTATATAGTTAATATATAACATCAAGTCCCTTGATGGCAAACACACACACCCCATCCCACAGGGCAGGCCCAAGGCACCTTTAGCCCGCATGCCAGTGACTGGATAATACAGGAGTAAAGATGGAATTTTTTTTTAATGTTAAAGAAGGTCATGCTCACATGATTTGTATGTACAGAGAAGGTACTGAAGTCATATATGCACACAAGGAGGGCTGCCTGATGGATCAGAGAAGATGCCAACAGGGCACACTTCATCCCGAGGGGCGCCGAAGAGGGGGCTGAGGAAGGCTGAGTCTGCAGAGCTGTGGGCAGGGGGAAGGGAGGAGGAGGGAGGGGGCAGCTGTGCCCGCCCTGCGCCTGGAGGGAGGAGGGTGTGCAGTCCTCTGGGCCCCTGAGGGGCTGTCAGCAAGGAGGCAAAGCAGGGAGGGGCCAGGGGAAACTGCCCGACCCCTCCTGTCCCCCCATTTAGTGCTGGAGTAAGTGCAGCTCCCACAGGGCTGGGGGGAAGGACGGGGGATCAGCCTCAGGTACAGGGCAGACAGAAAAGCCCGGAATGAACCTGGTGAACGACCAGCATCCTAGAGTGTGTTGAGTGGAAAGTGTGTGCTCACTGTCTTCATGCACACCCTCTGAGTCGGCCCCTCTGGAGCACCGACCAGGTGTTCACACTGTCCTGGCGGCGTGGGATGTGGTAACCCAGTGAGGCCCGCGGACCCCAGAGCCTGCACCCTAGTGAGGGGCAAGGTCAGAAATGAAAAGGAAGCAGCAGGAGGGATGGGGGAAAGGGGAGGAGACTGAGGAGGTGGAGACAAGATCCCAAGGCTAGTTCGGAGCTGTGGCTGTGCGGGCTCCTACTTCTGCAGGGAGCCCCACGCCAGCTTCACCTGGAAGCCCCTTGCCTTCCCTGCTGGGGGGGTTAGGTGGCTGGACCCGCCACCTCCCCGCTGACCCGGGATAGCATGGTGGGTCAGAGGCTGACTCCCGGTGCCCCCTCACGCCGGCTGTGTGCCCTTGCAAGCCTCTTCAGCTCTCTGTGCTTAGTTTCCCAAGCGCACACACAACTGCCAATGCCTAGGACCTCTGCCTGCAGTTGGTGTGGGGCGTGCGAGGACATCGGTGAAGGCCGCGCCCAGTGCCTGGCACACAGCAGGTCCTGTGCCCGTTTGCCCTTAGCAGCCACCACGGCCATTTCCCTATTGACCAGATGGAGTCCCGGGTGCTAAGCTGAGCCACCCGCAGTGAGGCAGGTGTGTGGGGCCCCAGGAGCTGATGGGGATGCAGAAGGTGGAGCCAGCCTGGCGGGGCTGGTGGGGCAGAGGTGTGGGCTGGGCATTCAGGGAGCCAGGGCAGGGCTGAGCCTGCAGGTTAGCAGCTTCCTGGGGTCAGAGCTGGGCAGGCACCACACTGGTCACCTGTAGATGGGTCACCACCTGTGCAGGTGGGCTTGGGACTGAAGCTAATTCTCTGATGATCTCACAGGGTGGCAGGGGATCCAGAAGAATGAGGCTGAAAAGCTCAGAGGTGGCCCGGACACCTGGCCTTGCTGGGAAGCTGTGGGTCCATTTTCTGGGCTCTGGAATACCCCTGTTCCCTGTTCCCATGTGCCTGGGCCTCCCCTGCTGCCCCCTGGCTGGCCACTAATGATACCCACTGAAGCCTGACCTTTCCCTACTGGGCTGATTTTAAAATAGCACTTTTTGCTCTTCCTTCCTGTCAAATGGCCCCTTCCTGACTCCTCATCAAGACCCTGGGCACAGAATGAAGAGAAACCTGTGGACTCATCTACTGAGCTCATATGTTGAATCACTAATCCCCACCGTGCCTGTACTTGGAGATGACACTGTGCTGGGGCCTCGGAGGGGGTAAGTAAGGGTCAGTGAGTTCATAAAGGTGGTCCCCGATAGGGTAGGACTGGTGGCCTTACAGGAAGAAGACACACCAGGGATGCACACACATGGGAAAGGCCGTGTGAGCGCAGAGGGCGAGACGGTGCCCACCAGCCGTGGAGGGAGGCCTCAGGAGAGACCCTGACATCACCTGGTCTTGGACTTCCGCCTCCACAACGGTGAGAAAACAAATGTCTGCGGTTTAAGCAGCCCGGGCTGTGTTACTTTGTTATGGCAGCCTGCTGACCAATACGCTTTCCTCCTAGAACTCTCCATGGTCCCAGGGCTGTGACTCCCCTACCTGACTACCCCTTCTTGGTCTCCCTCTGGATTGCCTTCCTCCTTATCCGCTCTCTGAATGTTGGGTCTCCATCTCCCGCCCCAGCCACCTCACTCGCTCCATTGTCTCAAGTCCTACCTACAAGTCAAAGTTGTTAGCATCCCTAGCCCCCTGAACCTCTGCCGTGGGGTGCATTTCTGGTTGGGGATCTGTCAGACATCTCAGAGGCGGCAGGTGCACAGCCGGCCATGCCCACCTCCACTCTTAGGGTGCCTCTAGTCCCTGTGTCCATCTGCCCTGAGGCGCCCTGTCAGCATCCTGGCTGTGGTGCTCAATTCCTCTTCTCCTTGAGCTCCCCCTTCAACCAGCCTCAGGATCCTGCCTTTCCCACCCCTTCACTGAGGCCACTTCCATTCAGTAGCCTCTACCCCGGCCTTCATCATCTCTGGTCAAACCCGTAGCCACAAACCTCTAACTGGTCTCCTGAAACGCGTCCTTCATCCACCTGGCTGCTGCTCTTCCTAATATTTAACTCTGACCATGTACCCCCCTGTTAATCCCCCACTGGACCCCCAAGAGCCATTGGCTGCGATCCCGTCTCCTTGGCAGGAATCCAGGGCTCTGCAACCTGGCCCCGCCCATCTTCCAGCCCAGCGCTCATTGTTCCTTGTCCGAGGTTTTGTGCCTCAGCCATGCTCAGCTGCTCACACTTCCCCCACGTACCTGCCATCTCCTGTTGGGTCCCCCGCTCTCCCGACTCCTGCCTGCTGTCTAAGCCACGTAGAAAGTCTCTCATCCTGGAGGCACCACTGTCCCCACTCCGACCCTCCTGCACTGGGTCGCCACTTGCCTGTATTAGGTTCCTCGGGCTGCTGTTAACAGATTTCCACAAGTGGAATGGCTTAAATACACAAACATATTCCCTTGCATCTCTGGAGGTCAGAAGCCTGAAATGAGCCTTATGGGGCTAAAATCAAGGTGCTGCAAGGCGGGTTTCTTCCAAAGGCTCTGAAGGGAGGATCTGTCCCCCTGCCTTTTGGCTTCTGGTAGCTGCCTGTGCTCCTTGGCTTGTGGCCATTCCACAGAGCATCACTCCTGTCACAGCTGGTTTTTCTGACTCTGACTCCTCCGTCCATCTTGAAAGGATCTTTGTGATTAGATGGGGCCCTGCTGGATAATCTAGGATAATCCCCCCATCACAAGATCCATAATTTAATTACATCCGCAAAGTTCCCTTTGCCATGAAAAGTAACACGGAGAGGTTCTGGGCATTAGGATGTGGCCACCTCTGCAAGAGGGCATCACTCGGTCGCCACAGCAGCCCTCTCTGGTCCCCTCATAACCATGTAGGCGTGCCTCATCACTCCACTTACTCTGCGGGCTCCCAGCTGTCTCTGCCTCTACCTTGCGCCTTCTGCCTCCCGCTCATGCTCTTCAAGCACAGGACTCACGTCTTCCCCATCCTGTGTTCCCCGTACCAGCTGTGTCCAGAGCATATTAGGCACTCCGTAAACATTTGTTGAATGCTGAACTAAACAGAGATGTCATCCTGGTTTTAGCATCTGACCTATGCTGGATGTGATGTGTGCTGACGTAGCCCAAGAATTTAGCTAGTTAGGAGAGGAAATGGCTCAGCAAGACGCTTGCTCCCCTTGTACCCCACCTCCAATCCAAGGGGGACGCAACGTGAACCACTTTCCAGGGGTGCAGGTCGGGCCCACAGACAGGGCAGCCCTGCAGAATCAGGGTGGGGGTGGCTTCCTGAGGGTCCTTCCTCCTGCCCAGGGGAGGTCTGAGCTTTGAAGATGTTAGAACTGCCAGTGCTCCACGTTGCCAAACCACGCGGAGTTGGAGCTTGTGATCCCGTTTGGACACGCTAATGACCCTCCCCACCGTGCTCATGGACTGTGAATTTCCTTTACTCTTGGCCAAGCCACAGGTGGGTCTGGGGCCACTATCCTCTCCTCCCAGGGTGGGAACCTGGCACCCTGATCCGGACCTGAGCCCACTCACCCCACTGACCTGGGAGATGCAAGGCTTTGGAAAATGTGGCTGGCATCTTGGGTCCTGAAGGTCGTCAGGTCCAGTGAGTCCTCTGGGGAGGTTGGATTGTGGGAGGCAGGGTCCCATGTGGGTGTCAGTGTTAGGAGCCAGTTTGGATCAGCGATCAGTCAGACTTGAAAAAGAGTAAGGTGAACAGGTTGGAAGAGCACGACACACTTGTGTCTGAGGTGCAAACGAAAAACAGCCGTCTCAGACATGGGTCTGGGAAATACAAAGGCAGAATACCCTTCAGTGGCCTGACGTGGGCTTGTCAGGAAAGCAGCTGGCTTGGAAGATGCCACAAAGGCCAGGGTATTGTCGGCTCCCCCCTGCCTCTGACCCGCAGATTTGGAGGGAACGTGACGGAATGCTGAAGATCTGAAACGCCAGCCAGGGGACTCAAGGCATTGCCGCACAAGAGTAATGCCGAAAAGGTACTCCATATATTTATTGAGCAAATGAACTTAAACATCTAAAGAATTCTGAGTAGGGGGGTCAACACATGATCAACACACAATCATTATCTGACCTTGAGTCTAGCCCTAGGAAGTGACACTCCTCAAGGATATGGAAACCATGTGAGGGTGGTCACGAGTTGTAGGAACAGTTTTGGCTCTAATTGCTTTGTTTTTGACCACACATCAAGAGTTGTAGGAAAAACAATCAAGTCATATGTATTTGTAAATTTGATTTCTATATTACTTGATTTATGTATTAATCCCATTAATCTCACATTACCCCCTTTTCTTTTAAGAAGACATAATAAAGACTGTAGAAAGTAGACAGTTTCTAATAGAACGCTTTTCAACATAGTTTACTTCTCCAAATTCTGCAGTATAAAATAAAAGTCTACTTCTTGAATTTATGAGATGTAAAATAAAGATAGAAAGTAGATTTAGTGCAAGTAGAAGGTAATTGCAGGTGCTCAGGTCTATGCCAATAGACTGAGTTTTGATCTGAGTTGGGCAAGGGCAGCAAAACAGCCATGGGTGCAGAAGCTTTCTTTCAAAACTGGGGGGGTGAGGTTCTAAGCCTCACCTCTGTTCACCCCCAGTTTCTCACCTGATGGCCCCTCTGTGACTGTGCCTGTCTTAGGTTGTTCCTCCCTTGGGGAATCTTACACGTCTCTGGCTAACCAGCCATCTTCCAGGGAGATGTAAGGTTGGTAAGTGAGAGAGAAGTAGTATTCTTTGAAAAGGTTAGCTTTCTGCCTTTTTGAGAATTTATTCTTCATGGCTACTATGCCCAGCACTTGTCTTGAGGTATCTTCATTAGCTGGAAAGGCTTTGATACACTACAAGTCTATGTACGAAACACAACCTCTAGAAAAAGGGTTGTATTTAGTAAGGGATAAGAAAAGTTATAGAAGTAGCAAACGGAAGAAAAATGTGAGAAGATTATTTCTATGACCTAACTTCTTGTAGAGTAGCATAAGCCTGTATAGGTTTTAACAGACTATCAATTAAATTACATACACACATAAACAGAACAGGAATACAGATATATTACAAAAGCAGACCTACAATTAAGGGCCATATCCAGTGAAACCAGTTAAGTAACCCAGGCATTTATGAAAATGTATTAATAGTATTATGAATACTGTCTAGTTGATTTTCAATGGTTTGAGGGAAGTCAGACAAATTAAAACAACACACTCCTGGAAATTGTTCACATCCCATATGTTCTTTAAACAGCAGATAGTCTATAGTAGCACGATTTTGAAGTACTGCAATTTGCACTTCTCCTAGCGCTTGATTGAGTTCAGGTAATATAGAAGCAGTCAAATTTGTTGTTTTGCTATACGCACAGGCCAGTTTAGATATTCCTTTTGCATTCCCCCGACAAGTCCAGGAACTGGCAGGATGAATGCAGCTGCAACTGTAACAGAGGTGGGATCTAAAAGCTTCAAGTTGTTGTCACACTCAGACAGCAGAACTCAGAGAAATCTTTTATGACTATTTCCGGGATAATCTATTAGAGCAGGAAGGATGCATCCCATGCCATAAATACCTTGATAATGTGAAGAGAGGGCTTAGGGTGTGGACTTGTACCACCTGTCCTGCCCCTAAGGTGGGCTGGGTTGTTGTCTGTTTGCCAGGGCTGTTTATAGTGAAGTCACAGGTTATGCTGAGATACCCTTCTTTATTTGCGGAACACTCTTTAACATTCCAGGCCAAGTTGCTCCTGGCCTTTTGAGCTTTAACTGATCTCACTGAAGATGTCTATATTCCTAGTCTGGTATCTTTACCCTAGAGAATTAGTGTGACCTTGACTTTGCATAATGCCTAACACAGAGTTTTGATAGGGACTTTACATTGCTTTGACTGCAAATACCCTGCCTTGCTTTTTCCGGAGGCCCTCACCCTACTCTGACTACACCCAAGGTCCCTGTCTCATTCCCCCCTCTACAGATAGAGACCCTAGCTACTGCTAGGGAAAGGGGGCGACAACTGCTCTGGCTGCTTCATGCTGAGAGGGGGCACAGTAAGGGGTGCAGTTAGGTCTCCATCATCGGTGGGTCGAGAGGCCTCGGGAGATGGGTGCTTCCATCTTGGGTTTCATTTCTATTATTATTTGCAGTTTTATGGCTTCTAGGCAGGATAGAACAAGTCGTGTTATTAGGTTAAGTAGCAACATCTGGAGTTGGATTTTCCATTTTGGATCAACTTGATGAGATTAAAAATGCTATGTCACACTGACTAGTATTAGGATTTATTATAGATAAGGCTGCATTATTGAAACAATACTTTTCTCTAAAATCATCTTAATTTTTATTAGAAGTAACCAGATTATGAAAAGAATTAATACTTGGCTTGATTATTTGCATAAGTGCAGCAAGAAGAGTAATTGATTACATGGGTTCTTTTAAATGTGCTTTGCTGGTACTGTCTTTTTTGTCATTAATTCTATACTCAAGAAAATATTAGCAAACCAAATTCTGAAATACATCAAGAGTATCATACACCATGATCAAGTGGGATTCATCTCAGGGATGCAAGGATGGTATAACATTCGAAAATCCATCAACATCATCCACCACATCCACAAAAAGAAGGACAAAAATCACATCATCATCTCCATAGATGCTGAAAAAGCATTTGACAAAATTCAACATCTATTCATGATAAAAACTCTCAACAAAATGGGTACAGAGGGCAAGTACCTCAACATAGTAAAGGCCACATATGACAAACTCACAGCCAACATCATACTTAATAGCAAGAAGCTGAAAGCTTTTCAACAAAGATTGGGAACAAGACAAGGATGCCCACTCTCCCCACTTTTATTCACATAGTACTGGAGGTCCTAGGCACACCAATCAGACAAAACAAAGAAATTAAAGAAATTAAAGGGATCCGGATTGGTAAAGAAGAAGTCAGAGACAGATTAAAGATGGCGGTGTGAGAGGTGAGACAAAGGCTTCCTCCTAAAACTGCATATAATGCGAAAATATAACTGACACAACTACTTGTGAAAGAGCAACAGGAAAGAGGACTGCGCCAAACTGCATACACTTGGAGAAAAGAGGAGACCTCACAGAACACGGTAACGTACTAAAGCTGTGGCCCAGATGACCCAAGCCCATCCCCAACACCAGCTGAGCAGCGGGAGGAAGAGAAAAGGAGCAGGGAGGGAGTGGAGACCTGGGACTGCTGAATACCTAACTCTGGAGACCTGATCTGGGAGCACAAACCTACATTTCATGGTGCTTGCATGATACTCTCATAATTACGGGATTGGAAAGCTAAGACAAGCAGAATTCCTGGAGAGACTGAGATTCCAGCTGCTGTGGGAAGCACAGATCCATATCCGCCTGCTCTGGGACAAAAGAAAGGCAGGCAGTCTGAGAGACTTCCTAAGAAGGAAGCCCTTAGCAAGAGGACTGCTAAAGGGGCAAGGATTGCACACAGCTTATTGCTCAGGAGAAAGGTCAGGTAGACAAAATGGTCCAGGTGCACTCTGCCCAGCAGGTTGGGAGCTTTCACAAACTTCCGGTGCTCCAGCTCCCTGGCTGCCTACACAGCTCCAAGAACCCCCTCAGTGATAGGCAGCCTACTGCATCTTTCTCCTGGCCAGCCCCACCTGGCTGACAAACCAGCAAACCCTACCCTGGCAATAGGCAAGCCAGAGGGAAGATCTGTCTACAGCAACTACAAATGCAAAGCACAGAGGCTTTTACCTGTGTGCTAAGCCCACTGACTGGTTCAGGCAGTGGAGACAGGAATAGCAGCCGGGAAGCAGGGAACAGCTCTTTCCTCCCCCCAGGCACCAATACCACTCCCCAGCAACCCCCGACATTGCTTCAGGGGCTGAGCAGCTCCAGAGAGTAGAGCTTCTGGGCACTAGAGGGTGCCATAGGCTAATATGAAATGCCAAAGGAACCTGGTTCAGAGTAAAATTATTAATACAACTCCTGAGAAAGATTTAAATGATATCGACCTCATGACTCTCCTGCAAAGTGAGTTCAAAATAAAAATCATTAACATGTTCATGGAGGTACAGAAAGATATTCAAGAACTCAGGAATGAACTCTGGTCGGAGATCCAATCGTTGAAGAGCACAATGGAGGGTATTAAAAGCAGATTGGATATGGTGGAGGAGACGATAAATGAAATAGAAACTAGAGAAGAGGAATACAAAGAAGCTGAGGCACAGAGAGAAAAAAAGATCTCTAAGAATGAAAGAATATTGAGAGAACTGTGTGACCAATCCAAACGGAACAATATTCGCATTACAGGGGTACCAGAAGAAGAAGAGAGAGAAAAAGGGATAGAAAGTGTCTTTTAACTGCTGAAAACATACCCAATCTGGGGAAGGAGATAGTCTCTCAGGCCACGGAGATGCACAGATCTCCCAACACAAGGGACCCAAGGAAGACAACACCAAGACATATAATAACTAAACTCGTAAAGATCAAGGATAAGAACAGACTATTAAAAGCAGCCAGAGAGAGAAATAAGATCACATACAAAGGAAAGCCCATCAGGTTATCATCAGACTTCTCAACAGAAACCTTACAAGCCAGAAGGGAGTGGCATGGTGTATTTAATGCAATGAAGCAGAAGGGCCTTGAACCAAGATTACTTTATCTGGCAAGATTATCATTTAAATATGAAGGAGGAATTAAACAATTCCCAGATAAGCAAAAGCTGAGAGAATTTACTTCCCTCAAACCATCTTTACAGGGTATTTTGGAAGAACTGCTATAGATGGAAGTGTTCTTATGGTTCAATAGCTGTCACCAGAGGTAATAAAACCACAGTAAAGAAAGTAGAACAGCTAATTACATAGCAAATGCAAGATTAAATTAACTATCCTCAAAGTCAATCAAGGGATAGACAAAGAGTACAGAATATAATACCTAATATATAAAGAATGGAGGAGGAATAAAAAGGAGGAGAAAAAAAACCCCTTTAGATTGTGTTTGTAATAGCATATTAAGTCAGTTAAGTTAGACTCTTAGATAGTAAGGAAGTTAACCTTGAACCTTTGGTAACCAAGAATCTAAAGCCTGCATTTCCAGTAAGTACATACCTATCAATAATCACCCTAAGTGTAAATGGAATAATGCACCAGTCAAAAGACAGAGTCACTGAATGGATAAAAAAACAAGTATACGCTGCCTACAAGGGACTCATTTTAAACCCGAAGGCATACACAGACTAAAAGTGAAGGGATAGAAAAAGACATTTCATGCAACCAATCGGGAGAAAAAAAGCAGGAGTTGCAGTACTTACATCAGACAAAATAGACTTCAAAACAAAGAAAGGCACAAGAGACAAAGAAGGGCATTACATAATGATAAAAGGGTCAATCCAACAAGAAGATATAACCATTATAAATATCTATGCGCCCAACACAGGAGCACCTACATATATGAAACAAATACTAACAGAATGAAAAGGGGAAATAGAATGCAATGCATTCATTCTAGGAGACTTCAACACACCACTCACTCCACAGGACAGATCAACCAGACAGAAAATAAGTAAGGAGACAGAGGCACTGAACAACACATTAGAACAGATGGACCTAACAGACATCTACAGAACTCTACACCCAAAAGCAGCAGAATACACATTCTTCTCAAGTGCACATGGAACATTTTCAAGATTAGATCATATACTAGGCCACAAAAAGAGCCTTGGTAAATTCAAAAAGATTGAAATTGTAAGAACCAGTTTCTCAGACCACAAATGTATGAAGCTAGAAATAAATTATGCAAAGAAAATGAAAAATCCCACAAACACATGGAGGCTTCACAACATGCTCCTAAATGACCAGTGGATCAATGACCAAATAAAAACAAAGATCAAGCAATATATGGAGACAAATGATAACAATAATTCAACACCAAAAAATCTGTGGGAAGCAGCGCAGGCTGTGCTAAGAGGAAAGTATATTGCAATACAGGCCTACCTCTGGCGGAGAAGAACAATCCCACATGAGCAGTCTAAACTCACAACGAAACTAGAAAAAGAAGAACAAATGAGAGCCAAAACCAGTAGAAGGAGGGACATAATAAAGATTAGAGCAAAAATAAATAAAATCAAGAAGAATAAAACAATAGGACCAATGAAAGCAAGAGCTGGTTCTTCAAGAAAATAAACAAAACAGATAAACCCCTAGCCAGACTTATCAAGAAAAAGAGTCTACTCACATAAACAGAATCAGATATGAGAAAGGAAAACTCACTACAGACAGCACAGAAATACAAAGAACTATTAGAGAATACTATGAAAAAATTACATGTTAACAAACTGGATAACCTAGAAGAAATGGACAACTTTCTAGAAAAATACAACCTCCCAAGGCTGACCCAGAAAGAATCAGAAAATCTCAACAGACCAATTACCAGCAATGAAATTGAACTGGTAATCAAAAACCTACCCAAGAACTTCTGGACTAGAAGGCTTCATTGCTGAATTTTACCAAACATTTAGTGAACACCTAATACCCATCCTCCTTAAAGTTTTCTAAGGAGTAGAAGAAGAAGGAATACTTCCAAATTCATTCTATGAGGCCAGCATCACTCTAATACCAAAACTGGGCAAAGACACCACAAAAAAAGAAAACTACAGACCAATATCCCTGATGAACATAGATGCAAATATACTCAACAAAATATTAGCAAACCGAATTCAAAAATACATCAAAAGGATCATCCATCATGATCAAGTAGGATTTATTCCAGGGATGCAAGCATGGCACAACATTCAAAAATCCATCAACATCATCCACCACATCAACAAAAAGAAGGACAAAACCACATGATCATCTCCATAGATGCTGAAAAAGCATTTAACAAAATTCAACATCCATTCATGATAAAAACTCTCAACAAAATGGGTATAGAGGGCAAGTACCTCAACATAATAAAGGCCATATATGACAAACCCAAAGCCAACATTATACTTAATAGTGAGAAGCTGAAAGCTTTTCCTTTAAGATCGGGAACAAGACAAGGATGTCCACTCTCCCCACTTCTATTCAACATAGTACTGTAGGTCCTAGCCATGGCAATCAGACAACACAAAGAAATAAAAGGCATCCAGACTGGCAAGGAAGAAGTTAAAACTGTCCATGTTTGCTGATGACATGATATTGTACATAAAAAACCCTAAAGAATCCACTTCAAAACTACTAGATCTAAAATCTGAATTCAGCAAAGTTGCAGGATACAAAATTAATATGCAAAAATCTGTGGCATTCCTATACACTAACAATGAACTAGCAGAGGGAGAAATTGGGAAAACAATCCCATTATTCCATTCACAGTTGCATCAAAAAGAATAAAATACCTAGTAATAAACCTAACCAAGGAAGTGAAAGACTTATACTCTGAAAACTACAATACACTGATGAGAGAAATTAAAGATGTCAATAAATGGAAACACATCCCGTGCTCATGGATAGGAAGAATTAATATTGTCAAAATGGCCATCCTGCCTAAAGCAATCTACAGATTCAATGCAATTCCTATCAAAATACCAACAGCATACCTCAATGAACTAGAGAAAATCATTCTAAAATTCATATGGAACCACAGAAGACCCTGAATAGCCAAAGCAATCCTGAGAAGGAAGAATAAAGCTGGGGGGATTATGGTCCCCAACTTCAAGCTCTGCTACAAAGCCACAGTAATCAAGACAATTTGGTACTGGCACAAGAACAGACCCATAGACCAATGGAACAGACTAGAGAGCCCTGATATAAACCCAACCATATATGGTTAATTAATATATAATAAAGGAGCCATGGACAAACAATGGGGAAATGACAGCCTCTTCAACAGCTGGTGTTGGCAAAACAGGACAGCTACATGCAAGAGAATGAAAATGGATTATTGTTTAACCCCATACACAAAAGTAAACTCAAAATGCATCAAAGACCTGAATGTAAGTCGTGAAACCATAAAACTCTTAGAAGACAACATAGGCAAAAATCTTCTGAGTATAAGCCTGAGCAATTCTTCCTGAACGCATCTCCTTGAGCAAGGGAAACAAAAGCAAAAATGAACTCAAGGGACTACATCAAACTAAAAAGTTTCTCTATGGCAAAGGACACCATCAGCAGAAGAAAAAGGCATCCTACAGAATGGGAGAATATATTTGTAAATGACATATCTGACAAGGGGTTAACATCCAAAATATATAAAGAACTCACACGTCTCAAAATAAATAACCTGATTAAAAACTGGGCAGAGGATATGAAGAGACACTTCTCCAAAGAAGAAATTCAGATGGCCAACAGACACATGAAAAGATGCTCCAAATCAGTAATCACCAGGGAAATGCAAATTAAAACCACAGTGAGATATCACCTCACACCAGTGAGGATGGCCAACATCCAAAAGACTAAGAACAACAAATGCTGGTGAGGATGTGGAGAAAGGGGAGCCTGCCTACAGTGCTGGTGGAATGTAAGCTAGTTCAACCATTGTGGGAAGCAATATGGAGGTTCCTCAAAAAACTAAAAATAGAAATCCCATTTGACCCTGGAATCCCACTCCTTGGAATTTATCAAAGAATACAACTTCTCAGATTCAAAAAGATATATGCACCCCTATGTTTATTGCAGCACTTTTTACAATACCCAAGATATGGAAGCAACCTAAGTGTCCATCAGTAGATGAATGGATAAAGAAGAGGTGGTACATATACACAATGGAATACTATTCAGCCATAAGAAAGAAAGAAGTCCTATCATTTGAAACAACATGGATGGAGCCGGAGGGTATTATGCTCCGTGAAATAAGCCAGGTGGTGAAAGACAAGTACCAAATGATTTCCCTCATTTGTGGAGTATAACAACACAGCAAAACTGAAGGAACAAAATAGTAGCAGACTCAGAGACTCTAAGAAGGAACTAGTGGTTACCAAAGGGGAGGTGTGTGGGAGGGCGGGTGGGGAGGGAGGGAGAAGGGGATTGAGGGTTATTATGTTTAATACACATGGTGTGGAGGGTCACCGGAAAACAGTGTAGTACAGAGAAGGGAAATAGTGAATCTGTGGCATCTTACTACAGTGAAGGACAGTGACTGCATTGGGGTACGGGCGGGGACTTGATAATATGGGTAAATGTAGTAACCACATTGTTTTTTCATGTGAAACCTTCATAACAGTATATATCAATAATGCCTTAATAAAAAATTTTAAAAAAAGAAGTCAAACTGTCACTATTTGCAGATGACATGATATTGTACATAAGAACCCTAAAGATTCCACTCCAATACTACCAGAATATCTGAATTCAGAAAAGTTGGAGACTACAAAATTAATACACAGAAATCTGTTGCATTCCTATACACTAACGATGAACTCTAGCAGAAAGAGAAATCAGGAAAACAATTACATTTACAATTGCACCAAAAAGAATAAAATACCTAGGAATAAACCTAACCAAGGAAGTGAAAGACCCTGAAAACTACAAGACACTCCTAAGAGAAATTAAAGAGGACACTAACAAATGGAAACTCATCCCATGCTCTTGGCTAGTAAGAATTAATATTGTCAAAATAGTCATCCTGTCTAAAGCAATCTACAGATTCAATGTAATCCCTATCAAAATACCAACAGCATTCTTCAATGAACTGGAACAAATAGTTCCGAAAATCATATGGAACCACAAAAGACCCCGAGTAGTCAAAGCAATCCTGAGAAGGAAGAATAAAGCAGGGGGGATCTTGCTTCCCAACTTCAAGCTCTTCAAGTAATCAAGACAATTTGGTTCTGGCACAAGAACAGAACCATAGACCAATGGAACAGACTAGAGAGCCCCAATATAAATCCAAGCATATATGGTAAATTAATATACATAAAAGAACCATGGACATACAATGGGGAAATGACAGCCTCTTCAACAACTGGTGTTGAGAATACTAGACAGCTACATGCAAGAGAATGAAACTGTATTATTGTCTAACCCCATGCACAAAAGTAAACTCAAAATGGATCAAAGACCTGAATGTAAGTCATGAAACCATAAAACCCTTAGAAGTAAACATAGGCAAAAATCTCCTGAATATAAACATGAGCAACTTTTTCCTGAATGCATCTCCTCGGGCAAGGGAAACAAAATAAAAAATGAACAAATGGGACTACATCATGCTAAAAAGCTTCTGTACAGTAAAGGACACCATCACCTGAACAAAAAGGCATCCTACAGTATGGGAGAATATATTTGTAAATGACATATCCGACAAGGGGTTAACATCCAAAATATATAAAGAACTCACACGCCTCAACACCTAAAAAGCAAATAACCCTATTAAGAAATGGGTGGAGGATATCAACAGACACTTCTCCAAAGAAGAAATTCAGACGGCCAACAGATGCTGAACTGTGTTTTTAAGTGTTGAATCAAATACAATATTTAGAAGAAAAAAAATTGATGCTTATACAGTACTTTGAAAACTACATTAAAGCATCACAAAAATAACTGACAAAGATTTAGCCTTGTTTGTATACAGTCGAGCTGAAAAGATTCTCCACATCAGTATTTATCAGGGAAATGAAAATTAAAACCACAATGAGATATCACCTCACACCATTTAAGATGACCAACAACAAAAAGACCAGGAACAACAAATGTTGGCGAGGATGCGGAGAAAGGGGACCCCTCCTACACTGCTGGTGGGATGTAAACTAGTTCAACCATTGTGGAAAGCAGTATGGAGGTTCCTCAAAAAACTAAAAATAGAAATACCATTTGACCCAGGAATTCCACTCCTAGGCATTTACCCTAATAAACAATTTCTCAGGTTTAAAATGACACATGTACCCCTATGTTTATCAGAGCACTATTTACAATAGCCAAGATATGGAAGCAACCTAACTGTCCATTAGTAGATGAATGGATAAAGATGTGGTACATATACACAATGGAATATTATTCAGCCATAAGAAACAAATTCTACTAATTTTGCAACAATGTGGATGGAGCTAGAGAGTATTATGCTCAGTGAAATAAGTCAGGCAGAGAAAGAGAAACACCAAATGACTTTGCTCACTTGTGGAGTATAACAACGAAGCAAAACTGAAGGAACAAAATAGCAGCAAACTGACAGATTCCAAGAACGGAGTAGTGGTTACCAAAGGGGAGGAGTGGGGGAGGGTGGGTGTGGAGTGAGGGAGGAGGGTATTGTGGGGTATCATGATTGGTGCACATGGTGTATGTGGGATCACAGGGGAGACAGTGTAGCTCAGAGAGGACAAATAGTGACTCTGTGGCATCTTACTACACTGATAGACAGTGACTGTAATGGGTATGGGGGGGACTTGATAATGGGGGGAAGCTAGTAACCACAATGTTGTTCATGTAAGTATATTAATGATATAAAAAAAGTACTTAAAATTAGCTGAGTATTATGATGTGTACATACTTTTAACTGAATAAGCAGAAACCTCCTTATGGGAATGTAGATAATTTTTTAAAAGTCTACTCACTAAGACAGTGATTCTTAACCTGTCATCTGGGGATACTTGGTTCTGCAAGGCTCTGTTATGTATTCATAAACCAATCTCTTCATGGCATGAATAGTATAGTAAGAATTATTTTAATTTTAATTTTTAGCACAAACAACTTCCTGCAAGGATTAAGAAAACTCAAATGCTAAGCTCTCTGATGTCTCACTGAAGTCCCTAACAGTCTTACAAACAGGATGAGAGAGAAAAAGGGCAGGGCTACAGGTCCACAGACTCTCTGGAGAAATCTCCGTTTTCCTGCTGTTATCTTGACATTGCAGCATCTAGAGATCTCGGTCTCATGAGGCCAGGGCAGAGGTCAGGGGAGAGGGGTGCAGTTCACCTGCTAGGGCTATTCCCTGCTTCAGGATGAACCTGAGGGTTCTCAAGGGGAAGGTGACGCTGAAGCCAAAGCAAACACAGAGTCCCCCACCCAGTATATTCCCAAAGTCAGTCTGGATCTCTGGCTGTCTCAAAATTTCCGCCTACCTAAAACAATCCTTCAAGGTATCCCTAATACCTGTGTAAAGCAAGAATCAGTTACAAATTCACATCTTTACAAAGCTAGATCTTTTTAGAAATACCTTTTGAAATTAAATGCTTCCTTTCATAAGCTTATGGAAAAATCTCTAGCTTTTGTCCGATTGTATTATGATACTAGTCACAATAAATGGCAGCATGCATAAGAGTACATTCTTGCGCTGCAAATTTCCATATGGGTACTCTTTAAAGAGGGGATCCCCTGGAGAACTGCTTTCCTGTGGATACACAGTGACTTTATATTTAGCTTTAAGAAGTAATTGCACATTTCAAATTTCCCACAAGATTATGACAAATGCAAAGTAATTTCACAAGCTTAACTTTCATCTAGAAAGTTTAGATTTAGTACCAAATCTAAAAATGTCCAATTCGATTTGTCTAGTCTAACAATACAAACCAGGCAGACAAAAGAACTATATGGTTAGCATATTAGACACCTGAAGTCTGGACTAACTGGAGGCCTTGTTCAACAGGTAGTGGAGTATTTTGATATTTTCTTTCTTAAGTTAATTTTAAAAACGCTGAGCCTTTTGCATGAGGTTGAGGTGTGCTAAAGTAAGACAAATATACATGCCAATAAAATTAGTCAATAAAAATCACCCGCATATGCCAATTCTTGTAGGTTCTCTTTCAAAATGCATACCATGTTAAGTACAATAAACAGGCCTTTCTGAGCATGAGGGATACAAAATCATATGGGGTATGCCCTTAACAGAACATGGCATTACCCTAGATTCCCCAAAATATTTAAGCTTGCAAAAGGAATAAACTTTAAAACAGTGTATTTGCTATAAGAAGATTCAAAATACAAGATACTCATTTTTGAAATGTTTGCTTTGGTTAGTTATCAATGAATAATATTTAAAATAGACATGTAGTTTTAAAATGTGTGTAACTTATTTTCCTACATTAAAAAAATTGGTATGTTATATCTTTCTAGGAATGACAATAAATGTTAACTTGGTTGGTTCCACACAGGAGTATAACTTTGAGATTATTCTTTAATATTTAAAAGGTTAGGTAGGAAGTTCCCTCACATATAACCACACATTCCCTGTTTTTAAAGTTAACATTTACTTTTTTCAGATTATGAAAGTTAATACATGCTTAGTTACAGTACAATTCTATTAGCAGCCTGTGAGAAGGCCCCCACACATTCACCAATACCACCATCATTACTATTAGCCTATTGGATAAAGACATTAACAGACTTATTCTAATCTGTACCATCCTGATAATTTTTTCCCAATTTCTTCAAGGTATAATTTACATACACTAGAATCATCATTGTTAGTGTGCATTTCTGCAAGTTCTAACAAATGCAGTCACGTAACTACCACCACCATCAAAACACAGAGATGTGTCACCGTAAAAAGTTCCCGTGTCTCTTTGCAGTCAATCCTTCCTCCCAACCCAGCCGTGGCAACCACACGTTGTTTTATCTCGCTATACTTTTGCCTATAAATGGCATCACACGGTACCATTATTTTTGCAGCCTAGCTTTTTTCACTTACATACTTGGGGTTCATCCTTGTTGCACATGCCAACAGTTCTTCATTTTTTACTGTTGAGTGGTATTTCAGAACACAGATTTTCCAAAGCTTATTTCAGTTGTGGACAATTATGAGTAAAGTCACTAAAAAAATTTGTGTATAGGCGCTTATGCAAAATTTAAATTCTCATTTGTCTTGGGTAAATACCTAGGAGCAGGCTTGCTGGGTCATATGGTCAAGTGCTTGTTAGCTTTATAAGGAACTGCCAAACGATTTTCCTAAGTGGCATGTATGATTTTTCCCCATCAGCAATTTATGAGAATTCTGTTGCTTCATTCACATCCTTGCCAGCTTTTAGCCCTGTCAGTTTAAAAAATTTTAGCCATTCTCACGTGTAGTTTTAATCTTCAGTTCCCTGATAATTAATAATATGAAGCATCTGTATGTGCTAATCTGTCATATTATGTCATCTTTGGTGAATTGTTTGCTTACATCTCTGGCTCATTTCAATACTGGGATGCCTTTTAACTTATTGTTTTTATAGTTCTTTATATATTCTTTATTAGATATGTGATCTGCAAGTATTTTCTCACTTAGTGGCTTAATAATATCTTTCAAGGAACAATTTTGATAAAATCCAATTTATTAAATTTTTCTTTTAGGATTCTGCTTTTGCTGTTGTACCTAAAAGGCTTTGCCTAAGCCAAAGCTGCAAAGATTTCTTATGTTTTCCTACAGAAGTTTTATAGCTTTACATTCCACATTTATGTCTATGAAGCAGGCTGTTTTTACAAGTGGTGTAAGGTATGGGTCAAGATTTGTTTTATCCTTTCTCCACTGAATTGCTTCAGCACTTCTGCTGAAAATCAATTGACCATATATGTGTGGGTTTATCTGTGGCTCTTTCTTCTGTTGCATTGATCTACACGTATACCCTTCTGCTAATGACATACAGTCTTGATTATTGTAGTTTTATACTAAGTCCTGAATTCTCTAATTACTTTTATGGTTAGAAGCTCTTTCTTTATTGGTTATTTATATGACTTTCTAATGAAGTCTGTTTTCATGTGTCTTTAGATTTCTCATTGGTTGTTAAGAGCTCCTTCTATGATAATAATTATCTATTACAAATTGTTTCCTGTTTGTTTCCATTATAATTTTCTTTTAAAAATATGTGCAAATACATCATTTTTATATTCATATAAACCATAATCATATCTATCATCTTTTCCTTATGATTCCTGTTTAGAAAGGCCAAGACCTTATGAATAGTAGTCACTCTTGCTGGGGGTGAGGGGGTGGCTTAATTCTTCATATACAAATCCTTAATTCACCTGGAAGTTATTTTGACATATGACATAGGTAGGGAGCTATTGTTCCTTCTTCTTCAAATATTTAGTTATTCCAGTACAGTTTATTAAATAATTCTTCCTCTGTTGTCTTCTGATAATGTAGGGATTTAAAATTACTAAAGCCTGTTTTTCTACACCACTTAAAACCACCAAGTAAAGACCCAAGCTAAGATACAGAAGTGCCTGGGGGGCATCAGTCCTTACACTACAGGGCCATAAAGCAGATGCTGGCATGTGCATCCAACAAATGTGTGGCACTATTTGCCAGGCACTGTGCTGGACGTTGAGATACAACTGTAAGGAGATCGTGAGGTTGGTAATGGAGAACTTCCAGAAGAGTCTGGTCATTCATTTAGAGAGAAAGTAACAACAATCTGGCCTATAAAAGATGGTTCCACCTTATCTTCCATCTGGGATTCCCCTTTTAGAGCTGCTTCCATGGCAAGTCTGTACTTCATCTTACCTACAAAAGTGCCCATAAACACAGCTAAACACCTGGATTCCAAGGAGAAAACAGACGACATCTTTTTTTTTCTGGTTTTACTGAAAAATAATTGACATACATCACTGCATAAGTTTAAGGGGAATAACATGATGGTTTGATTTACATATATTGTGAAATGATTACAATAGGCTTAGTTAACATCCATCATACAAATAAAATGAAAAAAAATTTTCCTTGTAATGAGAACTCCTAGAATCTACTGTCTTAACAACTTTCCTATGTATCATACAGCAGTGTTAGCCATAGTCATGTTATTCTTTATTTACTGTCTTATAACAGAAGTTTGTACCTTTTGACCACTTTCCTCCAATT
>JAQQAC010011087.1:27127168-27438061 GCA_029783875.1 Phataginus tricuspis | reverse complement strand
AAGATGTGGTACATATACACAATGGAATATTATTCAGCCATAAGAAAAAAACAAATCCTACCATTTGCAACAACATGGATGGAACTAGAGGGTATTATGCTCAGTGAAATAAGCCAAGCCGAAAAAGACAAATATCAAATGATCTCACTCATATGTGGAATATAAGAACAAAGAACAACAACAACAAAAAAAAAACTGATGGAAGAAAACAGCAGCAGACTCACAGAACCCAAGAACGGACTAATAGTTACCAAAGGGAAAGGGACTGGGGAAGAAGGACGGGAAGGGCGGGATAAGAGGGTAAAAAGGGCATTACGATTAACAGAAATATGGTGGGGGGGCACGGGGAGGGCTGTACAACTCAAAGAAGACAAGTAGTGATTCTCATCTCACTACACTGATGGACAGTGACTGTAATAGGGTTGGTGGGGGGGACCTGAAGAAGGGGGGAGTTTAATCACCATAATATTGCTCATGTAATTGTAGGTTAATGATACCAAAATAAATTGTTAAAAAAAAAATGTGCAAATGGATGGGAAAAAGATGGCAGAATAGGAAGGCAAAGTGGAAACCTCCTCCCACAAACACACCAAGGAAGCAACTACAGCAAATAGGAGTAAACCTGAAAAGAACCTGAATACTGCAAAACAGACCACCTACACCTGGAGAAGAAGAGAAGCCCACACAGAAAAGGGTAATGTGGCAGAGCTGCAACTGAGCGGCCCCAAGCCCTTCCCTATCCCAGCCTACAGGCTTGAAGGAGAGGAACAGAGCCAGGAGGGGATAGGTGCTCAGGAACTCTGCACACCTGGCCCTGGGGATCTGTTCTGGGAGTACGAGTCCACATTGCATTGGGTTCTGGTGATTAATGGGACTGGACACGAGGGACAGGTGAACACTCTGGGAGGCTGAGACTCCTGCCCTTGTGGAGGACAGGTGTGCCCTGCTGGTCCTGCTGAGATCCATAGCAGAGGGGGCAGTTTGAAAGGCTTGCCAGCAGCGGGGCGGGGTGGGCGGGGTGGGGTGCAGAGAGCGAGGGTGGGGCAGAGCTCTCTCCTCAGGAGAAAGAGCAGGTAGAGGATACTTCCCCAGCCCTCCCTTGGCCAAACAGTTTGGGAACTCTTGGGAGCCCCAGAAGATCCATCCTCCTTGCTGGCAACTCAGCCCAGCAGCAGCTGCAGACTTTGCTGCCTGGCAGGCAGAAGAAGGCTCTCCCAGGTTTCTCAGCCCTGTCTCAGCCCAACTAGGGAGGCACCTGTAGGGGACAGCTCTGAGAACTCCTTGCTCCCTGTGGGTGTGCGGGACTTGTGTTGCACAGACTGTCCTGCCCCAGAGCTGCACAGCAGCCCCACTCACCCCATTAAGCCTGCAGCCCTGCCATTGCTGTAGGGCAGGCAGAGGGTGGCTCCACCCACAAGGATCCCAGCAGAAGCCCCTACTCTGATTATGAAGGGCTGGCTGAGGCAAACTGAGATAAACTTCAGCAGACTGAGATAAACCACTGCTGGCAGACAGACAGAAAGGCGACACAGCCCATCGCCCACCAACAGCAACGGGGGCTCCACCGCAGAAGAGAACCAGGTACGGACAGGAAAGAGTCCTGAGCTTCTGGGCACCACAGGACGCCTTATTCATAACGCCATTACTCTTCAGACAAGGAAGCATAGCAGATCCATCTAATACAAGGGAAGAAACACAGAAAACCTGACAAAATAAGACATAGGAATATGTTCCAAACAAATCTACAGACTAAGACGCCAGAGGAAAGAGGGCTAAATGAACGGAGACGACCAACCTTCTTGATAAAGACTTCAAAGTAAAAGTCATAAATATTCTCACTGATTTACAGAAATGTATAAAAGACCTCAGGGAGGACTTCAACAAGGAGATACAAGAGCTGAAGAATACAGTAACTTAAACGAAACAATGGGGGGAATGAATAATAGGTTGCTGCAAGTAGAGGAGACAATTAGATGGAAATTAGAGAACAGGAATATAACAAAGCTGGGGAACAAAGAGAGAAAAAATGATCTCTAGGAATGAAAGAATGATAAGAAAGCTGTGTGACCAATCCAAGTGAACCAATATACACATAATAGAGATAACAGAAGGAGAAGAGAGAGACAAAGGGATAGAAAGTCTCTTTAGGGAAATAATTGTTGAAAACTTCCCCAGTGTGGGGAAGGAAATAGACACTCAGGTCGTGGAAGTTCAGAGAACCCCTAAACAAAAGGAACCTCAGAAAGACAACACCAAGACAAATAATAATTAAAATTGCAAAGATTAAGGATAAGGAGAGAGTACTGAAAACAGCCAGAGAGAGAAAAAAGATTACTTATAAGGGAAACCCCATCAGGCTATCAGATGACTTCTCAGCAGAAACTGTACAGGCCAAAAGGGAGTGGCATGAAATATTTGATGTACTGAAACAGATGGACCTTCAACCAAGAATCCTCTACATAGCAAGATTATCATTTAATTTGAAGCAGGGGTTAAACAATTCTAGATAAACAAAGGCTCAAAGAATTTATAACAACTAAACCAGCATTACAGGATATGTTAAAGGAACTGCTATAGATGGAAATGTTCCTAAGGCTAAATAGTCTTCATCAGTGAAAATAAACCCACAGTAAAGGTAGTAAACCAATTAATTACCGAGAAAGTATGAAATTAAAATGAAACACAAGTAGCAAAATCAACTATATACAAAAATCAATCAAGTGATACACAAAAAGTGCATATTTTGACATCTAATACATAAAATGTGGAGGAGAAGAGAAAAAATTACTTTTAGATTGTGTTTGAAATACAGCAATCATCAACTTAATATAGACTGTTAGACAGTTAGGAATCTATCATTGAACCTTTGGTAACCACCAATCTAAAGGCTATGATAGATACACAAAAAAATTAAAAGAGAGAAATCCAACCACAACACTAAAGAAAACCATCAAATAACAAGAGTATAAGAGAAGAAGAAAGGAATAGAGAGGAGCTATAAAAAGAAACAGAAAACAATAAAATGGCAGTAAGTACATACCTATCAGTAATTATCTTAAATGTAAATAGACAGAAGACACCAGTGAAAAGACATAGAGGGCAGAATGGATAAAGAAACAAGACCCATCTATATGCTGCCTATAGGAGACTCATTTCAGACCCACAGACATACACAGACTAAAAGTGAAGGGACGGAAGAAGATAATTCATGCAAACAATAGGGAGAAAAAAGCAGGAATAGCAGTACTTATATCAGACAAAATAGATTTCAAAACAAAGAAAATGACAAGAGACAAGAAGGGCATTACATAATGATAAAAGGGTCAGTCCAACAAGAGGATATAACCAATATAAATGTCTACACACCCAACATAGGAGCACCTAAATATGTAAAACAAATACTAACAGAATTAAAGGGGAAAATAGATTGCAACACATTCATTGTATGAGATTTTAACACCAGTCACATCAATAGACAGATCAACCAGACAAAATAAATTAGGAAACAGAGGCACTGAACAATACATTAGATTAAATGGGCTTAACAGACATTACAGAACACTCCACCAAAAGCAGCAGGATCCACATTTTTCTCAAGTGCACATGGAACAATCTCCAGAATAGATCACATATTAGGCCACAAAAAGAGCCTCAATAAATTAAAAAAGATTGAAATTGTATAAAGTAACTTCTCAGACCACAATGGCATGGAACTAGAAATAAATTACACAAAGGAAGCAAAAAAAAAAAAACCCTACAAACACATGGAGGCTAAACTACATGCTCCTAAGTAATCAATGGATCAATGACCAAATTCAAACAGAAATAAAGCAATACATGGATACAAATGAAAACAAAAATACAACAGTCCAATATCTGTGGGAGGCACAAAGGCTGTTCTAAGAAGGAATTACATAGCAATACAGGCTTACCTCAAGAAACAAGAACAACCCCAAATAACAGTCTAAATTCACAATTATAGAAAGTATAAAAAGAAGAACAAATGAAACCCAAAGTTAGTAGAAAGGGGGACATAGTAAAGATCAGAACAGAAATAAATAATATAGAGAAGAATAAAACAATAGAAAAAGTTAATGAAACCAAGAGCTGGTTCTTTGAGAAAATAAGCAAAATAGATAAACCCCTAGCCAGACTTATCAAGAAACAAAGAGAGAGTACACAGATAAACAAAATCAGAAATGGAGAAGGAGTAGTCACAATGGATACCACAGAAACACAAAGAATTATTGGAGAATATATGAAAAATCACATGCCAATAAATTGGACAACCTCAAATAAATGGACAATGTCTTAGAAAAATAGAAACTTCCAAGACTGACCCAGGAAGAAACAAATCTGGACAGACCAATCACCAGCAATGAAATTGACTTGGTAATCAAAAAACTCCCAACAAACCAAAGTGCAGTATCCGATGGCTTCACAGCTGAATTCTACCAAACATTTAAAGAAGAGCTAATACCCATCCTTCTTAAAGTATTCCAAAAAGCAGAAGAGGAGGGAATACTTCCAAACTCATTCTAGAGGCCAGCATCACTCTAATACCAAAGCTAGGCAAGGACACTACAAAAAACAATTATACACCAATATCCCTGATGAACATAGATGTAAAAATCCTCAACAAAAATTAGCAAACTGAATTCAAAAATACATCAAAATGATCATTCATCATGACCAACTGGGATTTCTTCCAGTCAGAATGGCCACTATCCAAAAGACAAGAAACAACAAGGTTGGTGAGGGTATGGAGAAATGAGAACCCTCCTACACTGCTGGTGGGAATGTCAATTGGTGCCACCAGTGTGGAAAGCAGTATGGAGGATCCTCAAAAAACTAAAACTAGAAATACCATATAGCCCAGTAATTCCACTTCTAGGAACTTACCCAAAGAAAACAAATCCCTGATTTGAGAAGATATATGTACCCCTGTGTTTATTGCTGCATTATTTATAATAGCCAAGATTAAAGCAACCTAAGTGTCCATCAATAGATGAATGGGTAAAGAAGAGGTGGTACATATACACAATGGAATATTCAGCCATAAAAAAGACATACTGCCATTTGCTGCAACATGGATGGACCTAGAGTGTACCATGCTGAGTGAAATAAGCCAGGCAGAGAAAGACAAATAACATATAATAGCTCTTATTTGTGGAATATAAATACAAAGCAAAACAGAATAATGAATAAAATAGAAATAGATTCACTGAGAAGTGACTGGTGGTTGCCATGAGGGAGGGGTTGGGGTGGGCAGTTGGGTAGGTTGAGGGGAATAAAGGGGCACAAAAATTCTCATAATGTAGGTTGGTCATGGGGATAGTAGTACAGCATGGAGAATGTAGTCAATGATTCTGTGACATTCTTCAATGTTGACAGAAGCTGTACTAGTGGGGTGGAGGATTTAATAATATGGGTAACTGTTGGACTAATGTGTTGCACACTTGAAACTAATTTAAGATTGTGTATCAACTACAATTTAAAAAAAGAATGTACAGTATGCATTATATATATATAAGCTATCTTAAGAAAAATACTACAGTGGTTTCCTATTAATAAAAAGCAGATCAAGTGCCTTATCTTGGCACTCAAAGATTTCGAAAATAGTTATGTATATTGGTTGTATATGTAAAAAGAAAGTTGCTATGTGAATATAAAAGAGATTCCCAGGAATGGGAACCCCCAAGTGGTTGTGAGACAGGCACTGGAGGGAAATTTTCAACATTTACTTTAGAAGTGTGAGCCAATTTAGAATGTTTTTATTCCAACAACAATACCTGTCTCCATTTCTGACAGTCATCTCTGCATTCGTGGATAGCACATTTGCGCCTTCAGTCTGACCATTGTACCTCTCCCCGCCCACCCCATGCTCCTTTTCCTTAACATGCGTCCAAGGCTATAGCCTTTCTTTAAGACCCAACTTGCACCTCTTTTTATGGAGCATTCAGTATTAGGACTGTGTCAGTCGTAAGTTACAGCCTTTGTCTAAGAAGGGGTGCAGATGGACCTGACTCCAGAGATAATTGGACTGAGGGGCTTGGATGTCATTGGTACTCCCCAGCTTTTGTACCTACGTCTCTTTGCTTGCTGATATTGTTCTCCCAGGTTTTCTGTACAGAGGAAAGCTGGAAGCAAAGTCTCAGGTAGCTCCAGACTTACATTTTTTTATAGCCATTTGATTAGAGAGGAAAAAGCATTTCTTGACAACTTCAGTAAGAAGAATCCCAGAGAGCGACTCACACTGACCTGAATTTGGTCGGGGCAAGGATAATGACAAATAACTGATCAGCTCAGCCTGTGATTGGCAGGCTGACCAGAACTGTATGGCTGGAAGGGGCAGAGGAGCAATCCTCCAAAAGGAGAGGGGAGAAGAGTACACCTGTGACCCAAGCAATACGCACTCACTGCTCCTTCCCTGGCAACTGCCATGCCCACTGGCCTATGTTTCTCATGGTAATCTTTTACATCATATGTTGGGCTGTCACATAGAATATGCCCATTCACATCTTTTGAAGTCTAACATGGAAGAATCTTATTTCCTCTACATTTTAATCTAAAATAAGGTTATGAGTGTTAAATACCAACAAATGCTGGCATAGATACACACATGGGGGCTTGCTAACACATCAAAGTTAAAAGCAGATGTAAGATGCTTCAACGTGTTGTAGTATCACTGCTTGAAGAGCTCTCTCTGGGCAAAAGAACAATTGGAAGGGGAGACAGTGCTTGGGCTGAATTCAGGATGACCATCATGGGCAGTTTCTGACTAGCACTGGATCAGGCCGCTTCCTGAGTTAGCATCACTATTTGTCAATGACAGTCCAGCCTATATTGACACTACCTTAGAACTTTTACACATGTACTAGATATATGACACAGATATTACATTTTAGTAGCTACCACCTTTAATGCCTTCAGACCCATTAATGCTCTTCGGATCAGTATTCTTGTCCTTGTAGAAAAAAGTATTGTGACAGCACACCTTCACTTAGTGAACTTGAGAATAAATTGGTTACTAAGTAAGGTTTGTTTTAGACTTACAGAGAAATTATTTGCTGACAAAAAGGGTTTAGTGCCTATAACAGTCAGCATTACAGTATCACTAAGAATGAAGAATGAAATTAATATAAACTTAAGCTGAGAAGAAACAAATGATCTCCAAATTCTATACTTCATTCATAATTTACTGATACTTTGTCAATGATAATGTATTCAGAGATATTAGGGCAAGAAGTCCTCCATTAGGCTTTATTTTGCTACTGCTTTACATGCTAGCAATTTTGATAAAGGGCATTTCCCAGGAGAGGATGAGGAGATGGTTTTTCAATCTATTTGGAAATAACTTAAGTTAAATAGTCTGGCAACTAGAAAAAGCTGAAACTTATTAAGAAGTGCTTCAGGTGTCAGTGGAATAGATGTATCATTCACCTCTTTGCCCAGGTAAATGTCCTGGGTGAAGGCAGCTGCTCTGCTGCCAGTGGTCTTGACTCAGTCACAGCTTTCCTGGGGGGTCCTCCCGGGGGAACAATGGGCTATGGCAGAACAGCATGTCACTTCGACCGAGTCTCAGACATTACTCCCTAGTCCCAAATAGAGTCTGAAAAATCTGGTCTGGAGTCTGAGACGCATGCTTGAGGCCTAACTCAGGTCTCTTCTCCCAAGCTCAGAAGCCAAATTTTGTTCCCTCTGCCCAGCCTCATGGTCATGAATCAAGGCCATGACGCACAGGCTAAAGTGTGTGCACAAGGAAAAGGCCGAGACCTGACCGCATCTGTTTTGCTTCCATTAGAGGTGTGGGGCTTGTTCCAGAAATAACATTGAAAGTGACCAAACTTGGGCAACAATAATTTCTAACAGACATGATACTAACCTTCTGAAAAGCATGAAATGCTGTGAGATAGTAGCACTGTGGGGGACACTGGGGGCCTTGCACACAGCGTCACATCCCCCCAGCCTTGTCTCTGATTCCAGGCACAGCTAGAGTGCATGGTTCCCCAGGGTCAGCACCTTCTGACAGGGCCACACCTGCCCCATATTGCTCTTACATTTGGGGGGGTCTGGGAGCCCACCTCACACGGCTGCATGTGTAATCCAGATGGGCAGGGATAGGGCCCGATGGGGCAGCTCTTGGCCAGTGGACAATGGGAGCCCATTGTTAACATTTTTCCCTTTTGTCTCTGAGGCAGGCGATTCTAGGGTGCACTTTACCCAGGTTTCTCAGAAGGCTGACACCCCAGTGGCCCACAGTGGTGACCAAGTCCATGATGATGACACTCTGGGATGGCTTTCCTTTCTGCCTGTCTCAAGCTCCCCTTTCCCTCACTGTTGATCCCTGGGAGGCCTTGTCAAGCCAACTACCTGCAAGCAATTTTTGTCTTAGCTCCACCTTCAGGGAGCAACACCGGTGTGGGGGCCTTCTGAGGCACTTAGTGCAGAAGGCTGCTTGTGTGAGGGAAAGTGCCTAGTTTTTACCATTGTTTGATTAACTAGCAGGAGAGGTTCATGCTCTACCTTTCAGTTAACCCTTTAGGACCCTGGCTCTTCTGTCTCTGCCTGAATCATCTCCTCCAATCATGTACCCTATCCTGGAGTCAGTTATCATGGCTCAAACTGAAAGAAAAGCACACCAGATGTGTAGTCTCAGCTATAAGAAATGGAAGGCACCCAACAGACAGAAAGAGTGCATCCAGTGGGTACATAATTCTATTTTGGGGGGAACATTTGAGTTTTTTTTACTGAACTAACTTTTCCTTTGTTGACCTCTTGGAGGCTGTTGAAAGCCAGGCCTTTGGTTGCAAGTACTGACTCTGGCTAACTTAAGCAGAAAAGAAAATAATTTGCAGGAAGATGAAAAGTCAGGTTTGCAGGCTCCACAGCCAGGAGCAATACCCTGAGTAGCTTCATAGAACTGGTCCCCTTCATAGAACATGTACAAAGTGTACCACCACTGCCCCAAACCCTGAATTTGGCAGCACTGAAACCAAGGCCATACTGCCATCATCACCAGCGTAGCTCCTGCTAGGGCCCTGCTAGCACTTCCCCATGGTGCATCAGCTGGACCTGGAACGGCTGCTGCCCCAGCAGATCGTGTGCCCCCTTAGCTGCTTATCATTCTGCAAAAACAAAACAGACACCAGCCCGGACAGCAAAAGGGAGACCCATCTGGCCACATTTGAAGATACCATTTAATGATTCTACATGGCTTCTAACTAGGTTTGGTGAGGTCTGGATGCCATGTCCCCTCATGTAACCAAAATTTCGATTTTCATGCATTCTATACATTGGGGTTCTTGTAACTTTGTCTGTAGAATAAGTTTAGAAGCCACTGCCCTAATGGAAACAAGCATCTTCAACTGTCAAGAGGCCTTGGAATGGATATCTGTGGGAGACTTCTGGAAACACCTCTGCAGGGGTGTGTTCTGACCATGGAGACCCCTCTGGAAAGTCTCCTCACATATCATTACCAAAAGTAAGACTTGAGACAGTCCATGGCCTCTCTTGATGGCATGGCTAAGCCTCATGCTACCGAGTACCATCTCCTCTTTAAAATGTTCTTTGTAACTTCAAAGAAACAGGTTGTACCTAGGAATTTACCCTAAGAATGCAGCAGCCCAGTTTGAAAAAGACATATGCACCCCTATGTTTATTGCACTATTTACAATAGCCAAGAAATGGAAGCAACCTAAGTGTCCATCAGCAGATGAATGGATAAAGATGTGGTACATATACACAATGAAGTATTATTCAGCCATAAGAAGAAAACAAATCCTACCATTTGCAACAACATGCATGGAGCTAGAAGGGATTATGCTCAGTGAAATAAGCCAGGCAGAGAAAGACAAGTATCAAATGATTTCACTCATCTGTGGAGTATAAGAACAAAGAAAAAACTGAAGGAACAAAACAGCTGCAGACTCACAGAACCCAAGAATGGACTAACAGTTACCAAAGGGAAAGGGACTGGGGAGGATGGGTGGGAAGGGAGGGATAAGGGGGAAAAGGGGCATTATGATTATCATGTATAATGTAGGGGGGAGGGCCATGGGGAGGGCAGTATAACACAGAGAAGACAAGTAGTGATTCTATAGCATCTTACTACGCTGATGGACAGTGACTGTAATGGGGTATATGGTGGCGACTTGATAATGGGGGGAGTCTAATAACCATAATGTTGCTCATGTAATTCTACATTATGATACCAAAAAAAAAAAAGAAAAGAAACAGGTTGTAGGCACCCCACCAGGGGGCTAAAAAAAATGGACTAGCTGTTATACAGAATCACACTTCCAAAGCCTCATGGACCTAGGCTAACTCTAGTAATGTAAAACCTTTCTATTTGTCTTCAAGCACAAGACGGAAATGAATTTTCCTCAGATCTTTTGCAATGATTCCAATTCTACGTGGAACAAAATTCCGACAAGGCCAGTGTGTACAAATCACAGATTGGATTCTGTGGGAACAGATGGAGTTGGGAATGCAAATGGTTTCAGGAATTACCCCTATTTGAGGAACCAGAGCTGTGCTCAGCTCTGCTGAGAATGACCTTCTCTGACAGCTTTGTCCCATTCCATCCCCTGGCTCCTGAAGCAGCTCTGCCTGTGTCCAGAGTGTCATCAAACTTCCCATGAACTACTCTCATTGGCCCTCAGGCCCCAACCCACGGATGTTCAAATCCATCCAAGGGGCCAGGAGAAGAGCTGAGTTCCTGCTCTGATCAGCTTCCTGCCCACTCCTCACTGGCATGGCCACGCTTCTTCCCCTTCCTACGGTTAGGAAGCAACAGTTGCTACACATCCGCGAATTGCAGAGAGAGACGTGAGGCAGCACAGAGACTTTGTTCTGGCCATCAGCCCAGATCAGCCTGTCCAGACACCTGTGATAAAGGCCAGTAGTCATACAGAGGCTACTCATCATCTGTGCCCTTCCTCTGATACCATAATCTCACATTCAGTACTACCCTACTTGCCAGCTTCCAGATAAGATTTTAAAAATCAAACTCAGTCCTCTGTGAAGAGATAACTTGTCACAAGGTTAAAATGAAGAGTCATCAGAGTGAAGGGGATGTGAATGTGCCTTGTTGAGAGAAAGCCCTGTGCCATTTAGAGGAGTCCTTAAAGTCTCAGAATCCAAAGTGAATTTGTTTGGAATTGTAAGCTTTTCTAATGGGAATAGTTAGCAGTGGTACAGCTGCCTGCAGACCATGCCGCAGTGAGGCCACCAGCCTGTTCTAGAGGCAAGCACCCTCCTGTGAGATTCTCCCAAGACTGAAGGGCACCTATGGGCAAAGACTTGGTACTGGAAGGGAGTCTACAGGAAACCTCTCCAGAGAAGGGGGGATTCCAGGTCATCCCGCCCCAGCTCCTCTCCTGGGTTGTCTCCAGTTTGCACATGGCAGGAAATTAAGTGTTAGGTTAATCCTCCAATGCTCCAGTTTATATCCATTTCTGGCTTGTCATTGGCATGAGTGTGGAGCTGAGTAATTAATGGCTACTCTGAAAATCAAGTGCAGTAATGCTCAATTCCCAAATGACAAGGGGGCAGATGCTGAGGCTCTAAGTACTAAAAAAACCAGCAAATGTTCCCCTTCTGTGTAAAAAAAAAAAATGAGTGGGTAGAAAAAGAAGTGATTTGCAAAAATTTGCTGCTCTTGAAAATCAGTCTTTACCTTAAATCACCCAAAGCAAGTTGCCATGCTGCCCAGTCTATGGGGCTTGGGCATGAAGCTGCTGGACACCTAGGAACTCTTGGTTTCTCAACTGGTGTAAACCACTGTGGCAGTCTTCCCTCTGCTGACATGTAATTTCTGCACACAAGACTGGCTCTGTAGCGCCCACAAGTGCCTAGTACAGAGGATGGCTCAGCAGCCATATCCGACTGTTCACCTGACTACTTTCTCTTCGATCTGTTCAAGGTCGTGATCCATCCCTGACTCTCCACCTTGTCCACTTCTTTCTTCTGAACTGGCCCCTCTGGCAGAGGCTTAGTGGTACTATCTTGGCAGAAAAATGACAATACCTCTGTACTTTGCTGGCTAATCGTTAATTCCTATTTAATAGGTTCAGCATCTACTCTATCTATTGAGTTAGGGGTGTATTAGTTACCTATGGCTGTGTAACAAATTGCCCCAAAGCTTAACAAATTAAAGTGCCAAACATTTACTCTCTCAGTTTTTAAGGGGAAGGAATCTGGGGGTGGCTTAGCCGGGCGATTCTGGTTCAAAGCCTCCCGGGAGGTTGCAGCCATCTCAAGGCTTGACCGAGGGTGGAGAATCTGCTTCCAAGCTCCCACACATAGCCGTTGGCTGGCCTGCCTTCCTCACTGACTGATGTCCAGAGGCTTCAGTTTTTTGTCACCTGGGCTTCTCTAGAGATGTTCACAACATGGCTGTTTGCTTCTGAGGGAGAGAGAGAGGACACATGCAAGAGTGAGATAGAAGCCACAGTCTTTTTGTGACCTAGTCCTGGAAGTGGTATGCCATCACTTCTGCTGTATGCCACTGGTCACACACAGGCCCGTCCTGGTATGATATGGGCAGGGACTGCACAAAGGCGTGAATGCCAGGGAGTAGGGATCATGGTAGGCCATCTTGGAGACTGCCTACTACAGTGACCTCCAGCACAGTAGACTCAAGTTCAGACACTGCCTTTGACTTATCTGCCTGCACCTCTGGAAGGGAGCCAGTCTGAATCTCAGTCTACAAATCCAGGTATATGAAAAATAAAACCACTTTAATTTTGAGCCTCCATTTCATTGGGTCTTCTGAAACTTTTTTGTTAGGGGAGCCAAGATATTTGGAAGGATCTCCTTGGTTATGAAGCCTTTGTATTTACATGTTCCTACCATGGTGTCCATTTTCCTAGGGGCTCTCTGCTATTTCTAGACTGTAGCTGGGAATCTCTCTGGGAATCCACATGGAATCTTATCTGCCTATATGTGCCACTTCTTTCTGGGGTCTGGCTGCTTCCCAGGTGGTTCTTGGAAATGGGGAGCAGGTTGTCTCCCCCATGGGAACCCCAGACTTCTTTGCTTGTTTTCACTTCCACAGCCCGGGGATTCTCTTTATAGGCTATTTCTTTCATCTTAAGTACCTTTCTTGAGAATTCTACCTAGACACACGAGTTCAGACTTTGGAAACAAGCTCTGTGGAGTCCAGGTTGCTTGTGACTTCTACCCTGAGGCAATGAGCACAGGGTTGCCTCTATTCTTAAAAAAAAACAAAACCCACGGTGCTGGTATGCTTCCTGTACTTCAGTTGGCCAGACTCGGCATTGCCCATCCTATTTCCATGCTTTTACTGGCTGTCCCAAAGTTTGGCAGGCTTACACACACCTGCCTGCAACTCTGAGTCATGTTCCTCAGGCACTGTCTTAAGATTTTCCAACCCCTTTTCTGGCCTCAAGCTCAGGGGTCTTCATTCTGCATTTTACAGAGCTTCCTTGGTCTCCTTCCTTATTGCTGTGATCTTCTCTGTGTCAATTCAGAGACCACAAATTGGCAGTCTGTCTGCTGAGTCTCTGCCAGAGATACAGTTTGACCCATACTGTTTTTTGTGTTTAATTTGAATGAGTTGCCAATATTTAAAAACAGGGATTTTACATAAACGTGGGTTTCTGGCTTGCATTAAAAAAATCGTATTTGGTAGCACCAGACACCCATTCCCATTCCGGTGGAGTATGGTTGGTGCTGAGCGGCCACCACCTCCTTTTGTGGGTGCTGCCCCGCCCAGCCTGCGCCTGACCACGCCCCCTCCTCACCTCCGCTCTGTGGCTGTGACTCCTGCCTTGGTTTCTTGTGTAGTTACCTCACCTCTCAAGGCCCGTTTTCCTGGATGCCCTTCTTTTCCATTTAATGATTGCCTAGCATGTTGGGCTGAACTGGATACAAGCAGAAGAAAGTTAAAACCATGTCACCATCTACATACTAGAAATCAGGAAGGGCCTTACTGAACAATAGGTCCTGTCAGGTAATTTCATCCAAATCAAAGGGCGGAGTAAGCAAAGTCTCCTGTGAGGTAGACAACTCCCAGTTTATAATTGGTTTATAGCTAATAATCCTAAGCAGCAATTTCCCTGCTTAGTTTGTCCTGATATATACAGTTTGCAATTTGTTTGCCGTAGGGACTGAAGAGACCCTTGTTAGATGGAAATGCTTATTCTTTCTACTAGAAGTTCAAGTTACTCTACAATATGGATCTGACTTGGGAGCCAAGTGCTAAGGCCCTGGGGCAGGAATAGGTGTGTGGGGCAAAGTAAGCAAGGGGGAAAGTAGTAGCTGATGAGGTCTGAGAGCTCACAGAGACCGAGGGTAACTGCAGGTGACAGGAAGTGGTCGGGTTCCGGCTTACAAGGGGTTGGCATTTGCATGGGCTCAATCTAAATGGGGTCCCCAATCCATTCTTCATGATGGGGCTCAAAGCTCCCCCTTGAGAACATGCCCAGGAGAAGGTGCAGATGCCCCCTTGATGTTCTGTCACCCTCTTGCAGAGCGTATGATCTAAGGCCTTAGGCTGCTCAGTGGTTTTCCCAAGGTCCCAGTCAGCAGTCCTTGCTCAGGGCTTTAACATCCAAAATGCAGAACAGCTGGGCTCTCTCTTAGGATGACCTTGGCCCCAGAGGCTGTGCAGCAGGATCAGAGAAATGTGGACTCTCTGGTTGTGAAGGAGGATATTTCCCTGTCCCTTGCTGGCTATTAAAGCAACCTGGAGCTGGTATAATAACCCATTTTTTTGATTTGTAACCTTAAGTTTCCTTCTGCCCAGGGCTGTGACATCTGTCTATCTAGAATAGCTCTATTTCTACCAGAGCCAGCTTGACTTTGGAGGCTTAATTTTTATGAAATTAAGAGCTTGTTTTGACACAGTATCAAAAAACAACCCGCAAGCTCCAGCCTCAGCTGTTGCTTCATTCAATCCTGGGATACCACATGTGCTCCAAATAGAGCCACACATGCCTAGCATTGCACCGCCACCCAGCAGGCAGCCATTTAATCTCAATTGCTCCCCACAGCGGAGCAATTAAAGAGGACATCAACAGGGCATGGATCACTGGCGAATCTTTTGAGGAAAGGAGACCCCAGGGCTGCCTTGCCAAAGGCTCTCCCCCTCCATTCACACACTGCGCAAGAATGCAAACCATGGGGCTGCCAGTTGGATTGAGGGCTGCCCCAGAAATGAGAGCCGAGTTTCAGTACAGATGGCAGCGCCAGTGGCAGCAACACAGAAGAGCGTCCCCAGGGCTTGAAACTTCCAAAATGAGATTTACAGTTCTGCCCCGCCTTCTTTGGGGAGTAAACACCTGCTCCAGCAGCTTTGGGAACGGCCTCTTATTATCAACTTCTGTGCACGGATCAGATTTTTGCAGCTAACTAATGCTAGGTGTGAAATACAAGCTATTTTGAGGTGGGAGGAGTTCTCAACCTTTTCCTCTTTGCATTTTGTGCCCTGATTAATTCTCTTTAATCCTTCATTTCCAAGTCTTCTTTCTTTCACAATTCTTCCTTCTCTAAGCTTCCCTTCTACTCTACTCTCCTCTCCCAGTTTTCACAGCCTGTGCTTTGGAGAGTAAGCCAGGGCTTAGCGATGGTTCCCAGCCCTATCTGCCTGTCAGAATCACCTGGAGTCCCAGAAGAGTTCACACCTGGGCTACTCTCCAGACCACTTAAGTCAGAATCTCCAGGGGTAGGGTCCTGGCATAGGCATATCATTTCCTCAGCTGATTCTCAGGTGCAGCCAAGGTTCAGAACTGCTGGCTACACAAGCGATGCTAAGAAATAAGACAGATTTGACTGTCTTGATCCACTTGGTTTAGCTTAATGTCCACATGTAAGCCCCTAGAAACAGGGTTTAAGTCCCAAAGATGAGATGTGAGGCATCAGGTTACATTTTCATAGCTGTTCTCCTATTGTACAAATGATACATCTTCATTGAAAATTTAGAAAAATACAGAGGCAAAAAAATCTATATAATCTAACTACTCAGAGCAACCATTAATATATTAATGTACAATTTAGTGTATATTTCTTTTGCTCTTGTTTTAAAGCACATTGTGGATAAAGTGAAGGTTCCTACTGCCAGGATTCTCACCTGGCCCTGATTGGCTGGCTCACTATATGTGTGTGGGCAGTAAATTGTTACTGACTATATAAAGACCTCTGCCCAATGCTCTGGGCAACACGGTGGCATGGCTACAAGGCTGCAGGAGAGCAGAGGTGAAACTGATGCCGGGGTTCTTGTTTGCAGAGTCGAAGAATGAACTTAGCAAACAGTCAAGGTAGGAGAGCCAGGGAGACTTTTATTGAGCGATACAGTGAGAGGACAGACAGAGCTCCTGACTCATGCCAGGAGGGGACAAGAGAGCCTGCAGTGGTGTGTTGTCTAGGGGTTTTATAGGCAGTTGAGGATTTTTGGGAACCGGATAAAAGGCTTAGGGGTGTGGACTTGTTAAGTGGTCCCTGAATATTAAAAATTAACTTAACACGAGAAATTTACTGCTTTGATTTCTCCCTGAGATACTGGCGTCTTGGTCTAGGAGCATACCAAAAGGCCACCTGCCCAGCCCCCAAGGTGGGCTGAGGTATTGTCTGTTAGCTAAAGAGTAAGTTAAGAATCTTACTTCTTAAATTTCCTGGGTGTTAAAATGGAATCTTGTCTTTAAGGTGGAATCCTTCCTGCCTTGTACTATGTTGTTTACAGCTGGGCCTGCTGCTAAATTACTTGCCCAGCTTGTAACACCACCTCATCAGGTCTGAAGGAGGAAAGACAGCACATAGGCCCCGGCCTTTTAGCTTGCTGAAGTGAATCTTACACATGATTACAAATGATTAGCATAATAAAAACATGTGCTACTTGTGGATAAAATGAGAGTTCCTGTGGCCAGGATTCTCACCTGGCCCTGGTTGACTAGATCACTGCACACCTGTGGGCAATACATGGCTGTTGACTCTATATAAAGAGCTCTGCCCAGTGCTCTGGGCGTAATAAGGTGGCACGGTTGCAGGAGTGCAGAGCAGAGGCTCAGAGGACGACTGTGTGGGACGACTGTGCAGAGAGGCCCAGAGGATCGTTGTGCGAGACAGCTATGCAGACAGATGGGCCCAGAGGCAGAGACCGGCTTGCTGCATGCAGACTCGCTCTGAGTGAATGGGATTCTAGTGACTGACCTGCCACCTGGAAATAAAGTTGGGTATAACCCTTTCACCCCAAGAACGTTTTGCTGTCAATTTCTTTGGTCACATTGAATCCATAGAGAACTTGCCCGGGGCTGAAGCCCATTGGCAAGACAATTGACGAAAGTTGGCAGGGTTCATTGTTGACCAAGGAGAAAGACAGGCTGCCCTTATGGGAGGGCTGCTTCAGCAGGCTGCTCCTGTGAATGGGGAGACAGTGGACTGTCCCCCAGTGGGTGTGTGGTCTGATGTGGCTTGCCTCCTAGAGGACTGGGCCCCACCCCAGGACTGGAGGCAAGTGGAGGTAACACCTGAGGCAGTAGGGGAGGCCCTTGATATAGTAAGTAAATCCTTTGAGAAACAGAGTGCCCGTGAGGCAGTGGGCACTGTGGGTTGGCTGCTTCTCACGGTATTAAAAAGGTCTACAGAAGAGACTCAAGAAATGGCAGCATGAGAATGTGAACTGCAAACTTCTGTGGATTCCCTGAGGAGGGAAATGGCATTGATGCGAGAGGAGATGGCATGAGAACACCAGCAGCAAGATGCCATTGGAGAGGTAAACAATTCTTTACAGAACCAAGACGGCAGCACTGCCAGGTGTTCTGAGGGAGGAAGAGGCCATCAAGGAAAAAGACGAACTCCTGAGGGAAGCACAGGCGGAGGTGGCACGAGAACATCAGCTGCGAAGCATTGAGGTGAAGGTAAGAGAGCTTCTGAAGACTGAGGTAGCATTGCTGTGAGGCACTTGAGGGATGGAGAGAAAGGTGCCATCAGCCCCAGAAATGGAGGAGCTTAGGAAGGGTGAAGGGGTGGTGCCGGAGGCACTGGCCCCTCCTGTATTGAAAGCACACCCAGTGGTTGTAAAGAAAATAAAGACCCAGCAGCTGAAAGTTCCCCAAGGAGAGGAGCAGCCCCTCCCCCTGTCGTGGAGCCCTCTATGCTCCGCCCTATACTCAGGCTGAGCTGGTGGCTGTGGGACTCAGGGGTGGATGGAATTGTTCTGCTGGGATCAGAGATGGGAAAGCTGTCTTCTCTGACAGGGCAGCCTGCCTTGAGGCAGCAATTACAAAATGCGAGATGATTCACAAGAAAAATTTAAGGGGTCCCATGAAGGTTATGAGGACCCAGATGTGGGTTGATTTAATACAGGCAGGAGTAGATGGAAGGAAATTAGATGGGAAGCCAAATAGGATCTTACTGGAGCTATGGCAACAACTGAAACCAGTGCAGCAGTTCAAGCCATTAAGACTAAAGAGGCAGAGGTCAGAGACAGAGCCACGAGTAGTCTGGCCTGTGTGTCCGCAAGATTTTTTGCTGCAGAGGCTGGAGAACAATGTTCGAGTTCCCTTGCACAGGGACTATTGTAGAGGATGAAGGGCACATAGATTGAGAGGAGAGAATCCTGGAGGGGTGGAGTGTGAATAAAATGAGAGTTCCTGTGGCCAGGATTCTCACCTGCCCATGGTTGACTAGCTCACTGCACACCTGTGGGCAATACATGGCTGTTGATTCTATATGAAGAGCTCTGCCCAGTGCTCTGGGCATGATAAGGTGGCACAGCTGCAAGGCTTCAGGAGAGCAGAGCAGAGGCTGGAGTGGTGGCAGCACCGGGGACAGAGGCCCAGAGGACGGCTGTGTGAGATGACTGTGCAGAGAGGCCCAGAGGACAGCTGTGTGGAAAGAGGGGCCCAGAGGACGGCTGTGCGGACAGAGAGGCCCAGAGGCAGAGACCGGCTTGCTGCATTCAGACTCGCTCTGAGTGAATGGACTGACCTGCCACCTGGAAATAAAGTTGGGTATAACCCTTTCACCCCAAGAACGTTTTGCTGTCAATTTCTTTGGTCACATTGAATCCATAGTGAACTTGCCTGGGGCTGAAACCCATTGGCAAGACACTACTCTTCTTTATCTGGGGAATATTAACTGATCTCACTGAAAAATGGCCCTAGAGCTTAATGTTTAACACAGAGTTTTGGTAGGGGGTTTCCTTGCATATAATTGCATTGCTCTGACTGCAAATATCCTGCCTTGCTTTTTCCAGAGGCCCTCACCCTATTCTGTCTAAGCCCATGGTCCCTGTATCAAAACTGGAGTGGTGGCAGCGGCAAGGACAGAGACTGAGATGGCTGCGAGGGCAGAGAGGCCCAGAGGCAGAGACCAGCTTGCTGCATGCAGACTTGCTCTGAGTGGACAGGATTCTAGTGATTGACCTGTCACCATGGGTATGAAGTTGGGTGTAAACCCTTTCACCTCAAGAACGTTCCATTGTCATTCCTCGGTCTCACTGAATGCATAGTGAACTTGCCCGGAGCTGAAACTCATTGGCAAACACACATGGACAGAGAATTTCTTGAATAAAAATGGGATCACACTATATGTAGCCACATAACTTTTCTTTTATCATGAACCTCTTTCCATGTGAGCAAATACGTTACAGAACACAATTTTAATTGATGGCATAGTATTTAATCAGTCTCTTGTTAATGGATTCGGGACTACTGTTTTGTTCGATGCACACCATTACATCCACTCATTTTTTTCTAATTTATTATTAAGGTATTATTGATATACATTCTTGTAAAGGTTTCACATGAAAAAACAACGTGGTGACTACTTTTCCCATATTATCAAGTCCCCACCCACACCCCAATGCAGTCACTGTCCATCAGTGTAGTAAGATGCCACAGATTCACTGTTTGCCTTCTCTGTGCTACACTGTTTTCCCCGTGATCCCCCACACCATGTGTACTAAACACAATACCCCCCGATGCCCTTCTCCCTGCCTCCCCACCTGCCTTCCCCTTTGGTAACCTCTAGTCCCTTCTTGGAGTCTGTGAGTCTGCTGCTATTTTGTTCCTTCAGTTCTGCTGCGTTGTTATACTCCACAAATGAGGGAAATCGTTTGGTACTTGTCTTTCTCCGCCTGGCTTATTTCACTGAGCATAATATCCTCCAGCTCCATCCATGTTCTTGCAAATGGTAGGATTTGTTTCTTTCTTATGGCTGAATAGTATTCCATTGTGTATATGTACCACATCTTCTTTATCCATTCATCTACTGATAGACATTTAGGTTGCTTCCATATCTTGGCTATTGTAAATAGTGCTGTGATAAACATAAGGGTGCATATGTCTTTTTGAATCTGAAGTTGTGTTCTTTGATAAATTCCAAGGAGTGGGATTCCAGGGTCAAATGGTATTTCTATTTTTAGTTTTTTGAGGAACCTCCATATTGCTTTCCACAATGGTTGAACTAGCTTACATTCCCACCAGCAGTGTAGGAGGGTTCCCCTTTCTCTGCATCCTCACCAGCATTTGTTGTTCTTAGTCTTTTGGATGCTGGCCATCCTTACTGGTGTGAGGTGATATCTCATTGTGGTTTTAATTTGCATTTCCCTGATGATTAGTGATATGGAACATCTTTTCATGTGTCTGTTGGCCATCTGAATTTCTTTGGAGAACTGTCTCTTCATATCCTCTCCCCAGTTTTTAATTGGATTGTTTGCTTTTTGGGTGTTGAGGCATGTGAGTTCTTTATATATTTTGGATGTTAACCCCTTGTCGGATATGTCATTTACAAATATATTCTCCGATACTGTAGGGTGCTTTTTTGTTCTGTTGATGGTGTCCTTTGCCATACAGAAGCTTTTTAGTTTGATGTAGTCCCATGTGTTCATTTTTGCTTTTGTTTCCCTAGCTCAAGGAGATGCATTCAGGAAGAAGTTGCTCATGCTTATATTCAGGAGATTGTTGCCTATGTTATCTTCTAAGAGTTTTATGGTTTCATGACTTACATTCAGGTCCTTGATCCATTTCGAGTTTACTTTTGTATATGGGGTTAAACAATAATCCAGTTTTATTCTCTTGCATGTAGCTGTCCAGTTTTGCCAACACCAGCTGTTGAAGAGGCTGTCGTTTCCACAGTGTATATTTATGGCTCCTTTATCGTATATAAATTGACCATATATGGTTGAGTTTATATCAGGGCTCTCTAGTCTGTTCCATTGGTCCATGGGTTTGTTCTTGTGCCAGTACCAAACTGTCTTGATTACTGTGGCTTTGTAGTAGATCTTGACGTTGGGGAGCATAATACCCCCAGCTTTATTCTTCCTTCTCAGGATTGCTTTGGCTATTCAGGGTCTTTTGTGGTTCCATATGAATTTTAGAACGATTTTCTCTAGTTTGTTGAAGAATTCTGTTGGTATTTTGATTAGGAATTGCATTGAATCTGTAGATTGCTTTAAGCAGGATGGCCATTTTGACAATATTAATTCTTCCTATGCATGAGTATGGAATGTGTTTCCATTTATTGGTATCTTCTTTAATTTCTCTCATGAGTGTCTTATAGTTTTCAGAGTATAGGTCTTTCACTTCCTTGGTTAGGTTTATTCCTAAGTATTTTATTCTTTTTGATGCAGTTGTGAATGTAATTGTTTTCCTGATTTCTCTTTCTGCTAGTTTGTCATTAGTGTATAGGAATGCAACAGATTCCTGTGTATTATTTTTGTATCCTGCAACTTTGCTGAATTCAGGTATTAGATCTAGTAGTTTTGGAGTGGATTCTTTAGGATTTTTTATGTACAGTATCATGTCATCTGCAAATAGGAACAGTTTGAGTTCTTCCTTGCCAATATGGATGCCTTTCATTTCTTTGTGTTGTTTGTTGCTGTGGCTAGGACCTCCAGAACTATGTTGAATAAAATTGGGGAGAGTGGGCATCCTTGTCTTGTTCCCGATCTTAAAGGAAAAGCTTTCAGCTTCTCACTGTTAAGTATAATGTTGGCTGTGGGTTTGTCATATATGGCCTTTATGATGTTGAGGTACTTGCCGTCTATACTCATTTTGTTGAGAGTTTTTATCATGAATGCATGTTGAATTTTGTCAAATGCTTTTTCAGCATCTATGGAGATGATCATGTGGTTTTTGTCCTTCTTTTTGTTGATGTAGTGGATGATGTTGATGGATTTTCAAATGTTTTACCATTCTTGCATCCCTGCAATGAATCCCACTTCATCATGATGGATGATCTTTTTGATGTATTTTTTAATATGGTTTGCTAATATTTTGTTGAGTATTTTTGCATCTTTGTTCATCAGGGATATTGGTCTGTAATTTTCTTTTTTTGTTGTGTCTTTGCCTGGTTTTGGTATTAGTTTGCCTCGTAGAATGAGTTTGGGAGTATTCCCTCCTCTTCTACTTTTTGGAAAACTTTAATGAGGATGGGTATTATTAGGTCTTCACTAAATGTTTGATAAAATTCAGCAGTAAGGCCGTCTGGACCAGGAGTTTCATTCTTTGGTAATTTTTGATTACCAGTTCAATTTCTTTGCTGGTAATTGGTCTATTCAGATTTTCTGTTTCTTCCTGGGTCAGCCTTGGAAGGTTGTATTTTTCTAGAAAGCTGTCCATTTCTTCTAGGTTATCCAGTTTGTTAGCATATAATTTTTCATAGTATTCTCTCATAATTCTTTGTATTTCTGTGGTGTATGTAGTGATTTTTCCTTTCTCATTTCTGATTCTTTTTATGTGTGTAGACTGTTTATTTCTTGATAAGTCTGGATAGGGGTTTATCTATTTTGTTTATTTTCTCGAAGAACTAGCTCATGCTTTCATTGATTCTACTGTTTTATTCTTCTCGATTTTATTTATTTATGCTCTAATCTTTATTATGTCCCTCCGTCTACTGACTTTAGACCTCATATTTCTTCTTTGTCTAGTTTCTTTAATTGTGAATTTAGATTTTTAATATGGGATTGTTCTTCTTTCCTTAGGTGGGCCTATATTGCAATATACTTTTCTCTTAGCACAGCCTTCTTTGCATCCCGTAGATTTTGCGGTGTTGAATTATTGTTGTCATTTGTTTCCATATATTGCTTGATCTGTTTTTATTTCATCATTGATCCATTGATTATTTAGGAGCATGTTGTAAAGCCTCCATGTGCTTGTGGGATTTTTCATTTTCTTTGCATAATTTATTTCTAGTTTCATACCTTTGTGGTCTGAGAAACTGGTTGGTACAATTTCAATAATTTTGAATGTACTGAGGCTCTTTTTGTGGCCTAGGATATGATCTATTCTTGAAAATGTTCCATGTACTCTTGAGAAGAATGTGTATTCTGCTGCTTTTGGGTGTAGAGTTCTGTAGATATCTGTTAGGTCCGTCTGTTGGAATGTGTTGTTCAGTACTTCTGTCTCCTTACTTATATTCTATCTGGTTGATCTGTCCTTTGGAGTCAGTGGAGTGTTGAAGTTTCCTAGAATGAATGCATTGCATTTTATTTCCCCTTTTAATTCTGATAATATTTGTTTCACATATGTTGGTACTCCTCTGTTGGGTGCATAGATATTTATAATGCTCATATCTTGTTTGATTGACCCCTTTATCATTATGTAATGTCCTTCTTTGTCTCTTGTGACCTTGTTTTGAAGTCTATATTGTCTGATACAAGTACTGCAACTCCTGCTTTTTCCTCCCTATTAGTTGCATGAAATATCTTTTTCCATCCCTTCACTTTTAGTCTGTGTATGTCTTTGGGTTTAAACTGAATCTCTTTTAGGCAGCATATAGATAGGTCTTGTTTTTTTATCCATTCAGTGACTCTGTGTCTTTTGATTGGTGCATTCAGACCATTTACATTTAGGGTGATTATTGAAAGATATGTACTTATTGCCATTGCAGGCTTTAGATTTGTAGTTACCAAAGGTTCAAGATTAACTTCCTTACTATCTAAGAGTCTAACTTAACTCACTTAATATGCTATTACAAATACAATCTAAAGGTTCTTTTTTTTTCTGTCCTCCTTTTCTTTTTCCTCCATTCTTTATATATTAGGTATCATATTCTGTACTCTTGGTCTATCCCCTGATTGACTTTGGGGATAGTTGATTTAGTTTTGCATTTGCTTAGTAATTAACTGTTCTACTTTCTTTACAGTGGTTAAACCTTAGCTAGTAAACCTTCGAAACACTTCCATCCAGAGCAGTCCCTCCAAAATACACTGTAGAGACTGTTTGTGAGAGGTAAATTCTCTCAGCTTTTGCTTATCTGGAAATTGTTTAATCCCTCCTTCAAATTTAAATGATAACCTTGCTGGATAAAGTATTCTTGGTTCGAGGCCCTTCTGCTTCATTGCATTAAATACATCATGCCACTCCCTTCTGGCCTGTAAGGTTTCTGCTGAGAAGTCTGTTGATAGCCTGATGGGCTTTCCTTTGTATGTGATCTTATTTCTCTCTCTGGCTGCTTTTAATAGTCTGTCCTTATCCTTGATCTTTGCCATTTTAATTACTATATGTCTTGGTGTTGTCCTCCATGGATCCCTTGTGTTGGGCGATCTGTGCACCTCCATGGCCTGAGAGATTGTTTCCTCCCCCAGATTGGAGAAATTTTCAGCAATTACCTCCTCAAAGACACTTTCTATCCCTTTTTCTCTCTCTTCTTCTAGTACCCTTATAATGTCAATATTGTTCCGTTTGGATTGGTCACACCATTCTCTCAGTATTCTTTCATTCTTAGAGATCCTTTTTTTCTCTCTGTGCCTTAGCTTTTTTGTATTCCTCTTCTCTAATTTCTATTTCATTTATCGTCCCCTCCACTGTATCTAATCTGCTTTTAAAATTTTCCATTGTATGTGTCATTTCTGATACCGTGTTCCATAATGATTGGATCTCTGACCAGAATTCATTCCTGAGTTCTTGAATATTTTTCTGTATCTCTATGAGCATGTTAATGTTTTTTATTTTGAAATCCCTTTCAGGCAGATTCATGAGGTCGATTTTGTTTTAATTTTTCTCAGGTGTTGTATTAATAATTTTACTTTGAACCAGGTGCCTTTGTTGTTTCATATTTGTATATGGTGCCCTCCAGTGCCCAGAAGCTCTACTCTCTGGAGCTGCTCAGCCCCTGAAGCAATGTCAGGGGTCACAGAGGAGTCGTATTGGTGCCTGGAGGGAGGAAATAGCTATTTCCTGCTTCCCGGCTGCTATGCCTGACTCCACTGTCAGAACCAGTGGGCCGAGCACACAGGTATAAGCCTCTGTGCTTTGCATTTGTAGTTGCTGTAGATGGGGCTTCCCTCTGGCTGGCCTAATGCCAGGGTAGGGTTTGCTGGTTTGCGAGCCAAGTGGTGCTGGCCGGGAGAAAGGCCCAGTAGTCTGCATATCTCAGAGGGGTTCCTTGGAGCTCTGTAGCCAGCCAGGGAGCTGGAGCTCCTGAAGATCGTGAAAGTACCCAATCTGCTGTGCCGAGTGCACCTGGACAATTTTGTCTACCTGTCCTTTCTCCTGGGCCATAAGCTCTGTGCAGTCCTTGCCCCTTTAGCAACCCTCTTGCCATTAGGAAGTCTCTCAGACTGTCCACCTTTCTTTTGTCCCAGAGCAGCCGGATATGAATCCCTGCTTTCCACAAGCAGCTGGAATCTCAGTCTCTCCAGGTATTCTGCCTGTCTCAGCTTTCCAACCCCCTAATCACAAGAGTACCATGAAAACACCATGAAATGTAGGTTTGTGCTCCCAGATCAGATCTCTGGAGTTGGGTATTCAGCAGTCCCAGGCCTCCACTCCCTCCTCACTCTGTTTCTCTTCCTCCTGCTGGTGAGCTGGGGTGGGTGAAGGGGTTGGGTCCCGCCGGGCCTCGGCTTTGGTATGTTACTCTGTTCTGTGAGGTTTATTTTTTTCTCCCAGTTTATGCAGTTTGGTGCAGTCCTCTTTCCTTTTGCTCTTTCAGGACTAGTTGTATTAATTATATTTTTGTATTATGTGTGGTTTTAGGAGGAAGTCTCTGTCTCACCTCTCACACTGCCATCTTTAATCTGCTCATTACATCCACTCTTGTAGATAAATCTTTGACCATATCTGTGGTATTGGTCTGATATCTATACTCATTCATGGGTCATCTTGTCTAGTTCCATGCCTTTAAGTATACCCCAAATACTAACACTCCAAATTTATATGTATTTGAAGTCACTTTTGTTCAAAAGGAGCTTTTATGATGTCTCTCCAGTTGCCCAAACCTTGTTTCCTATCTTCCCACCTCCTGTGTATTTGTCTTTTCTTCAGGCCAAAAAGCTAGACATCACTCTTAATTCTTCCTTTACCCCCAGCACAGGCCTCTCCCCACCAATCCATATGCAAGACATGTTGATTTGAGCTCCAGGTCATCTTAAATCTATCTTTCCACCTTCCTATCACATCTAAATCAAGCCATCCTCACCTCTCATTTGGACTAAACTTCCCACTCCTGTCCTCCTCCTATCTTTTCTCCACATTGCAGCCAGAATGACCTCCTTCAAGCATTAATTGCATGGTAGCATTTCCTGCTTAGGAGACTTGCATGGCTCCCTGTCTTCAAGGATGTGTAGATCCTGCAAATCTGACTCCTGCTTACTTTACCAATCTCCTCATTTGGCTTCTCCCCTTGTTGACTAGACTCTAGGCACACTTGTACTCTTTCTGTTCTCCAACATGCTAATGCCTTTCCCACCTTGTAGTTTTGGAACCTGCAGTGCAACATCCATCTGGTTATGCTTCTTGTTTGTAAGTAATAAAGTCCTTTGATCCAGGAAGCTTGTATCTTCTACCATGAAACTGCAGCAGGCTAAAAAAATTTTTCTAACTCACAAGTAGGGTAAAATCTCAGACCCTTCCCAATTATTGACACCATTTCAGAGTGCTTGGGAAGAAAACCTACCTGAGGGGAGATCAAATGTGCTTGACTGCTTAATGAATGCACTGCTATTGGGCAGTCCTGGAAATTCACTTCCCATATACTATAGTCCTCCCTCTATACGACCCATACACATTTTAAGCTGAATATTAAACATCATGGGAAGGCATTAAGACATTTCAGCTCTAATAAAATGAGTGGAAGAATTAAGAGTGATAGTCTCTCCACTCTCATAATAGCCCTATATGGTCTGTGAGTAAATCAGGAGGCTCCTGGAGACTAAATGTTGGCTATCATGGCTTTTCACCAAGCTATAGACACAGTGAAAATGTTGAGGGAGTCAAACAGGCTAAAAATTTGACAGGTTGGAGAGGAGCCTCAAGATGTTGGAGTAGGAAGGCAAGACGGAACCCTCCGCCCACACACACACAAAGGAAGCAACTACCGCAAACACAGCTAACCCTGAAAGCAAAATCCCTGATCTGAAAAGACATACTCACCCTCATGTTTATTGCTGAATTATTTACAATAGCCAAGATATGGAGGCAACCTAAGTGTCCATCAGTAGATGAATGGATAAAGATGTGGTACATATACACAATGGAATATTACTCAGCCATAAGAAGAAAACAAATCCTACCATTTGCAACAACATGGATGGAGCTAGAGGGTATTATGCTCAGTGACATAAATCAGGTGGAGAAAGACAAGTAAATGATTTCACTTATTTGTGGAATATAAATACAAAGCAAAACAGAATAAACAAAAGGACAGTAGACTCATAGACCCTGAGAAGGGACTGGTGGCCACCAAGTGGGAGAGGTTAAGGTGGGTGGGTGGGTAGGTGAGGGGGATAAAGGGGCACAAAAATTCTCAATCATAGTGTAGGTTGGTCATGGGGAAAGTAGTACAGCATGGAGAATACAGCCAATGATTCTGTAACATCTTCCTGTGTTGACAGATACTAGCAGTAGTAATGGGAGTGACGATTTAATAATATGGGTAATGGTTGAACCACTGTTGTATAATTGAAACTAAAATAAGACTATTAATAAAAAATTTTGACAAGTTTCACTCTCAAATGCTTGCATTTCTATATGAATTTTGGAGGGAAGCCAGACACAATTCATTTTTTTATGGAAGGAAGGTAGCATGCATTCAACCTTCCCACAAGGGTAAAGAAAGTCTCCAGTATATGCTCAAAACCTGGTGAGAAGAGATTTGGATTTGATTACCATCAAAAGTAAATTGATTTTCACATTGATGATGTTATGATGGTCTCCTTTTCAGAAGAGGCAGCCAGGGAAAATTGGAGAACTCGATATCACAGCTAAAGATGGTTAATTCACCTTGCTAAAATCCAGGGTCTAATCACTTCAATTCTTGGGAATAACTTGGGCTAAGACCATAGAGATAATAGACGTTGCTGCTCAGGACACTATTTCAGTTTCTTAGGATTTGACTGATTTTTTCCAAAGGCAGCAAGTATTGGATAGTAGCTTTCCCTTCTGTGTCTGAACTAGGACTGACGGTAAGGCTGCCGAGCTGCCTGCTGGTTTATTTCCCTCATCCACTTTTCTGATCCTACTCCTCCTCCTTCCTGGGAATGGACAAAAGGAGATGTTATGACAAGGTTAATCCTGCTGTTTGCCCTGCAGTGGGCAGTATGGCTGAATCCAGAGACTCAGATTCATTATCTGGATTGAGACAGATAGTGAATAGACAAAAGGGGAGATCGTGGCCGATGGAAATGGGGCACACAAATTGATAAGGATGTTGGGAAAGGATAATGTCGTATTTTCCCAAGATTGCATCTTGGAGCAAGGAAATAATACTGTTAGATGTTTGTGGTGCCAAACTATGGAAGATGCTGGAAGAAACTTCTGGATTTTCTTTCCCTTGAGAAGCAGATTTGGACTGAAGCCTTAACTATAAGCTATAGTAGTTAAGTCTCCTTGGTTGGTTTAGAGAAATAACATCACTCAGTACCCCCTGATGACCAACCTGAACAGTAATAGGATGGATTTGGGTGCTTTTTGTTTTAGTTTATTTATTTTTGTTATATTTGCAATATTGGTTCTTTTTCAGCCTTAACAGAAATCCTATCTTTAAACTGGAATAGACACACTGTCTCATTGTGCATGGCAGCTGGTACATTGTACTGTTGTCAGCTAGGATGACCTCATGTTAAAGGTATAGAAGAGCTGGGTCTTGCTTTACACGGTGTCATAGAATCTGTTTTGCCTCTTGGCTATACCAGATATGAATGTGGATGAAAACTATACCAGCAAAAATTTATGGGGTCCGAATGGTGTCCAAGAGGGTGAATATCTATGTGATATGGTGGCCGTGCCCGGTTGATTCCCCTGGCATTTGGAAAGGCAGATTGGTGTTGCTACACAGTGAATCCTGGAGGCCTGGGTTAGTGCAAACTATTTTCCTGGTGGCTGAGATGTGGTCATGTTCCAGACCATATGGAACTCCGAGTTATTGAGCAGTGGCCTCTCGTGAGCACCTAGGTTAAGGGAAACTAGTGGTATATGAGAAAATGGTGTTTTTGCTTGGAAAGTTGGAAAATAACAGCATAATATTAACCATACTAACTGGTGTATGATGTGTTAAGCATTACTTGAATCTTTGGCATAGTTACAGAGTATAATAAAACATTTTTAGCTTCATGTGTAGAGCTAAATGAAAGCCAGTGTAGAAGATGATTTCCAGGATGAAAACATGTTTGGGGACATTGAGTAAAGACCCCTATCACTATAATTCCCGTAGAAGCTTGCCGGAGAACACTGGAGTTGACTTCTTCTGTCAGCCCTATGAAAAGGGGGCAAACAGTGGAGGAGAGGAAAGAGGAATGGAGCAATTGGTAAAGGATATGTTAGAAAACTTGTGAAAAGGGAAGAATCCTGTTCACTTCTTTTGCAGAGAGAATCCAAACTCCTCATTGGAGGATACACATCTGGTGAATGTCCCTTTGTTAGTATAGTTTTTTACAATAAATATTACAGAAGTTGCTGTATTAGGAATAAGAAAATGCCTCAAATATGTTTCAAGGAAAGTTTAATGGGGGTCAAGAGGTGAACTGGAAGGAAGGGGTTAATAGCTGAGCCCGTGGTCTTTCCTCTAGCCTCAGGGATATCTGAGGATTTGACTTCTGTTCTTTTCTCTTGGCAGCGATAACTCAAGGAATTGTTGCAATGATATGCTACTGATTAAATAGAATATGGTTGATGATTATGTACAGGTGCTCAGTCTGTACATGCACATTGTTGAAATTGGTCATTGAGTAATGAGTAATTGACATTGATGAGATGCAGCTCCCCTGAAGAATGAAGGGGCATGCCCACGCCTGAGGGGCTATGTGGCCAGCTGGCATAAAGCTGAAGGGGGGCTCAGAGCTGATGGCTGAGGTCATGTGCACTCAGTCTTGTCTTTTGTGAGCACACAGGCTCTATAGTCAAAATGACTGCCTGGGAGTCCTGGGACCTCTATTGTGTCATTGCTGTGCATGCCAAGATGTTGCATGTCTTCTTTACTTTAGTAAAGCTAAATAAACTTAGTTCTATGTGGGGCTGAATGTATTTATGTATTTCATGAGTTTTACTGTCTGTCTGAACCCACGTTCACTGTGGCTAGTAGAGTGGACATTGCAATTACCTTAAGCAGTATATGTTTACATTGTTTTAGTAATAGTGTTTAGTTTGCAGCCATAATGAACACATGATGGAAGTAGGAAACACGAGAAACATTAATGTTGAAATACATGGTTACGAAATAAATGATAATTCCTCAAATTTGCCGCAAGATGTTCTCAAATATATAAGTTGCATTTATCAAGATCTTTATATAGCAGATCAACATATCTCTCTTAAGTAAGTAGTACTAAAGAGAGAATGTGGTGAAAATTACTCCAATTTGGCTTTCTGTTCACTAGGAATAAATACTATCCACATCTGTAATGTGTTCCTTGTGGAGAAATGCTTGCAAACAGCAGCCTAAAGCTGACTCTTTAAACTTGCCATTTAAAAAAAATCACGAAGATTATGAAAAGAAACCAGTTGATTTTTTCTTACAGTACAGGAATTTTTAACATCTAATATATTGTCTCTAATAAAGACTATCCAGAAGCAGTCAAAGCATTGACCATAAGTTATGAAACATTTGGAGATAGCAAAAGAGATTTCCTTCAAGTCTCAGCTCAGTTGTTACCTCTTCACAGGCCTGCCTGAACTCTGCCTAATGTCTTCCCCTGGCTCCTTCCCTTTGGTTATTCTCTACCCTACAAATCAGAGTTCTCTGTTTCATTGTCCTCTTTCATTTTGCACCCTACCTCATTCCCCTCTAAAATGTAAACTCCATGTGGGCAGAGTCTGTCTGTTGTTTTACCACTTTGTTCCCCCAGTGCCTAAGAACATTGCTTAGAACATGATACCCATTAAAGTTGAACATTTTAAATATATTTTTATTTTCTTCCAGGTATAAAGGTAGTTACTCTATGACAACTGACAAAAAAAATGGCATGTGGTATGCATTATCCTTTAAAAGGGCATCCTGACGAATACTTGATGCTAAGTATTTCTATAGTCAGAGAGTACTTAACAGACATTGCACTCAGCGATCACTGGTGATTCTGTTTCAGTGATTTAAATATATATTGAATTTTACAACCAAAGTTGGTGACTGTGAAAATGTGCTGCTCAGATCTCTTGCCAAGGAGAATGTAGCAGCTCCAGCTGCTACTCCTCTGGATTCACCTACCGTGTTTTCACTGAAATCATCCTTCCCCTGGGCTATTCCCAGCCAAGGACCAAGCTTGCAGGATGTGGGACTCTAACTGACAGCTTTTGCCTGAGGTCTCTGCACTGGCTGGACTGAAACCTTCTTGGAGGTACACTGCAGTATTAGACTCCTCTTACCCAATCCTTCTCCTTTCCTCCTCTCTGGGAGGCCCAGCCAAGGTGAGGCATTGGCAGAAGTTTGGAGAATGGGAAGAAAGGAAGGGCTGGGCTCATGCTCCTCCTCTCTTGCTTCTTTTGGTGACTCCAGAAACATCCACCTGTGTCTCTTCTGTATCTCCATCTCCACGAATGTAATCTATCCCCTACCTCTGTAGTTCAGTCCCCTCTAGGCTGCCTTCACTGAGCCTCTAGCCCCAACCAGTGGCCACTGTAATCAAATAGTTACTGTTGGCTTAGGGACTGACAAACAAACAACTTCTTTCTCTGTTCCAGGAGAAAATTCAGAAAGAGATTTGGATTTCTATAAAAATTTAATATTTTGAAGAGTTGATAGATTCATAATAGATTATATAGCAAATGGTGCTTATACAGGATAAAGTATGTAGACTTATTTTACTCTACATAAAAAATAAAATAACATTATTCAAGACCTAAAATGTATTTTTCTAAAATGTTAAAACTTTGTAAGAAAATGTGGGACAGTACCTGTAGTAATGGGGAATAATGGCGTGGTGTGTGATTGTATTACTCATCTATTGCTGTGTGATAAAGTACTCCAACACCTCACAGGTTAAAACACCAAACATTTACTATCTCACAGACCTTCCAGGGACCAGGGGTCTCAGAGTGGCTTAGCTGGGTGGTTCTGCTTTAGGATGTCTCATGAGGTTATAGTCAAGCTGTTGGCCAGGAATGCAGTCAGTCATCTGAAGGCTCAGCTGTGGCTGCCTTCTAAGGATCTGCTTCTAAGCCCATTCATGTGGTTCTTGGCAGATTTCATTTCCTCACTGGGTAATGGCAGAAGGCCTCCATGTCTCACCTGTGGACCTCTCCACAGGGCTGCTCACAATGCGGGATTTGTTTCCCCAGAGTAAGATGTGGTGGTGGGGTGGGGGTGGGGGTAAGCAGAGAAAAAGAGAAGGAGGGGAAAAAAGAGAGGAGAGAAGAAAAGAGAGAGGATAGAATGCACTCAAGATAGGAGCCTCATATTATTCCAACCTAAAATTAGAAGTTACATCACATCACTTCTGCCATATTCCATTCATTAGACACAGACTGCTAAATTCAGCCCATACTCAAAAGAGAGAAATTAAGCTCCACCTCCTGATGGGAGAATTTCAGAAGCTGTAAAGGAAAAAAACCCTGATTATATGAAAATGTAAAACATTTGCATGTCAAAATAAAAGTTAATAGACGAGAGACAGCTTGAGAAAATTTTTGTAGCACAAATAAGGGTAAATCTCTATACTATATAAAGAGCTTATAAAATTTGACAAGAAACAGACAACCTGCTAGACAAATATGCAAAGGATATTGAGTCAGTGAGGAGTTACGTTTGACTGTTAGTGACAGAGACCCACCTGCAGTGGCCTGAAGACTTGGGGTTTGTTTGCTTTTTGTATTAGGCCTGGGGAGGACATTGCTGGTACTGGTTCGGGGTTAAAGTGCCTTCGTTTGCTTGCCCTTTTTCTCAGGGTCACAAATGGCTGCCAGGGGCGGGGAAATTAGTGAAGACATTTGATATCGGGGTCTGAGCAATGGTTAAATGAGTGGATGCACATGTCGAAATTCACTGAGCTGTATATGAAGATTTGTGCATTTTATTGTGTGTACCTCAATAAATGAAAAATAATAAAAAGTAAATAAAAATAGAAATATAGAAATAAACCATAAATCTAAAAACAAAGAAAGGCTGCTAGAACTTCATATAAGATATGCGCATTCTTAGCTTCAGGAAAGAGCCAGCAGAAAAAGGACAAAAAGGGTTTGGCTTGAACCCCTAGACAATGAACTCTCTTTATATCCTGTCCAAAAAGCTGCTAGAAGCAAATAAGATTACCTTATTATAGCAGGATACAGAAGACCCCATTAGAAGATTTTTCTTAAATGAGGAAAACATTTTACATACAAGTCCTAAGGTAAAAAAGTTCCAAAATTAATTCAGTGGTTCAAAGTCATCAGATGTCCACAATATTTCCATTTCCTGGCTTTGCCTCCCACAAAGTATTTGCTTTCTGTTCTTAGGCTGTTAGCCCATGGTACAGCTACATCCAGCAGCACTGAACAATGACCAAAGGCTATAAAGGGCAACTCTGTCTTCCATACCAAAAGCACTGGCCAGAGGGCATGGCATTATCACAGCTGAATGACCAACTTGGACCAGAGAATCTTAGCTGGTTGGCCAGTGCTGAGAGTGGGTGATGGTCCTGAGACTCTGGTCTATCTGTTCTTAGGGCAGCCTAGGTGGACCTGGGGTACCCAGAGCCCCCCAGGCTAGTCGTCTCCCAGGATAAATGGAAGCACTTAAAAGGTGCTGTATAAGAAGCGTGTCCCATGTGGGCCTTGATATAAAAAAGGATGGGAAGCCCTGGCTAAGAGTAATTCACCTCCCCTCCCGGGGCTAGACAGATGACCAAGGAACACTGGTTATTAGGAACCTGAATGACACTCTGGTTCTATCAGAAAGGAAATCAGGGAGGCAACAGAATGTTTGCCTATAAAAGAGCTAGATTCAGAGTGAATTAAAATTCTAATCAGTTATCTCTAGAAACAAGACAATACAACTGTTTTAAAGTGATAAAGGAAAAGAACTTTGACCCAGAGCTTTATATGCAATAAAAATGTTCAAGGTTGGGTTTACTAGGGAGTAGGCACTGTGATGGAGATTCACATGGGTTTTTAACCAGGGATTAACCCTTCTGGGAAAGCAAAGGCAGCAGCATTAGGCAGAGAGCAAAGGTGGGCTGCAGTGAAGCCCTAGCTATGGCATCAGCTGACCCCAAGGGAGAGCTCTGAGGTGGGATGGCCTTAGAGTTGCCCCACACTGCAGTGAGGAACTGCATCTGTCTGCTCCCATGTGGACCAGTCACTGGTGCAGGACACCCCCGGGGTGTGACCCTGGCTGAGGCAGCTCTTTTTAGCTGAGGGCCATTTCTGGAGAAGACTGGAAGCCGAGACATGTTTGCCAACAGCATTCCTTGGTGCTGGTGGTTTAAGTTCTTCAGTCTTGAGTGAGAGATTTTGGGGTCAAATCCCAGCATTCAGGACAGAAATTAATATTTATTCAACAAATACTTATTTAGCACCTATTATGTGCCAGGCATCGTGCTAGGCATTTGCTGCGTATCAGTAAACAAAAAGACCAAATATCCCTCCCTGCCTGTGGCATTACAAGCAGACAAACTAAAATAAATAAGTCAGTCATATCGTTGGATACTAATCAATGTCCAGCCAAGAAAATCAAAGTGACTCTAGAATTTTCTTGTGGAAATTCTAGACAGCGGAATTTATACTGGGGATTAATACAGTATTGAAAGAATAGGGGAGCCAAACAGGTTTGTAATATACCCAGAGGCAGCAACAGTAGGAAGCTACTACCACCTCTAGAGCCAGAGGGGGAAAAGAAAGGGGCAGTTTTACCAGAATTAGAAATTGATGCTATTGGCAGGGGCTTAGCCTGGAAGGTATTGGACCACAGAAGAAGGGCATATATGGAGGAAGATGGGAGTCGTGGAAAGGACATAGATGCTGTTAGAGGTACCACAGGAAGCAGAGAAAGAAGTACCCCGGTCTTTCCCTTCTTCTCATCCTCCAATCTCTGCCAATGCTTCCCATTGGCTGAAACTCCCAGAAGCCAGAGGGCAAGTGAGCCTGGGAATCTAGTTCTTGTGACACGGATCAGGGCAGGAGAATGGTGAGGATTGATCTGAGAGTAAACCACCATTGAACAATATAGTATGTTTAGAAGGTGACATGTTTTCAAAAGTTGATTTTCTTAAGATTTAGAAATAATTTCTGGACATTTCACCCATTTATTCTTATATTCAGTGAAAATATACTGAGCACCTACTATACATTAAACATCAGTCTAAGCACTGGGCATGTCCTACTCCAAGAAAATATGTTAAAACATATACATACTAAACAAGACATTAAATTATTTAAAGCAAACACATTAGATATATATCTTAGTAGACTTTAAAAGACCTCTTTAAAGAATTTGATGTATAATTGGCATATATTATTAGTTTGAGGTGTACAGATAATTCAGTATTTGCATACATTGTAAAATGATCACTATAATAAATTTAGATAACATCCATCACTACATACTTACAATTTATTTTATCCCCTTGGGATAAGAACTTTTAAGATCTATTCTCTTAGCAACTTTCAAATATTCAATACAATATTATTAATGGTAGTCACCATGCTGTACATTACATCCCCATGACCTATTTATTTTATAACTGGAAGTTTGTGCCTTTTGACCCTCTTCACCAGTTTTGCCCATGTCCACCCTGGCAATCACCAATCTGCTCTTTGTATTTATAAGATTTTGTTGTCAGTGGTGGCAGTGTTTTTTTTAGATTCCACATATAAGTGAGATCATACAGACTTTGTCTTTTTCTGTCTGACTTGTTTCACTTAGCATAATGCCCTCAAGGTCCATCCATGTTGTCACAAATGGCAAGGTTTCATTCTTTTTTATGGCCAAATAATGTTCTGTTGTATATGTACCACCTCTTCTTTATGTATTCACTCATCACTGGACACTTAGGTTGTTTCCATACCTTGGCTATTATAAATGCTACAGTGAACATAGGGGTGCACATATCTTTTTATGTTAGTGTTTTCATTTCCTTCAAATAAATACCCAGGAGTGGTATTGTTGAATCATATAGTAGTTCTCTTTTTAATTTTATGGGGAACCTCCATACTGTTTTCCATGGTGGCTGCACCAATTTACATTCCCACTGGGAGTATACAGGGTTCTCTTTTCTCTATTTCCTTGCCAGCTCTTGTGATTTCCTGTCTTTTTGATACTAGTCATTTTGACAAGTGTGAAGTGATATCTCATTGTGGTTTTGATTTGCATTTCCCTGATGATTAGTGCTGTTGAGCATCTTTTCATGTGCCTGTTGGCCACCTGTATTTCTTTGGAAAAATGGCTATTCAGATCCTCTGCTCATTTTTCAATTTTTTCTTTCTGTTAGTTGTATGAGCTCTTTATATATTTTGGATATCAACCCCTAGTCAGATATATGATTTTTAATTATTTTCTCCCATTTGGCTGAAACTCCCAGAAGCCTTTCTGTTGATGGTGTCCTTTGCTGTCCAGAAGCTTTTTAGTTTGATGGAGTCCCTCTTGTTTGTTTTGCTTTTGTGCCTTTGCTTTTGGTATCAGATTAAAAAAATAATTGCCAAGACCACTACTGAGGAACTTACCACCTGTGTTTTCTTCTAGGAGCATTATGGTAAAGTATTACACTCAAGTCTTTGTCGATTTTAAATCAATTTTTGTGCCTGGTGTAAGATAGCGGTCCAGTTTCATTCTGTGGCTGTCCAGTTTTTCCAATACTATTCATTGAAGAGACTGTCCTTTCCCCACTGTATATTCTTGGCTCCTTTGTAATAAATTATTTGATCAGATATGTATGGGTTTATTTCTGGTTCTCTATTCTGTTCCATTGAGCTATGTATGTATCTGTTTTTGTGCCAATACCAACTCTTTGGATTACTATAGTTTTGTAACATAGTTTGAAATCAGGGAGCATGATGCTTCCAGCTTTGTTCTTCTTCCTCAAGATTGTTTTGGCTATTTTGGGTATTTTTTTGGTTCCATATGAATTTTAGGATTGTTTGTTCTGTTTCTGTGAAAAATGCCATTGCAGTTTTGATAGGGACTGCACTGAATCTGTAGATTGCTTTGGGTAGTTTGGACATTTTAACAATAGTAATTCTTCCAATCCATGAGCACAGACTATCTTTCCATTTATTTGTGTTATCTTCAGTTTCTTTCATCAATGTCGTAGTTTTCAGGGTGCATTCTGTCACCTCCTGGGGTTAAATTTATTCCTAGGGATTTTATTCTTTTTAATGCAATGCAAATGGGATTGTTTTCTTAATATCTCTGATAGTTTCTTATTAGTGTATAGAAATGCAATAAATTTTTGTATATTGATTTTGTATCCTGCCACTTTGCTGAATTTGTTGATTATTTCTAGCAGTTTTTTGGTGGAGTCTTTAGGGTTTTCTATATAAAATGTCATATCATCTGCAGATAGTGACAGTTTTACTTCTTTTCCAATTTGGCTTCCTTTCCTTCTTCCCTCCCTCCCTCCCTTCCTCTCTTTCTTCTTTCCTTCTTTTTTCACCTGATTGTTGTGGCTGGGGCCTCCAGTACTATGTTGGATATAAGTGGTGAGAGGGGCCATCTTTGTCTTGTTCCTGATCTTAGAGGAAAAGCTTTCAGCTTCTTACTGCTGACTGTGATGTTAGCAGTGAGCTTGTTATACATGGCCTTTATTATGTTGAGGCACGTACCCTCTATACCCACTTTTTTGATAGTTTTCTTCATAAATGAAAGTTGAATTTTGTCAAATACTTTTTCTGTATCTATTGAGATAGTCATATGATTTTTATCCTTCAGTTTGTTAATATGGTATATCCCATTGTTTGATTTGTGGATGTTCAACCATCCTTACATCCCTGAAATAAATCTCACTTGATCATGGCATATGATCCTTTTAATGTATTGTTCAATTCTGTTTGCTAATATTTTGTTGAGGATTTTTGCATGTGTGCATATCAGGGATGTTGTAATTTTCTTGTCGTATCCTAATCTGGTTTTCACATCAGGATAATGTTGGCCTCCTAAAGTTATTTTGGAAGTGTTCTCTCCTCTTCTGTTTTTGGAAGAGTTTGAGAAGAATTGATATTCTCTGAATGTTGTTGAATTCACCACTAAATCCATTTGGTCTTAGACTTGTGTTTGTTGGGAGGCCAAAGTTTTTTTCTTATAGAAAAATAAGAAATTGTACGGCAAAATAAAGGGGAATTAAGGATTTAAAAGTCAAAGGCGGCAGCGAGTGTAGGGGAGAGCGCCCTGAGAAGGTGATGTGTGAGCAAAACACTGAGGTGAGGGAACCGGGGGAAGGATATAGTGTCTCGGAGAGAGAAGAGCTAGGACAAGGGCATGAGATGAGATGACACCTGCCTGCCTGCCTGCTCATATCAGAGGCACAGTAGGAAAGGTAGCTGGAGCATAGCAAGTGAGGTGCGAGTGGCCAGTGATGTGGCCTGAGAGGATATGGGAGCCAGGTCACGCTGGCATTTAAGAAGTGTGGCTTTTCCTCTGAATAAAAGCAGGAGACATTACATAGTTTTAATCAGAGGAGGGACATTTGAATACATGGTTTACATGCAGACTTTTTCAAATATGTGGATTTAAAGCATACCACCCTCAGACTGTCTTTGGAAAAATTACTAGAAGAAGAAAAATTGGTTCAGGAGGAAATGCAGAGATGCAATGGTGAGTAACATCTAGAGCTGTCCAAATTAGTACTGATTGAGGAAATGTTTAAATGAATGATTTGGAATTGGAATTTCAGATGATTTCAATATGGAGGTAGGACAGCAGTTGGGGGAGGAAGTAGAGTTGTAAAAGCACTTTATGTTTCTTTCCATGTCTTGGGGAGAACCTATAGAAAGGGGCCTTATTAGAAAAATATATGTGAATCAAAAATTTTGAACTTAAAATTAAAGGTTAAAAGTTAAAGGGTAAATCATTAAAAGAGTAAATGTAGAATATATAACTTCCTAACCAGTAGAAGGAAAAACTGGAACTAATGAGACTTAACAAAAAGCAAGAAAATGTTGTGTGGGCAATAGTACTGGTATAAGAAATAAAGGGCTTAGAAAAGAAAAACCATTAGATAGCAGGAATATGTTCAACATAGAGTTGCCATTTGACCCAGCAATCTACTCCTAGGTATCTACCCAAGAAAACTGAAAACATATGTCCATACAAGGCTGCACACAAATGTTTATAGCAGCTTTACTCATAAGAGCCAAAAGGTGGAAACAACTCAAATGTCCATTGACAGAGGAATGCATAAACAAAACATGGTATGTCCTAGAATATTATTAAACCATAGAAAGGAATAAAGTGCTTAAATACAGTTTGCATGTATGACCCTTGAAAACATGCTAAGTGAAGACATTAGTCACAAAAGACCACATATTACATGATTCCATTTTATGAAATATTTAGAATAGGTAAACAGACAGAAAGCAGATTAGAGGTTGCTTGTTGGGGGGCACATGGTGATGAAATGGGAGAGATAGCTAAAAGGTAAAACTACAGAAACTGATAGACCCACAGTATTGACAGAATAATTAATTTTTCTGTGAGTTCTCTTATTGTTGTATGTGGTGGGTTCCTGCTAATTTTCATAGAGCCTGGCACAGTATTGGGCATTTTGCTAATTCATTCATCCAACATTGATGGACAGTGGTGACACAACAGTGAATGTGATGGGCCCAGGCCTGCCCTCACAGAGCACAGACAGCTGTGGTCACTTGGGAAGTGTTCACTGAGAACCCTGGGGAAACATGCTAAATCGGAAGGGACCTCCAATGCACAGGATGTGGGGAATGACCTTGAGCAGAGAAAAAAATCATACTTCCATTTTAATTATTCATTCAATGCTGGTGAAATAGAGTGCATTATATTTACTATCTTTGGAAATGCTGCAGTGTACTTCTCATCTTCCTTTCACATTCCTTGAGATATAGGCATCCTCACAATTACTTGCAAAATATTTAAAAACAAGGGGTATCGCGTAGTCTGTGGCAGGACAAAGCCAATGAAGATGTTCAAGTTTGATTAGAGCTGTACTTGGCCAATATTTGGTGCATGCATGTATATGTGTGTGTATTACTGTATTGCTTTTTATTTATTTTTCCAGTCTTTTTGAGATGTAATTGACATATATCTGATATAAGATACACAATATGATGATTTCACACTCACATCTATTGTGAAATGATTGCAGGTTTGTTATAGTTTGATTTCTTTGAAATCTGAATTCATGTGTCTAGAGGCTTAGTCATGACTGCCTCTGATTTAATTTCTGTGACTTTGCTATGGTGACTAAATCACTCCTGGGTGCTGAAGGCCATATCAGCCTCAAATACTCTTCACATCAAGTCAGCATCTCTTCAAAATGAGAAAATGTGAAAAAGCACTTTAGATGAAAGCAAGTTAAGCTAACACATTATTTCTCATTACCTCTAGTCCAGAGTTTATAACCTGATCACAAAAATAAATCCTAGCCCATCAATTCTTTATTTAGGGAGTCTACCAAGTATTTATACAGAAATTTGTGTCCACTTTGGGTTTTGGGTCTTTCTGCCCCTACCATAACCTGCTGAGGACAATAGGCCATTTACCTGTCTGCTCCATTTAACCCCACCTCTCTAGTCACAGCTGAGTGTTGAGTAAAGTATCTGACCCGAGGGAAGTCCAACTATACATTAGTCAATGGCCCTCATGGCCTGATTTGAAAGCATCAGTAGAACCAATCAAATTCCCCTTTGGGAAACGTGAAGTTAGCTAACAGAGACCAAAGAGGACAGCAGAAGGAGGAAAGAGGTGAGAAAATGCTGTCAGCTGAACAGAGGCTATGACAAGACCCTGGCAAGGCAGGGTTAGGAAAGAGGAAAAAAAAGAAGAGTTAAAGGGGGCCAAGCTGATGTCAGTCGCCAATCTGAGCCAGTCTGGTTGGTTGGTGAAGGTTGTGTGAGTGTGTGTGTGTATGTGTAACTATGTCACAACTGGCAGCCTCACTGCTGCCTGCATCAGGCCACATTTGACCAAGTGTACTGTGCTAACATGTGTCCCAACCTGTGTGGAGGGGGAGGAAGTCGCTTCCTCTCTCTTGCTCTCCAGCAGGTCTGGCAGGGCTTGCATGAAAGGAGCCTTCTCAAGCAGATGGGATACCTGTCTTAAGGTTGGGAGGTGGCAGGGTCCTTCTTAAAACAGAGACACCCCAGAGGAAAGGCTTCTGTAGACTGAGGTGGTGCTGGTGCGCAGGTTGTTGTTTCCTGATTTTTAGTACCATTTTAGATTCTTCTTTTAGAGTGTGGTCTCCAAAGTAGTCGTTGGAACAGTGGGTACTCACTGCTCTCCACTCCTCGTCATCCTCCGTGTGATATGGTGACACAGACATGGGGCAGGATGGGAGCAGTAACATGACTACTGAGAAGCCCTGCCCTTAAATTTGGGCAGTTCTACTGTCAGTTCAAGGGCTTCCCATCAAATCCAGCCGTTTCTGACGGACTTCAGCCTTGCTGTTTCTATGACCAATAAACAAATGAAAGGTCATATACTCTGTTGAAAATAGATGACTGTAATCACTGAAAAGAAACAGACTCAGGAAATGAAAATAAATTGGGAAGAGTGACGTAACCGGCATTTGCATCAGGGTTACATGAGCTGGAAGCCTGAATGCTTCCGTGCCTGCATTTGTGTGAGACTGCCAGGTAGGAGAGCATGCTGTCCCCTTCCTCAGAAAGGCACAAGAAGGGACGTCTGTGTATACTGGCTGGAGAGTATAAAATTCTCCACACCCACAACATGGTAAATGATTGGAGGATGGTGCCAGCATTTCAATAGGTGAATTGCAGGACTTCGAGCAGTATTGAAACTTTGAAAAAGAGAAAATGGCATTCATTATTCCAGGAAATCGGGAGCCATCATTTCATTCATCCCCGAATTCTCAGCTGTGGGTTATTTCGCAGATGTACTATGTGTCCCTTCCTATGGGACCAACCTGGCTTGTCCTTAGCAGTGAGAGTGCCGAGATCCATGCGTTGAGGCCAAGAGAGCAGTAACGTGTGTGACTCTGGATCGATGTTTGCTGACAGGTCTGGTGAAGGAAGCTGACTGGAGGGAATTCCACTTTCTTTCCTTGAGACAACCCAGGGTTTATGTGACTGGAGGGCAGATAAAACCTTTAGTACCTCTCACAATGCAAATAGATCCTCACAGGCAGGCTGGCATAGTTGATATCAAATGAGAACTGTCAAAAATAAAAATCAAGTATGTAAACCTATTTGAAAAACTCATAAAAATAAAGTGCTTAAAAAATTTTTTTTGGAAAGGCATATTCTGAGATATTACAGACTTTCAGAAATTCCCATTTGGAACATCAATGTAGGTAAAGACAAGTTGGCTGGAAGTTAATGCTCTTGGAATATTGATAGAATCATTGATTCTCATCTTATGTATTTTAGATAATTTAGTTTGAAGTATATTCTGACTGTGTTTAGTATGCAATAATTTGAGTAGCAATAACATAAATTATCCACCCCATTGACAACATTCAGTCTTGACAGTACTCAGTGTGGCTGCTCATACCATTTTACATTTCATAAATGCCTCCAAATATATTGGAAAATGTCATGACTTCTCATCTACAGGAAAACCAAAATGCCAGGCAAGCATTTCATGCTTCTCTGAATTACAGATTGTCTTCTGACCCCAGCCACGTGTGCAATGAAGCCTCTTTATAGTATAATTACTAAAAACCAATCAACTTGTTTGTGTTATTGTGGTTCAGTCCAAAGAGAATTTAAGCCAAATGTTGAAAATTACAAAGGGAAAGATCAGCATGTGTACTGGTTGCCATTTATATGGTCTGATCATTCCCTATGCAGACTTCTCTAGGGAAATGGAGAAAGAAAGACTGGTAGTCACTTAATTAGACCAACAGCTCTCTGGGTGGGTAGTTAGTATTCCATTTTATCATGAGAAAATTGTTTCTGAGAGGTTAAATATCTTGCCTAAAACCACTCAGCAATTAACTAACAAAGGCAGGATTTAAACCCAGATCTTTCTGACAATAACTCACGATTTTTTGACTCCATACCAATGCTGCCTCACTACAGTCCACACCCAACTGTTTGAGTACTTCTACTCTTCAAAGCAAAGATGTAGGTTTTGATTTCCTGGGAGATGTTGCTGTGGTTTAACCCTGAGCAAATGACAAACTTCGCAGTCCATCGATTAGCTCAGTTAACTAAAAAGCACTGTCTGAAGCAGGAAATGCAGGTTAACTAGACATTATGGAGCAGAGATGAAAGCCTTCTATGTTATAAAATCTTGTGTCTACATGTGTTTTGAAAGAATTATAATGGATCTCTGGGGAAGCCTCATGTTTTAAGGCAAGGCTGGTCCAAAAAGAAACTGCATGCCTTTTCTTCCAGTTGGGGATTTAAAAGCCCATTGGCTGGTAGGGAGAATCCAGTAGCTATAACAGATGCTATTGGCTGCCAGCCTGACATGCACCCGGTTGACTCCCACACACACTTTCTGTGTTCTCAAATACCTCCTCATGCTCACAAATCCTGGGCTTCAGAGGAGGCTGACCCACCTTGTCTCCAGGGGTGGGTTTGATTGGTGTAATCAGAGAGCTCTTATTCTTTTGCAGGTAATTTGATTAGCAAAGGGTAGAATGACACAACGAATAAGAGAAATATATGGTAGGTTCTTTCTTGAAAGGTAGACTCATTCTTCAGTTATAAGAAAGAAAGTTATTATAAAATCTGCCTCTGACCATTTGCCTGTATGTGGTGCCTGAAATGACCATACCAACAGCAGGATGAGAATTAAAATTAGACTGAATGAGTTGGAATGATTAAAAGGTAGGTCATAACTCTGTCATTTTTGAGCCTATCCAGGAACTACCCTAATCGTTTTGCATTTTATTATATGAAATAATTTCCTTGTAGTTGAAGTCAGTTGAGTTGATTTTCTGTTACCTACAGTTAAAGGTGTTCTACTTGAGAGAGAGAATCCCTGGCACTTTGGAAGGGCCTTGGGTCAACTCCAAGCTTTAAGATGCACAGGGCCCAGTCCAGCAAACCAGTGCGTTCCCGTGGCTGCTGGTTCCTTCCTCAGTCTGTGGGTGATTTCCAGGAGGCCTTGGGGCCTCTCAGATGAGTTTAGTGGGACTGTCGTTGATGGTCCTAAAAGTGCTTTTAGTTCTTAGAAAATATCGTCTTCCAAGCACTCTCCATTTGGTGATTTGTGTTTTCTGATTGTACAAGTTTTACATGTTAATGATAGAGAACAACAAAAAGGATGCAAAAAAAATGTACTTGTAATCTTAGCTATTCAACTATAACTATTTTAATTATAACTAAATTCAACTATTTTGGTATGTATGCTGGGTTTGTGTGTGTGTCTGATTCATTTTTTTCCCTTTCAAATGTGTTCATCTTGTATATGTAGTTTTATATCCCATTATTTGAACTCAAAACTATAATATGAGGTTACTTTCCACATATCATTAAATATATTTTAAAACTTGCTTAATGATTGCACATTTATTGCATGCACATGTAATAAATTATAAACTGGTTATACTTTACATAAAGGATACATTCAAGACAATCTTGCATAATTCAAGCTTTGCATAATTCAGAACTCCCTTTTTCATAAAAGGGAATATGCAAGCAGTTTCTCTCTGTATTAATGGCAAAACCACTGACACTCAGCCCAGTAGCTTTGGACCATGATTCTTGAAGAACTTAAAATTTGGACGTGATTTACATCATTTCAAAATTTGTCAACTAATGTTAGAATACTATTATGTGCTGGCCACAGATCTGGGCTTTTAGGATTCTTTGACTAGGACTTATTTTAGTTGGAGACAAACAGTAAATATCAGACTTGCCTATTCTTCATGTTTATTACATTTAAATGTAGTAAGAGGTACAAGAAAAAAAAAACTGGGGCAGGGCAGGTGAGTTCAGAAGTACCAGCCCCTGAGCTGTTGTGTGGAGCGCAGAGGGGCTGGACTTCCAGAGCACCAAGAGAACCTGATCAGCCTTTCTGTTCAGCAAAATGCTTTGCTTTCTGACTGATGATGCTATTGACTAGTGGGGACTGTTTCTCACAATTGTTGGTCAAAGAGACTGGCCAGAGAGGCCCGCAGTATCTCCTTAGTCAGGATAGGTATTACCTGTGCAAGGAAATCATAACGTCACCACTCCCAAAGTGCCAAGTCTCCCAAAATAAGTAAATGAGGAAATGGCTTCATTGTCTGACCTTCTCCTATCTAGCATGCTGCTGATTGGGGCCCCCTGAATTGAAGAATTGTTGAAGACCCCTAAGAGGAATGTTTGTGTTCTCACCAAAACTCCCATTTTTTTTCAGATGAGTAAACTGAGTGTAAAGAAGTGGAGTGATTTGCCTGAAGCCATTGGGTGTCCTTCCCAGTCTTCTCTGTAGGCTCTTCCTCTTGGGCCCGACCTCTAAACATCTTCAGTCCTCAGGGCTTAGTCCTGAGTCTTCTTCTGGCCTCCATCTGTTTCATCCCTGGATTTCAATACTATCTAGTTGCTGGCTGTTCCCATACTTTATCTCCATCTTTGACTTCTCCTTTGAGGATTTGTCCTCAAATCTCTAACCACCCATACAACATTTCTGCTTAGATGTCTACAGGATGAACTCCTGACTTTTCTCCCCTCAACCTTTTCCTCCCTTAGATTTTCCAATCTCAACAAATGACTCCATTCTCCAACTACTTTCTATGTCCAAAAATTAGTTGTCCTATTACAGTTCATTTCTTAAGAAGCAAAGAAACCTTTTAAAGATTTAAATGGCATCCGGATTGGAAACAAAGAAATGAATTGTCTCTATTTGTAAATGACATATTCTATGTAAAAAATTCCAAGGTATCTATAAAAGACCCAGCAGGGCTCTATGGCACAGGAGAAAATACAAAAATCAATTGCTTTTCTGTATACTAACAACAAACATGTAGAAACTACAGTCTAAAATAATACCGTTTATAATACCAAAAAAATGAGTACTTACTTAATATGACAAAACATGAACAGAATCTGTATGCTGAAATTTATAAAGTGCTGACATAAGAAATGAGAGGATCTAAATAAATGGAGAAATATACTGTGTTCTTGGATTAGAAGACTCAACATAGTAAAGTTATCAGTTCTGCACAAATCGATCTATAGGTTTAATGCAATTCCTATCAAAATCCAAGCAAGGTTTTATTATTATTTTTGTAGTCATACACAAGCTTATTCTAAAAATTTACATGGAAAGACAAAGGAACTAGAATAGCTAAAAAAAAAAAAAATGACAAAGAAAAATATAGTGGGAGGAATCAGTCTACCTGACTTCAAGACTTATTATGTAGCAACAGTAATCAAGACAGTGTGGTATTATGGAAGGACAGACACATAGCTCAATGGAATAGACTACTGAACACAGAAAGAGACCTATAAAAGTATGCCCAGTTGGTTTTTGACAAAGGTATAAAAGCAATTTTAATGGAGGGATGGAGGGAGCACCAGAAGATGGTGTTGGAACAAATGGACCTCTGTAGACAAAAAACCAAAAACCTAAAACCAACCTAAATCAGCTTAAACAAGAAATAACTCAGAATGGATCACAAAATTAAATGTAAAACATAAAATTATAAAACTTTTAGAAAAAAAAGAAAATCCTCAAGACCAAGGGCTAGATAGAATTAACTTAACCCCAAAAGCCAAACTTATAAAGAAAAAACTAATAAATTAGAGCTCATCAAAATGAAAAACTTTTGCTCTGTGAAATACTTTGTTAAGAGGATGAAAATATAAGCTACAGACTGGAAGAAAATATTTTCAAAGCATATATCTGACAAAGAATTTGCATATAGAATGTATGGGTAAAATATATGAAGAGATATTTCACAAAAAGGATAAGCCCATAAAAAGTTGTCAACATCCAAAGACACTACAAAGAAGAAAATTACAGACAATATTCCTGATGAACATAGATGCAAAAAAAGTCAACAAAATATTAGCAAACTGAATTCAAATATATGGAAAAAAGATAATCCATCATGACCAAGAGGGATTTATTCAAGGGATGCAAGGATGGTACAATATTCATAAATCAATATCATACACAACATTAACAAAAAGGATAAAAACCACATTGTGGGATTAATATATAAATCAAGTATAGAAATCAAACGTATAATCATATGTGACTTGATTATTTTTCCTGTAATTCCTGATACGTGATCAAGAACAGAACAAACAAGACCAAACAGTTTCTGTGACCTAAGTGCCCTTGCTATTGTTTCAATACCATGTTAAGATGTCGCGCCCTAGGAGACTGGAGACTGCTGAGAATTAAGTTTAGAGTTAGTTAATGATTGTGTATTAAGCCCCCCGCACAGAATTCTATTGTTGTTAACATTTATTTGCTCAATAAATACGAAGGGTGCCCTCTCAGCACCATTCTTGCACTGCTAAGCCTTGAGTCCGCTGGCTGGTCCTTTCAGATCTTTGATATCTCATCGTTGTCTCCTCCCTTATCTGCGGGTCAGAAGCAAGCAGGGACCAACAAGTGGTGCCTGAACAGGGACCTGAAACTCAGAGTGGGGAAGCTCCTGAAGATCGTCGATCTAGTAAGACACCCGGGTAAAGCATACGTAGGGAGAGGATCGAGACGTCAGGGACACTATAATGGGCCAAAATGAAACTAAAGCAGCTAAACCGGAGGATTATTTAAAATTACTCTGTGCCCTCAGGAATGAAAACTTCTAAAAAAGATTTTGCACAACTTCACAAATATATTAAAAAACATTGTTACCGGTCCCCCACAAGGAACCCTCAGACAAGCTGATTGGACTAACGTATTAAGAGATTTCAAAAAGGCTCACAGACAGGGAAGCATTATCCCTGTATGTGTTTGGGTGGATCAGTGGCCCCTCAATAAAGAAAAACTGGCAGCCTTACACACATTAGTTCAAGAACAGCTTCAGCTAAATAGATGAGAATTTTCCACCAGCCCGTGGAACTCTCCTGTATTCGTTATAAAAAAGAAGTCCAGAAAATGGAGGCTCTTACATGACTTCAGACAAATGAATGCAGTCCTTAAACCTATGGGACTTTTACACAAGGCCTCCCTTCTCCGGCTATGGTTCTGAAAGACTGGGACATGGCTATCATTGATCTTAAAGATTGTTTTTTACAACTCCTTTAGCTGTGGCAGATAGGGAAAATTTAGCTTTTCCTGTACCCTCCTTAAATTTATAAGCTCCTTCAGAAAGATTCCAATAGAAAGTACTTCCTCAAGGAATGTTAAACAGCCTTACAATTTGTCAAAATTATGTGCACAGGGCTCTCTTGTCCCGTCCTGGCATAAGCCGGGAGTTCTGTCTGTCCTTTCACTTTATCTCTAAATAAAAGCCTCCCCTTAGCTCTCCTACCTTGACTGTTTGCTAAGTTCATTCTTCAACTCTGCAAACAAGAACCCCGGCTCATCCAGGATAACTTCGGAGGTGAGTATCGGCATCCAAGCCTGCCTTTTCCTTCGCTGTCCTTATAGAAGGAAGCCGTCTATGGCACACAACATTGGGTGCTCGTCAGCCACTTACATGTGATTAGCCCGGCTGACGTTCTTAGTCTCAAGCGACAGGTTCCCCTGCATCTCCCTTGGGAGCCAGGAATGTCACCTGAGTGGAGGCCAGGATTCCCTTTCAGAGGCATCTCCTTGGATGCAAGGGACTGAGGAAAGCCGTGGGCAGCTGCGAGGGTCTAGGCTGAGGCTACACTTCAGCAGCTTCTCAAAGGTCCGCGTGTCTGGAATCAGACCCCGACAGCCCGACTGGGTATCCATGAGGAGTGTCTCTCTCTGTCTCTCTGACTTCCAGCCTGCTTTTTCAGGCTGCTGTGGCCTCTGAGTGAGGCAGGGGATGTTCCTAACTTTCTTCTAACTTCATCCATTTCACGGAACCTGATGCCCACCACTGCAAGGTAAGAGATTGCTCTTATTCCTGACTAAATGCTGTACTCTTTATCTCATAAAATGTGTCTGAGCACCTGTTAGCCACTTAAAAGGCGATTAGCATCAGCTACCAGTCTTAAGTCTCTGATTAGAAAGGCTTAGTATACAATATAATAAGGTTATGCAGCTAAATATATTTTGATGCAGAGAAGGGAAATGGTAAAAAATCCCATAGACTACAATATGGAACTAGTTTTCTAAATTTTTTTTTAGTGGAAATCTATTCTACTTATTGGGTTCATCATTATATTCAAAAATAGGGAAGTTTTTAAATTAGACTCCCTGAAATGGAAGAAATTTATCTTCTGCAATACAGACTGGCTTTAAATAACTCGTGCTAGCTAGAGGGCTCCATACACAAATATGAAACGCCAAAGGAACCTGGTCCAGAGTAAAATTATGAATACAACTCCTGAGAAAGATTTTAATGATACGGACCTTATGACTCTCCCTGAAAGGGAGTTCAAAATAAAAATCATGAACATGCTTATGGAGGTACGGAAAGATATTCAAGAACTCAGGAATGAATTCCGGCCAGAGATCCAATCCTTGAGGAACACAATGGACGGTGTTAAAAGCAGATTGGATATGGTTGAGGAGACGATAAATGAAATAAAAACTAGAGAAGAGGAATACAAAGAAGCTGAGGTACTGAGAGAAAAAAGGATCTCTAGGAATGAAACAATATTGAGAGAACTGTGTGACCAATCCAAACGGAACAATATTCGCATTATAGGAATACCAGAGGAAGAAGAGAGAGAAAAAGGGATAGAAAGTGTCTTTGAAGAAATAATTGCTGAAAACTTTCCCACACTGGGGAAGGAAATAGTCTCGCAGTCCACGGAAGCCCACAGAACTCCCAACACACGGGACCCAAGGAAGACAACACCAAGATACATAATAATTAAGATGGCACAGGTCAAAGATAAAGACAGAGTATTAAAGGCAGTTAGAGAGAGAAAAAAGATCACCTACAAAGGAAAACCCATCAGACTATAATCAGACTTCTCAACAGAAACCTTACAGGTCAGAAGAGAATGACATGATATATTTAATGTAATGAAACAGAAGGACCTCGAACCAAGAATATTGTATCCAGCACGATTATCATTTAAATATGACGGAGGGATTAAACAATTTCCAGACAAAGGAAAGTTGAAAGAGTTTGCCTCTCATAAACCACCACTACAGGATATCTTAAATGGACTGCTCTAGAGGGAATCACCCCTAAGGCTAAAAAGATGTCACCAGAGAAAATAAAATCATAGCAAAGAAAGCAGACCATCCAAATACTAACTAAAGGCAAAGAATAAAACACCCAATATATAAAGAATGGAGGAGGAAGAATAGGAAGGGAGAAATAAAGAAACATCAGACGGTGTTCACAATTACTTAACAAGAAAGTTAAGTTAGATTCTTAGATAGTAAAGAAGCAACCCTTGAACCTTTGGTAAACACAAATCTAAAGCCAGCAATGTCAATAAGTACATATCTATCAATAATCACCCTAAATGTAAATGGACTGAATGCACCAATCAAAAGACACAGAGTAACAGAGTGGATAAAAAAGCAAGACCCATTTATATGCTGCTTACAAGAGACTCACCTCAAACCCAAAGATATACACAGACTAAAAGTGAAGGGATGGAAAAAGATATTTCATGCAAACAACAAAGAGAAAAAAGCAGGTGTTGCAGTACTTGTATCAGATAAAATAGACTTCAAAACGAAGAAAGTAGCAAGAGATAAAGAAGGACATTACATAATGATAAAGGGGTCAGTCCAACAAGAAGATATAACCATTATAAACATATATGCACCCAACACAGGAGCGCCAACATATGTGAAACAAATACTAACAGAATTGAAGGAGGAAATAGACAACAATGCATTCATTTTAGGAGACTTCAGCACACCACTCACTCCAAAGGATAGATCAACTAGACAGAGAATAAGTAAAGACACAGAGGCACTGAACAACACACTAGAGCAGATGGACCTAACAGATATCTACAGAACTCTGCACCCAAAAGCACCAGGATACACATTCTTCTCAAGTGCACATGGAACATTTTCCAGAATATACCACATAGTAGGCCACAAAAAGAACCTCAGTAAATTCAAAAATATTGAAATCCTACCAACCAACTTCTCAGATCACAAAGGTATTAAACTAGAAATTAATTTTAGAAAGAAATCGAAAAGGCTCACAAATACATGGAGACTTAACAACATTTTCCTAATGAATCAATGGGTTAATGACCAAATCAAAACAGAAATCAAAGAATATATGGAGACTAATGACAACAACAACACAAAGCCACAACTTCTGTGGGACGCAGCAAAGGCAGTTCTAAGAGGAAAGTATATTGCAATCCAGGCCTATTTAAAGAAGGAAGAACATTCCCAAATGAACAGTCTAAAGACACAATTATTGAAATTGGAAAAAGAAGAACAAAGGAGGCCCAAAGTCACCAGAAGGAGGGACATAATAAAGATCAGAGAAGAAATAAATAAAATTGACAAGAATAAAACAATAGAAAAAAATCAATGAAACCAAGAGCTGGTTCTTTGAAAAAATAAACAAAATAGATAAACCCTAGCCAGACTCATTAAGAGAAAAAGAGAATCTACACACATAAACAGAATCAGAAATGAGAAAGGAAAAATAACGACGGACCCCACAGAAATACAAAGAATTATAAGAGAATAATATGAGCATCTAACATGCTAACAAGCTGCAAAACCTAGAAGAAATGGACAACTTCTTAGAAAAATACAACCTCCCAAGACTGACCAAGCAAGAAACAGAAAAACTAAACAGACCAATCACCAGCAATGAAATTGAATCAGTAATCAAAAAACTACCCAAGAACAAATCCCTGGACCTGATGGATTCACCTCTGAATTCTACCAGACATATAGAGAAGAAATAACACCCATTCTCCTTAAAGTTTTCCAAAAAATAGAAGAGGAGGGAATACTTCCAAACTCTTTCTATGAAGCCAGCATCACTCTAGTACCAAAACCGGGCAAAGACCTCACCAAAAAAGAAAATTACAGACCTATATCCCTGATGAACGTAGATGCAAAAATACTCAACAAAATATTAGCAAACCGAATTCAAAAATACATTAAGAGGATCATACACCATGATCAAGTGGGATTCATCCCAGGGATCCAAGGATGGTACAACATTCGAAAATCCATCAACATCATCCACCACATCAACAAAAAGAACAAAACCCACATGATCATCTCCATAGATGCTGAAAAAGCGTTTGACAAAATTCAGCATCCATTCATGATTAAAACTCTCAACAAAATGGGTATAGATGGCAAGTACCTCAACATCATAAAGGCCATATATGACAAACCCACAGCCAACATCATACTTAACAGCGAGAAGCTGAAAGCTTTTCATCTAAGTTCGGGAACACGACAGGGATGCCCACTCTCTCCACTGTTATTCAACATAGTACTGGAGGTCCTAGCCACGCCAATCAGACAAAACAAAGATATACAAGGCATCCAGATTGGTAAAGAAGAAGTCAAATTGTCACTATTTGCAGATGACATGATACTGTACATAAAAAAAACCCTAAAGACTCCACTCCAAAACTACTAGAACTAATATCTGAATTCAGCAAAGTTGCAGGATACAAAATTAACACACAGAAATCTGTTGCTTTCCTATACACTAATGATGAACTAACAGAAAGAGAAATCAGAAAAACAATTCCATTCACAATTGCATCTAAAAGAATAAAATACCTAGGAATAAACCTAGCCAAGGAAGTGAAAGACCTGTACTCTGAAAACTACAAGACACTCCTAAGAGAAATTAAAGAGGACACTAACAAATGGAAATGCATCCCATGCTCTTGACTAGGAAGAATAAATATTGTCAAAATGGCTATACTTCCTAAAGCAATCTACAGTTTCATGCAATCCCTATCAAACTACCAACAGCTTTCTTCAATGAACTGGAACAAATAACTCAAAAATTCATATGGAATCATAAAACACCCCGAATAGCCAAAGCAATCCTGAGAAGGAGGAATCAAACAGGGGGAATTACGCTCCCTGGCTTCAAACTCTACTACAAAGCCACAGTAATCAAGACAATTTGGTACTGGCACAAAAACAGACCCACAGACCTGTGGAACAGAATAGAAAATCCAAACATTAACCCAAACATTTACAGCCAATTAATATTTGATAAAGGAGCCTTGGATATACAATGGGGAGATGACAGCCTCTTCAGCAGATGGTGTTGGAAAAACTGGAGAGGTACATGTAAGAGAATGAAACTCGTCTACTTTCTAGCCCCATACACAAAGGTTAACTCAAGGTGGATCAAAGACCTGAATGTAAGTCATGAAACCATAAAACTCTTAGAAAAAAACATAGGCAAAAATCTCTTGGACATAAACATGAGCGACTTCTTCATGAACATATCCCCCCGGGCAAGGGAAGCAAAAGCAAAAATGAACAAGTTGGACTATGTCAAGCTGCAAAGCTTCTGTACAGCAAAGGACACCATTAGTAGATCAAAAAGACATCCTACAGTATGGGAAAATATATTCATAAATGATGCATGTGATAAGGGTTGACATCCAAAATATATAAAGAACTCACGCACCTTAACAAACAAAAAGCAAATAATCCAATTAAGAAATGGGCAGAGGACATGAATAGACACTTCTCTAAAGAAGAAATTCAGATGGCCAACAGGCACATGAAAAGATGCTCCACATCGCTGGTCATCAGAGAAATGCAGATTAAAACCACAATGAGATATCACCTCCCACCAGTGAGCATGGCCAACATCCAAAACACAAACAACAACAAATGTTGGCGAGGATGTGGAGAAAAGGGAACCCTCCTACACTGCTGGTGGGAATGCAATTTAGTTCAACCATTGTGGAAAGCAGTACGGAGGTTCCTCAAAAAACTCAAAATGGAAATACCATTCGACCCAGGAATCCCACTCCTAGGAATTTACCCTAAGAATGCAGCAGCCTAGTTTCAAAAAGACAGATGCACCCCTATGTTTATTGCAGCACTATTTACAATAGCCAAGAAATGGAAGCAGCCTACGTGTCCATCAGTAGATGAATGGATTAAGAAGATGTGGTACATATACACAATGGAATATTATTCAGCCATAAGAAGAAAACAAATCCTACCATTTGCAACAACATGGATGGAGTTAGAGGGTATTATGGTCAGCGAAATAAGCCAAGCTGAAAAAGACAAGTATCAAATGATTTCACTCATATGTGGAGTATAAGAACAAAGAAAAAAACTGAAGGAACAAAACAGCAGCAGACTCACAGAACCCAAGAACGGACTAACAGTTACCAAAGGGAAAGGGACTGGGGAAGATGGGTGGGAAGGGAGGGATAAGAGGGTAAAAGGGGTATTACGATTAGCAGACGTAAGGTAGCGGGGCCATGGGGAGGGCTGTACAACTCAGAGAAGACAAGTAGTGATTCTATAGCATCTCTCTATGCTGATGGACAGTGACTGTAATGGGGTTCGTGGGGGGGACCTGATGAACGGGGTAGTTTAATTACCGTAATATTGCACATGTAACTGTAGGTTAATGATACCAAAATAAATTGTAAAAAAATGAAAAATAATAAAAAATAAATAATTTCAAAAAAAATAATAATAAATAAATAAATAACTCGTGCTAGAATTATACTTGCATTTCATTTCCAGCCCCCGGGACACACATAAGTCCCTATCAGTACAGAGCCTTCATCGGCCCTTTTAGTCTGGGGCCATTTAAACCTTAACCCAGTTATGTAAACTACTCACCCTTAGAGTGTATTCTTGAAAATTGAGATACTTTTAATCAAGTAAACTAAAAAGAAGGAAGGCAATTGAATATTAGTAACTCAAATCTTTATATCAGTTTATCTGTCTGTGTATATGTTCTCTTATGAAAAGTCTTGCTAACTGTAGTCGTTACATCTCATTCTGTATGTTTGTGTGTCTAAGTGTGTAAATGAAAAATATTTTTATACCTCTGGATGGTATTAATAAGAATTTATTTAAAGACAAGTGCTTGTGAAAATTGGGCATTCTAAAACTTCCAGAAAATTCTAATAGAAAATATTAAGCATTAATGCTAATTTAAGTTGAACTGAAATGGACATGTCCTTATGGTTATCAGCTGCCTAAGTTTACCTAAAGTCATTTAAGTTGATATTATCTGTTAAATCTTTCTAGGAAAAATGCTTAAAGTGAGGCTTGGCTTTGTCTAATGTGAGTAAAATAGCATAGTTGTTAGGAATGAGTAAACTAAGTGTAGCAAGTGAACATCTTAATAATAGTGTGTTACTATATATTAAAGAAAAATATTGTTTCAATAATGCAGCCTTATCTATACTAAATCCTAATCTAGTCATTGGGACATAGACTAGATCCAGAATTCTAGTTTCCCCAAAATATCTAGCTATGATTCTCCAGATGTTTTAGTTTTCTCCCATCATTTCAATTAAAATTTTACTGTTTCCAGTCCTCATATTCAGCCATACATTCTTAATCTTGTCAAGTTGCTCCAAAAAGGAAAATCCAACTCCAGATGTTGCTACTTAACCTAATAACACGATTTGTTCTATCTTGCCTAGAAGCCATAAAACTGCAAATAGTAATAGAAATGGTACCCGGAATAGAAGCGCCAATCTTTAGAGGCCCTCGCAACTGACCAGTGATGGAGACCTAACTGCACACCTTCCTGTGTCCCCTCTCAGCATGAAGCAGCCCAAGCGGTCGTCGCCCCTTTTCAGGGTCTCTATCTGTAGAGGGGGGAATGAGACAGGGACCGTGAGCTTAGGCAGAATAGGGTGAGGGCCTCCGGAAAAAGCAAGGCAGGATATTTGCAGTCAGCAATGTAACTACATGCAAGGAAACTCCGTACCAAAACTCTGTGTTAAACATAAAGCTCTAGAGTCATTCTTCATTGAGATCAGTTAAACCTCAAAAGGCCAGGAGAACTTGGCCTGGAATGTTTGAGTGCTCCACAAATAAAGAAGGGTATCTCAGCATAACCCGTGACTTCACTATAAACAGCCCTAGCAAACAGACAACAACCCAGCCCACCTTAGGGGCAGGGCAAGTGGTACAAGTCCACACCCTAAGCCCTCTCTTCACATTATCAAGGTATATGTGGCATGGGACACATCCTTCCTGCTCTAATAGATTATCCCGGAAATAGTCATAAAAGATTTCTCTGAGTTCTGCAGTCTGATTATGACCACAACTTGAAGCTTTTAGATCCCACCTGTGTTGCAGTTGCAGCTGCATTCATCCTGCCGGATCCTGGGCTTGTCGGGGGAATGCAAAAGGAATATCTAAGCTGGCCTGTGCGTATAGCAAGACAATGAATTTGACTGCTTCTATATTACCTGAACTCAATCAAGCGCTAGGAGAAGTGCAAATTACAGTACTTCAAAGTCATGCTACTATAGACTATCTGCTGTTTAAAGCATATGGGATGTGAACAGTTTCCAGGAATGTGTTGTTTTAATTTGTCTGATTTTTCTCAAACCATTCAAAATCAATTAGACAATATTCATATTATTAATAAGTTTTCATAAATACCTGGGTTACCTAACTGGTTTTCTTGGTTTCATTGGATATGGCCGGTAATTGTAGGTCTGCTTTTGTTATGTATCTGTATTCCTGTTCTGTTAATGTGTGTACGTAATTTAATTAGTAGTTTGTTAAAACCTATGCATGCTTACATTACTCTACAAGAAGTTATGTCAAAGAAATAATCAGTCTTCTCATATTTTCTTCCTTTTCCACTTCTATAGCTTTTCTTTTTCCTTCCTAAATACAGCCCTTTACTAGAATTCGTGCCATACTTAAAATTACCGTGTATCATAATCCTTTCAGCTGGTAAACATAGTGCTGGGCATAGAAGCCACAGGGCATAAATCTGCAAAGAAGTAAAAAGCTAACCTTTTAAAAGAATATTACTTCTCTCTCACTTACCAACTTTACACCTCCCTGAATAAGCCCTGGAAGATGGCTGGTTAGCCAGAGACGGGTAAGATTCCTCAAGGGAGGAACAACCTAAGAGAGGCATAGTTGCAGAGGGGCCATCAGGTGAGAAATTGGGGGTCAACAGAGGTGCGGCTTAGAGCCTCACCCCCTGAGTTTTGAGAGAAATCTTCTGCACCCATGGCTGTTTTGTCGCCCTTGTCTAGCTCGGATCAATACCTGGTCTGTAGGCACAGACCTGAGCACCTACACTTGCCTTCCTACTGCACTAAACTCTACTTTCCATCTTTATTTTACATCATGAGATTTAAAAGATAGACTGTCTTTTATGAAAAGGTAAACTGTGTTAAAAGGCTTTCTATTAGAAACTGTAATCTTTATTATGTCTACCTACTACTTAAACATTTTATTAAAAAAATAAGGGGGAAATGTGGGATTAATATATAAATCAAGTATGGAAATCAAATGTATAATCATATATGACTTGGTTATTTTTCCTGTAATTCCTGATACATGATCAAGAACTGAACACAGAAGACCAAAACAGTTTCTGTGGCCTAATTGCTCTTGCTATTGTTTTAATACCATGTAAGATGTCACATCCCAGGAGACTGGAGACTACTGAGAATTAAGTTTAGAGTTAGTTAATGATTGTGTATTAAGCCCCACACAGAATTCTATTGTTGTTATCATTTATTGCTCAATAAATATGAAGGGTGCCCTCTCAGCACCACTCTTGCGCTGTTAAGCCTCAAGTCCCCTGACTGGTCCTTTCAGATCTTTGATATCTCATCGTGTCTCCTCCCTTATCTATGGGTCAGAAGCAGGGAGGGACTGACACCACGTGATCATCTCAATAGACTCTGAAAAAGCATTTCACAAAATTTAACATCCATTCATGATAAAAATCCTCAACAAAATAGAGGCATAGAGGTTGCATATTTCAACATAATAAAGGCCATACACAAGAAACCCACAGCTAACATCATATTTAATAGAGAAAAGCTGAAAGCTTTTCCTCTAATATCAGGAACAAGACAAAAATGCCCACTCTCACCACTTTTATTCAACACAGTACTGGAGGTCCTAGCCATGGCAATCAGACAACATAAAGAGATAAAAATTATTGAAATTGGTAAGGAAGAAATTAAACTCTTACTATTTGCATATAACATGATATTATACATAGAAAACCCTAAAGAATTCACCAAAAAACTACTAGACCTAATAATAACTGAATTCAGCAAAGTTGCAGGTACAAAATCAATACACAGAAATCTGTTGCATTCCTAAATACTAACAATGAACCAGCAAAAAGAGAATTCAGGTAAACAACACCATTTACAATTGCATCAAAATGAATAAAATACCTAGGAATAAACCTAACCAAGGAAGTAAAAGACCTGTACTCTGAAAACGATAAAACACTCGTGATAGAAATTAAAGAAGACGTAAATAAGTGGAAATCTATCCTGTGCTCATAGGTAGGAAGAATTAATATTACAAAATGACCATCCTGCCCAAAGCAATTTGCAGATTCAATGCAATTCCTATCAAAATACCAACAGCATTTTCAAATAATCCTAAAATTCATGTGGAACCACAAAAGACCCCAAATAACCAAAGCCATCATGAAAAAGACATATGCACCCCTATGTTTATTGCAGTACTATTTACAATAGCCAAGAAATGGAAGCAACCTAAGTGTCCATCAGTAGATGAATGGATAAAGAAGAGGTGGTACATATACACAATGGAATATTATTTGGCCATAAGAAGAAAACAAATCCTACCATTTGCAACAACATGGATGGAGCTAGAGGGTATTATGCTCAGTGAAATAAGCCAAGTGGAAAAAGACAACTATCAAATGATCTCACTCATTTGTGGAGTATAAGAACAAAGCAAAAAAACTGAAGGAACAAAACAGCAGCAAACTTATCGAACCCAAGAATGGACTAATAGTTACCAAAGGGAAAGGGACTGATGAGAATGGCTGGGAAGGGAGGGACAAGGGGGAAAAAGAGGCATTACGATTAGCAGACGTAATGTTGGGGGTGTGCGGGGAGGGCTGTACAACTCAGAGAAGACAAGTAGTGATTCTATAGCATCTCACTACGCTGATGGACAGTGACTGTAATGGGGTTGTTGGGGGGGACCTGATGAAGGGGATAGTTTAATAATCATAATATTGCACATGTAATTGTAGATTAATGATACCAAAATTAATTATTAAATAAATAAATAAATAAATAAAAATAAAAAATGGGCAGAGGGCCTGAACAGACACTTGTCCAAAGAAGAAGTACAGAATACCAACAGGCACATGAAAAGATGTTCCACATTACTAATCATCAGGAAAATGAAAATCAAAACCACAATGAGATATCACCTCACACATGTTAGAATGGCCACTATCTACAAGTCAAGAAATACCAAGCATTGACAAGGATGTTGAGAAAAGGAAACCATCCTACACATTGGTGGGAATGTAAATTGGTACAACTGCTATGGAAAGCAGTATGGAGGTTCCTCAAAAAACTAAAAATAGAAACACCATTCAACCCAGTAATTCCACTTCCATGAATTTACCTGAAGAAAACAAAATCCTGGATATGAAAAGATATATTCACCCCTATGTTTATTGCTGCATTATTTACAATAGCCAAGATATGGAAGCAACCTAAGTGTCCATCAGTAGGTGAATGGATAAAGAAGATGTGGTACATATACACAATGGAATATTATACAGCCATAAAAAACTCCTGCCATTTGTGACAACATGGACAGACCTAAAGGGTATTATTCTAAGTGAAATTAGCTGAATGGAGAAAGATAAATATATGATTTCACTTATTTGTGGTATATAATAACAAAACAAAACAGAATGAACACCAGTGAACTCATAGACATTGAGAAGTGATTAGTGGTTATCATGTGGGAGGGGTTGAGATGGGTGGGTGGGGAAGGTGGGTGGGATAAAAGCAAGCAAAATTCTCAATCATAATGTAAGTTGGCCATGGGGATAGTAGTACAGCATGGAGAATATAGTTAATGACTGTACCATCTTTGTATGTTGACAGTAACTGCACTAGTGGGGGTGAGGATTTAATAATATGTGTAACTGTCAAACCATTGTGTTGTATATTTGAAACCAATATAAGATTGTATATGAGTGATACTTCAACTAAAAAAAAGTCAACATCATTAGCTCTTAGGGAAATGAAAATTAAATCCACAATAAGATATCACTGCACAGCTATCAGAATAGCTAAAATAAAAATAGCGATAACATCAAAGGCTGGTGAAGATGTAGAGAAACTGTATTACTCATACATTGCTGTTAGGAAAGTAAAATGGTACAACCACTCTGGGGACCAGTTTGGCAGTTTCTTATAAAACTAAACATGCAACTACCTTACAGCCCAGCAATTGCACTTTTGAATTTTTATCCCAGAGAAATTGAGTCTTATATTCTCACAAAAGCCTGCACATGAATGTTCATAGCAGCCTTATTTCTAACAGTCAAAAACTAGAAATGATCCAAATGTCATTCAATAGGTGAATGGTTAATAAAATTATGGCACATTTATCCTATGGAATACTATTTGGCAATAAGGAACAGACTATTGATATCAGCAACAACTTGGATGGATCTCCAGGGAATTATGCTGAGTGAAAAAAGCTAATCTCAAAAAGTTGTGTACTGTGCATTTCCATTAATGTAACATTCTCAAAGTAATAATGTTACAGAGATGGAAAAGAGATCATAAATTACCAAAGGTTAGGTGAGAAAAGGGGATAGTATGTGGCTGTAAATAGGTGGTATAAAAGAACCCTGTGGTGATGGGATCGTTTTATATATTGATTGTGATGGTGGGTACATGAATTTGCGCATGAGGCAATATCACATAAAACTATATATACACACGAATAAGTACGTGTAAAACTGGTAAAATATGAAAAAATTTGGCAGATTGTATCATTGCCAATATCCTGATTTTGAAATTGTGCCATAGTTATGCCAGATTTTTCCATTCGGGGAGATTAGGTGAAGGGTACATGGGACTTACTGTGTGTTTTTTGCAACTTTCTGGAAATCTATAATTATTTCAAAATAAAAAGTTAATAAAGAATAATAAGGAATACAGATAGGATCACAACACTTCTGTTTATAACCTCTTCTGTGTTTTTCCATTGTTCTCAAGAATAACTTCTCATCAAAGCCTATAGATCTAGCCTCTGCCTACCTCTCCTCCTTCCTTACTACTTTCCTGCTGCATAAGCCATTTGTCAAATCCTACACCATGCTAACAGCTCTTTCCAGCCACAGGGCCTTGTTTTCCTGTCTTCTTTGCATATATCCTTCAGATGTTTTTTTTTTTTCTCTCTCTCTTTTTTATAGATTTCAGCTTAAATATCATCTCAGAGAAGCCTTTCCTGACCATCATGTTTCTTATGGCACCGTGATGTTAATTTCATTCATTGTTCTTATTAATTACCATTTGGATTATTTATCTTTTCATTGACTTTTTATCTGGTCTCCAGCTAGACAGCAGGTTACTCAAGGAATGGAAACTTCCTTGTCTTGTTCTCTGTTGTACTCCAGCATCTGGCACTCTGCCCAGCACATGGTTCCTGCTGAATAAATGAAAAAAATCCATGAATTAATGGCAGTGTTGGAATGAACAACACTGAGCTGCTATCTTTTACTGAAACACACCTTGGTCCCCTTACCAGGTAAGGAGTAAAACATTGTAAAACAAGTAAAAACACTGGCAGCAACATTCAGTTCCCATAAATTTAGTGACTTAAACCAACTTTATTACCTTAGAATTGTGGAGGTTAGTAATATAAAGTGGGCAAGAAACAAGGTGTCAGCAGGGTTGTGTTCCTTTCTCAAGGCTGTAGGAGAGAATCAATTTCTCACCTTTTCCAAGCTTCATGCATTCCTTGCTCATGGCCTCTCCCATGTCATGGTTCTTAGCATGTAGTGAGCCCTTAACTAGTTAAGAGAAAGGAAAGGAGCACAAGGGAAAGATCAGATCAGGACAGTAGTTGGGGAGTGTGAGAGTCAAGGAGAAACCTTCTCAGGGTCTTCAGTTCCCATGAATGCCATCCATTCCCAAAACTGCAGCCCATTTGATACCTATGCCTTTGCTGACAGTGAAAGCTGCCCTTGTTGGTATGATTCCATTGTGAGGACTCTGTCTCTTGATTCAGCCGTTTACGTTGTGATCTCTCCAATGTTTGGGGGCATCATTCTCCTTTGCTGCCCTGTTGCTTCCACATCTACTTGGTATATGGAGTGCTGCCTTTGTCTGTTTTGAAGATCATACCAGAAATCCTACACCTTGACTGAATAGCTTCTCCTTTCCAGAAAGTGCAGAAGGTGACTTCCATGCAGTTTAAAAAAGTGGGTGTGCTTTTATTTTTATTTTTTCTTCAAAGACACTTGAAACTCTTTGGTCAACATTTTTCATCATTTTCCTTTCAGAAACCCAAGGTCAAGTACTATTTTTAGCTATTGTTCTCCCCAATAGGGCGCTCCTCAGAGCATTCTGGCTACTGGGGCTGTACTTTTTTAAGTGTCTTCAAGGGATAATACACAGGTAGCCACATCTCATTTCTCCCACTTTTAAGTAGGTTAAATTTTCTATAGATCGTTTGCTTATTGCATATCTAGTTATTCTTGAAAAATAACTGGAGCAAAAATGACCAGAAGTTTTAGGCAGAAAGACAAGAGGGTGGAGAGAGAATAAAGCCAATAAAGCCCACTAAAAGGGACAGAGTTAATGAGTTAATTAGTTGAAGCTTCAAAGGCCAGGAGTGACTTGGAATATCCAGATATTCCCCAGATAGAGAAAAATGCCCGTGAGACAGGGGAGGGGGCAGGACAAGGGTTGAACCACTGTAAAATCTACTTAGCCTGTGAAAAGGTCCAGCTTATTCTTTAACTTAATCTATATGCTGTTCTTCCACTTCTTCGAGCCCCTTAATCAAGTGACTGTGTAACCAGGATAGATGATAGTCCTCTGAAGTGTAAGGAATGCTGAAATCTGGACCAACACAGTCACCCAAATAACCCCATTCTTAAGACAAAACTCAAAGGAACTATGACTCACCTGTATACATCCTGCCCTATGCTGACCCTTACCCAAAAGGCCCTATAAAACCCCAACTTAAACCCTTAAGCACGCCTCCTCGCTGAGGCTGCCCACACTCCACTTTCTTTGAGTGCCACTCTCTCTGCTGAACCCCAGGTAAGTAGGGAGGAGCACTGAGAGTTCCGACTCGGGCTTGCAAATTCCAGGCTCTTGGGTGACCTGAATAGGACTGCGGCTGTACGATCACCCTCTTTAACAGCGTGCCTGAAAATCTCCTTTCTTTGCTTTGGGACATTCCCAGAACATTATCTCACTCCATCCAGTGCTCTACGGCTCCCCCCAAATCCTGGGGTGACAGGGACTTAGTTCCCACGCTACAGACTCAAGCAGGCACTGGATGCCAGGTGGCCCCGGCTTTAGGAGCTGGCAAGGGATTTGCCCTGTGCTGAGCAGGAGTTCAATGAGCTTCCTTTCTCGCCTTTGTCTACCTTGACTCTGGCCTGCTCCTCCCTTGGAGGGCATTCAAATAAAACTTTCATTCTGCCTTTCCATTCTTTGTTGTGGTGGGGACAAGGACCGCAGAGAATGAACTCAACCCATAACAGAAGAGTAAGAGGAAAAACACATAACTGTGGTTGCTGGGAGAGAGAATATTCTTTACCAGATGTTCTCTTGGGGACAGCAGCACTGGATGTGTTTGAAAGAAGTACTTTGTTAAGCCTCTGGGGAGCAGGTGAGACCTGAGGGGCCTGGGTGAGAATAGAATAATCTGTGAAAGAAATGAGAAGGGATTTGTGGGTTTACTTGGATTTGGGGAAGGGGGAAATGAAGAAGTATGGAAGGGAGGGAGAGAGGAGAGAGCAGAAGAGTGCGCACAAGCAGAAATCCTTCTAGATTTAAACTACTCTTTTCTCTATTCTCTCACACCTCAGCCCCCAGGCAATCCTGTAGAGTGGGGGCAGAGGTTGATCTTTGATACCAAAAGGGTGAGGGTGACCCTTTTTGTCTGCCCACCACTCGGCCCCAGTGCACATCCAGTCATGGAAGTGTGCGGCAGAGTAGGATAACTACAGTCTCAAGTTTCTGGCCAGAGGCTGAAATCTGACAAATAAGAAAGTACCAGGGAGACTGCAGAGAAGGAAAGCTCACGAAAGTGCAGTTAGTTGTTTATGGGCTCCAGGGCCATGAAGTACACATGGTTTCGAGATCTAAAGTAATGGATACGTTACCCCCACAACTCTGGGAATCCAGATTGAATGATATTGTGGGTAAAATTGCAATATTTCCAGAATCTCTTGCCTGGCCTTGTGCGTCTCCATATCAACAAGTGTTCCCAAGGGTGGAGAGAAGGAGTCCATCTCCATATCAATAGGTGATTACAAGGGTTGGGGGAGTGAGGGTATAACTGGACCAGAGAAGTTTGGTGGGGTCTCTTTTTTGCAGCTAGTTGGTGAGAAACATGGGCAAACAGAAGTGGACGACTGCTTGTAAGCAATAAATGGGTTTCTCTTACTTTATTTCTCCCTTTGACTGATTTCAGTTTCAAAGGTAATTTGCCTTGGGCTGGGATAAAGATTCCCCCTGCCCCCTGGAATTACAGCTGGTGTAGTCAACAGGGTCTCTGAACCTGAAATCTGTCTTCATTGGGTGTGACGCTTGGGCGGGCTGCCCCTGTGGATGGTCGGGAGGCCCCAGTGGCTGCAGCAGTGGAGGGTGTGGCTTCACCTGGGAGCCCCCTATCTGCGGGGCTTCTTCTTGGGGAGCCCCTAGTGGGAAATTGGTCTAGGGTAAAGCACCTCTTAGAGGGGTGGGGCTTTCCCCATACCTGGGGAAGGGTGGAGACACCAGAAGCTGTGGAATTAGCCCTCTGTGAGATAGAAGACTGCTCAGAGGCCCTGAGTGGCTGTGTAGCAGCTGGGATTGTGGGATGTTTGTTTGTCAAGATAGTAGAAAGTGTTATCAAGAAGAGAAACACTGGCAGGAGAAAGATATACTTCGGCATTGCCAGGAAGAGCTGGGTGATGACCTATGGGATGCCCTAAAGAAAGAGAGACAGTTATTGAGAAGACACAAGATATGTTAGCAGCAAGGGAGGAGGCAGCAGGAGGATCCGTGTTGCAAAGGCCATGGGGGAGCGGGACGGGGAGGAAAGAGTGGTGCCTTCAGCCTGGGAGATGGTAGAGGAGATGTTGGAGGGGGATGAGGGGGTGGTGCTGAGGGCAGAACTGTTGCCAAGGCCACTGCCCAATGCACCAGGCTCTCCCACATTAAAGGCCCATCTGGTTATAATTAAGAAAGTAAAAATGCAACAACCGTGGGCTCCCTAGGGGGAGGAGCAGCCTCCTCCTCAGGCTGTGGAGCAGTCCATGCTCTGCCCCTGTACCCAGGATGAGCTGGTGGACGTGAGTGTCCGGTTTCAGCAGAAGCTGTTGGAACTGCTGCCTACATGGCTTTTGTGTCTCTGGGATATGGGGTGGAAAGCATTGTCATGTCGGGTTCTGAAATGGGTAGACTGGCTTCCCTGATGCTCACCCTTCCCTCTGGCAGCAGTTGCAAAGTGCCTGTCACACTACAGGGAATTGGCACTTCTGGATTGGCTGAGAGCAGCCATCAGGGCAGTTTGCCCTAATCACGATGATTTACCATACTTACCCACTAGCTAAAAAACATATGCAGAGCTCCAGCGGGTGTTACTGGAGCTGGGCATGAAAAATATAATCTATAATATGGACCCCCCAGGGCCCCAATGAAGAGTTGTTCACCATAGGAATGAGAAATCTGGTGCTCCATACAGCTCCCCCATCTCTCTTTGGGTCCCTAGTGACTATTCTTGCCCCCCACATAGGGCACCCATAAGTGAGGCTACTCATACTTTAGCAGATCTTGGAGGAGGTTGAAACAATAAGAGCATGGAAGGAAGTGTAGGCTATGACTGAAAGGAGAGGTGCCAAGGGCCCCGTGAAGGTCTCAAGGACTCAGATGTGGGTTGATTTGATAAAGGCCGGGGTAGTAAAACAAAAACTTGATGGGCAGCCCAATAGGATCTTGTTAGAACTGTGGCACAAAAAAAGCTAGAGTAGCAGTTCCAGCCACTGAGATCCAGGACACAGAAGCTGGAGGCAGAGACCCATGTCCGGCCTGTGTCCCTGCAAGACTTCCTGGGGTACAGTATTCAGGCCCCATCTGGACCCTCACCCCCACAGGAGGATGATTGAGCATTGCAGTTTGACTGAGGTGGGGGTCAAGGTCTGCACCTTGGGAAACGTGCTGGGGACTGGAGGCCACATGTAGAATTAGCAATTTATTGGTCCCCCATGAATGTACAATGTGTCCTGGCACTGCTGGACACAGGAGTTGAATGTTCTCTGATTTATGGCTACCCTGAGTGTTTTCCTGGGACCCCTGCTGTGATGGATGGCTATGGGATTACAGGGAATTGAATAAAGTTACGCCCCCTTTATATGCTGCTGTCCCCTCTATAGCAGCCCTTATGGACACCCTCAGTCATGAACTATGGACGTATCATTATGTCGTGGGTCTTGCTAATGCTTTCTTCTCTATTGACATAGCACAGGAAAGTCAGGAACAGTTTGCCTTCATGTGGGAAGGCTGGCAGTGGACATTGACTGTCCTGCCACAGGGATACCTCCACAGTCCCACTACTTGTCACAGGCTTGTAGCCGAGGCCTTGGTCACATGGAAGAAACCACAAACAGTGTGGCTGTATCACTACATTGATGATATCATGCTCATGTCTGATTCTCTTTCAGATTTAGAAGGGGCAGTTCCTAGACTGATGCAACATCTACAGGGGAAAGGATGGGCTGTGAATACACCAAGGTACAAGGACCTAGTTTATCAGCAAAGTTCTTGGGGGTTGTCTGGTTGGGTTAAACTAAAGTTGTTCCTGAAGCAGTCATAGACAAGGTCCAGGGTTTTCTCACCCCTACCACTGTGGCAGTATTACAAGAGTTTTTGGGCTGCTGGAGAGTGTTTATCCTGCACTTGGTACAAATTCTGAAGCCCTTAAACCAGTTGGTAGGAAAGGGCATCAGGTGGGACTGTGATGAGACATGTGAAGCTGCTTTTACTGCTGCTAAGTGAGCAGTCAAGGCCATGCAGGCCTTGAGTGTAATGGACTCATCAAGGCCCTGTGAGCTAGATGTTCATGGAGCTGAAGATGGTTATGGATGGGGCCTTTGGCAGTGGTTTAAACAGACATGCCAACCTATTGGATTCTGGTCACAACTGTGGAAAGGAGCAGAGGTCTGGTACACCTTGATAGAAGCAACTGGCTGCTGTGTATCATGCCTTATGGAGCCCATCACCAGAACAGCTTTGACCACCTATCCCATCATGGGGTTGGTGCAAGACTGGACCCAAAGGCCAGAGTGGTGTGGCACAGACACCTACATTGGCCAAGTGGAGTGCTATTTACAGCAGCATAGTTTCCTTTCCACTAGCTCCATAAGTGGAGAACTCCAACACTTATTGGGGCCAGTGACATATACCATTAGAAAGCGGGAAGAACTTGCTTTTGACCCATTGGTAGCCGAGAGTCCTTATCAGGAGGGAAAAGCCCCTGTACCCGAGGATGCTTGTATACAGACGGCTCCAGTTGTGGGCAGCCCCCGAGGTGGAGGTCTGTGGCTTTCTATCCTAAGACTGAGACAATATGGATGGAAGACGGAGAGGCAAGATCAGTCAAAGGGCTGAGTTACAGGCAGTGTGGCTCATGATCACCCAGGAGCCCTCCCCACTAGTTGTCTGCACTGAGAGCTGGGCTGTCAATCAGGGCTTGACCCTTTGGCTACTGACATGGTACCATGCCAACTGGATGGCTGGTCACTGGTTCCTTTTGGGGGAAGAGTTGTGGCAAGACCTATGAGCCTCTGTCAGACTAAGACAGTTACCATATATCACGTGACTGGCCATTTGCCTTTGGCATCCCCAGGGAATGATGAAGCACACACACTGGCTCAGGTGCATTGGCTAGAAGGAAAGCCTGCCTCTGATGTGGCCCAATGATATATCAACGTTGGTTGTACGTGGGGCAAAAGACAATGTGGGCTGTAGCCTGTAGGTGGGGCTTGCCATTGACCTTTGAAGAAGTCACCCCTTGTGTGCTCTAAGAGAGACTTACGCTGAGTCCCACAGCAACATGGGACAATAGTAAAGGGGCCGAGACCCTTTGTCAGGGGCAGATAGACTATATTGGGCCTCTGCCCATCAGAAGGATACCATTATACCATGACTTGTCTGGACACAGCTATCAGACTGTTGGTTGCTTTTCCTGCATGTTGTGCAGATCAGCAAACCACCAAAAGGGGCCTAGAGCATCTCTTTGCAGCCTATGGCTGACCGCAGGTGACAGAGAGTGATCAAAGCACCCACTTTACTGGACATGTGTTAGAAGAATGGGTGCAGCAATTAGGAATAAAGTGGAAGTCTCATGTACCACATAACCCTACTGGGGCAGGTGTAAATCTGGGGAGGGGAAATCCAGGGGCAAAATAATGAAAGCTGAAACCAAAACCAGTCAAAGGGAGAAATAAGGTTTAAAACTTGTTTATTGCTTACAAACAGCCGTCTGGCATCTCTCTCTCTCTCCTGCTGTGGCTGAAGTGAGTGAATATTCCCCTGTGGATAAAATGAGAGTTCCTGTGGCCAGGATTCTCACTTGGCCTTGGTTGACTAGCTCACTGCACACCTGTGGGCAATACATGGCTGTTGACTCTATATAAAGAGCTCCGCCCACAGTGGCATGGCTGCAGGGAAGCAGAGCAGAGGCTGGAGTGGTGGCAGCACTGAGGGCAGAGGACCAGAGGATGGCTGTGCAGAGAGGCCCAGAGGACGGCTGTGCAGGACGACTGTGCAGAGAGGCCCAGAGGATGGCTGTGTGGAAGGACTGCAGAGAGGCCCAGAGGACAGCTGTGTGGGACGACTGTGCAGAGAGGCCCAGAGGACGGCTGTGCAGACAGAGGAGCCTAGAGGCAGAGACTGGCTTGCTTGCATACAGACTTGCTCTGAGTGAATGGGATTTTAGTGACTGACCTGCCACCTGGAAATAAAGTTGGGTGTAACTCTTTCACCCCAAGAACATTTTGCTGTCAATTTCTTTGGTCACATTGAATCTATAGCGAACTTGCCTGGGGCTGAAACCCATTGGCAAGACATCCCCCCAAACTCTCAGGTCCAGATAAACCCTTGCTTGCCCAGGTAATTACCCACTGATATGGAGATGAACTGCTTCTCTTCACCCCTTGGAAATGCCTGTTGATACGGAGATGCACTAAAGCCAGGTGAGAGATTCAGGAAATATTGCAATTTTACCCACAGGCAGGCATGATAGAGAGGCACGATGGTTTGTTGAACTCTGGCCTGAAGTCAGACACCAATAGTCTATGGGACTGGTCAGTTCACTTAGGGACATTGTTATGGCATTTGAATGAGAAGCTCCCAAAAGGAACCTTGAGCCCTGTGCATATGCTCACACATCTTGCTGCCTTTCCTAAACAACTGTATGCACAAACCAAAGAGGAGCTATTGAAGCCAGAATATGGCCAGCAGAGCAATATCCTGCTGCCAGCCCCAACTGCATTAAACCCTGTAGACACTGTTTAGAGTGGACATGACCCTGGACATTTCAACACATGGACCAGCAATGACTGGCCCTTCTGGCACCCTGGGGAAAAGGCCTCCTGTGTATTCCTGGAGTAATGGCAGAATGGCCTCCAAAGATCACAGTACTGTACCCAAAATGTCCGGGAGGTAAGAGCATCATCTTGTGGGGAAGTTTTGTTTTATCTTCATGGCCGTGGCACGTACCTCCCGTAACCCTATATGCTGACTCACCTGTAACTCCCACAGGGAGGAGGGTGAAAGTCTGGTGTACTAGACCAGGACGAGATCCCATTCCTGCTACTATCTTATCATGGGACCACTCTCTTACCTGCATCCTATGTGATATACAAGATTTGCCTATGCTGGTGTCATTAAAACATGTATATTGTTGCCCTTAAGGTTATTTTCTCCTACAGTCCCTCCAGCCTGGACCTGCCCCCTGGCTGCAGCTGCCACAGAATGATTGTGGGAACTCCCTACCTGTTCAGCTACTGGCGCCTGTGGAATAGGCGAGCTATGGACTTAATCTGCGTAGGACTTTGAACCTAGCTGAATCCTCCAGCTTGAGGATTATCATAATTTTATTGCTCTTATTATTGTATGTTATTAGTGTGGTTACAGTGCTCCAATTTTCTCACACAGGGGCCATTGCAGAAGATGGGGAATATGTAGATTGTGAGGTGAGATTTCTGGAGGGTTGGGCTGTGGGTAAAATTGCAATATTTCCAGAATCTCTTGCCTGGCCTTGTGCGTCTCCATATCAACAGGTGATTACAAGGAGGGGCGGGGAGTGAGGGTATAACTGGACCAGAGAAGTTTGGTGGGGTCTCTTTTGCAGCCAGGTGGTGAAAGACACTGGCCAGCAGAAGTGGATGACTGCTTGTAAGCAATAAATGGGTTTCTCCCACTTTACTTCTCCCTTTGACTGATTTTGGTTTCAAAGGTAATTTGCCCTGGCCTGGGAGAAAGATTCCCCCCACTCCCCCGCAGTCATGGGTGTACATCCATGACAGACATGAAGTGTATTGCAAAGGTTTTGACAACTGAACTGACATCAGAAATGTCAAGCAAAAAGACAGTTATGAGTGGCATGAGAAGAGGGTAGAGCCACCAAAAACTCAGGGAGTTAATCAGATTAAGCCAGACAGCCAGAAAGGACTCACGCCCTTTGCAATGTGAGTTCGTTCCACATGCTCTGAATTTGGGCTGACCTTGAGACTTGCTCTAGCTAAGGCAGGTGAGATAGGGCAGAGACCTGAGATAAGCATTATAACTAATTTTCCTAAAAATGACAAGATTAGCATAATAAGAACAGAAGAGACTTATCTTAAGGCTAAGATTCCACTTTTGAAAGAGAACAGGGAAGTTAGATTCGGCCAATGACTTATCTTAAGGCAAGTCAAGCAGTCCTAACTGATGTGTTCCCAATTCCTGGGAGTGGCCACTGTCTTAGAGAGAAACAAGAGGTTTGTCCCACAGAATTACCTAGAGGACTGGCTATAGGCAATGACATATTGTTCCTCCCAGAGATAGAATCTTGAGATGAGACTGCCTGGCAAGCCTGTGACTCTGACCCTTTACCTTTGCCCCATTCTTAAAAGCCTTAAAAGACAAAATCCAACCTTTGGGCGCACCTTCTCCTCTCTGCAGTTGCCCACACTCCCTTTCTTGGAGTGTATATTTTTAAGGCTTTTTACTGCTCAACTTATTACACTCTGTCTCTGTGCTCTTCCAGTGGGTCTTTGTCACTGTGCTTTTCCATCTCATTTTCCAGACTAAGCATAAATCTTCACTCTCTCTGTCCTGCTCCAAATAAATAATTAGACCTGCTTTATCTACCTTGACTTTAGCCCCTTCCTCCCTTGGAGTGAATTCAAATAAAACTTTCACTCTGCTTCACTACTGGGTCTCTGCCCTTCAGTTCTTTGTTGTGGTGGGACAAGAACCGAGGAGAACAGACTCATCATCCCAACAAGAAATACAACCTCTAGGTTGAAACTTTCGACCTGAACCTAACCAGGTGCACTGTCTGTTAAAACAGAAATATCAACATTCTCCATAGGATTTAAACAAAACTCAGAATATCATAACATAATACTTAAAATGTCCTTTAATGAGATTGGTTAAAACATAACTAGCATTCTAGCTGAACCTAAGACAGCTCCCACAGCAACAGGCATGAAACCCTAGGCACCGAGACCCCAGGCAGCAGCCGTGCCCCTCCCTGCACCTGTGGGGAGCTCCATACTTCCTCTTATCCTGAATAAAACTTTGTCTGTAAATCTCCTACCTTGCTCCTTCACGAAGTTCATTCTTTAACTCCGTGAACAAGAATCCCAGAATCACTAATACTGGTAATTTGTGTCTTCTCTTTCCTTTGCTTTCTCAATCCTCCTAGAAGTTCATTAATTTTATTGATACACAGGAGCTCAACTCTGAAGTTTTGGGAGTATTCCTTATTCTTATCGTGGCTAGTGGTAGTAGGTCAGGCCAGGGCAAGCGGATTTCCTGTGACAGCTTCCTTAAGCATCTTTTTATGGTGTCACTGGATTTTTCTACTTTACTTAAGGACTGTGGTCTCCAGACACAGTGTAAATTATACTGAATGCCAAGGGCCCAGTACACCCCTTGAGTCACACTTGCTTTAAATGCCAGGCCATTGTCACTCTGTAATACTTGGGGCATCCAATATTGGGAAATAATTTCACATAAGACTACTTTTACTACTTCCTTTGCTTGTTCTGCAGGAGAAGGCCTCAACCCATACCGTGAAGGTATCTACCCACACAAGGAGCTACTGGAGTCCTTTTGCCTTTGGAATATGTGTAAAATCTACTTGCCAATCTTCTCTTGGGTATCTGCCTGTTCACTGTAAACCTGGGAAAACAGTTCTTTTATTTGATGGGTTATTCCTTTGACAAATCTCATAAGCTTTAGTGATTTGCTCTATGGTCTTTAATAGACTACTTAGGTCTTGCACAAGGTCGCCCACTTCCGTCTGGTTTTTTTACTCCCAGTATGGGAGTGTTATAAGGACTGTCTGACAACCACAGGTCTCCCGGGATGTTCAATAAGCTGGTGATATTGTGGGGTGCATGCACTAGTAAGTCTATCAAGTGACCTTGGGTTTTCAGGTTATTAATAACTGGCCTGAGACCTTCATGAGCTTCTGGTTTCAAGGAATACTGCCTCTTATGAGGGAGGTGATTAGGGTCTTTAAGATGAGTCTGTACTGGCTGGGGTGATTTTGCCCTCCCAATGATTCTGTTAGTTGCCCAGACCTCAGGATTAACGTCTACATCTACTAGAGGGAGGCATTTCTCTTTCCTTTCCATGTTCATATACACAGAGGCTTGTACTCTAGGAAGTACATCATGGCCTAGAAGTGGCACCAGACTTTCTGGGACCGCCAGGAAGGCATGGGAGAACAGCACAGAGTCCCATTCACAACTTAAAGGCTGAGTTAAATATTTGGTTATTGGTTTTCCAGATACGCCTCTAATAGTAGCTGACCGGAAGAGGGGAGGGCCAGGATTATGAAGGTGGACCGAAGAGATGGCTCCTGTATTAATCAAGAAATCAGTGGTGTGGCCTCCTACAGAGGGAATCACCCCGGGCTCCTGTGGGGTTATGATGGTGACAGGAGCCAGCATGGGCAGCCCTGGGCCCCTTCAGTTCTGACCAGTTGCCTACACCTCTGAGGGCTGCCCAGCTTCCAGTGGTCTCCTTGGCAGAGCGGCCAGGGCATTGGTGGTTTAGACATTCTCGCCTAAAATGCCCCTGTCCACCACAAGAGGGAGCAAGTCGTGGGCCTAGTCCCTTGGGCTGGTCTCCCTTTCTCAAACCTCAGAGGCCCAAGGTTAACGCTCTGCAAGGCCATCATGAATGCCTCCGCCTTTTGCTTGTCTCTCCTGTCCCGATCCTGCCTCTCTTCCTCATCTCTATTACAGAAAACTGATGTGGTGACTTATAGGAGGTTCTCCAGATTTGTTCTGGGCGAAAAACCAATTTCTGTAACTTCCTCCTGCTATCTGGGGCCGACTGGGTGATGAATTTATCCTTAAGAAGGACTTGGCCCTCTGGGGACATACAGGTATGCTTAACCAATGCCTCCCTGAGCCGCTCCAGAAAGGCCGAGGGGCTCTTTTTCTTCCTGTATCACTACTGATAGTTTAGAATAATTCAGGGATTTTACTCATGCTCTTTGTAGCCCTTCCATGATACAGGTTATAAAATGATTTCAGTGCCAGTTATCGGTATCGTCCGCATCTTGGCCCCCCTCTGGGTCAGTGAATGGCGCTGCCTGACAGCCAGTGGGGACTCGGGTTAGTTCCTCTGGAGGTTTGCCACCTGCATTTACAGTGTGCCATTCATCTCCAAACTCGAGGGCTCCCCTGATCACTTTTTCTTTCTCCCCTCCAGTAAGGGGGAGATACAAGCATACTATCCTTCCAGGCCAGTTCAAATGTCAAGATAAGTCCTTGGAAGACTTCTGTGTACTTGTCTGGGTCATCTGAAAACTTACCCAGGTCCTGTTCAATTTGCCTCAAGTCTTGGAAGGAGTAGGGGACATGGACCCAAACTGGTCCCCATTCTCCATTGGCTACTTCTTGTCGGGGCAATAAGGACGGGTATAACTGTTTTTTTACCTCCTGGGGAGGCTGGTGGGGCAATTGGCCCAATGATATTTGGCAAGGTTGTTCTTCTGTGGTCTGACTCTTGGGGGTCTTGGCAAGTGGACCTGAACCTGGATAGGGTAGGCATGGTGGGGCCAATGAGGAGGTGTTAGTGTTCAGGGTAGGATCAGGAATTAATCCACATTTTTGGCCTATTCTTTTATTTTCCCCAAGGGCAAGGAAGGCCTGTACATATGGTACTTCTGACCTTTCCCTTCCTTGTGGCAAAATAAATCTAGCTGCATGATCTTAGTGTATTGAATACTTCCCTCAGGGGCCAAGTCTCTCCATCAGAGAGTTTGTATTGAGGCCAGGCCTTTGTGCAGAAGAAGATAAGGCACTTCTTCTTCAGGGTCTGGGGATCAAGTTGTTCTCAGTTCTTCAGAATGTATGCCAGAGACATGTCTGGCTTTAGACTTGAAGAGGAAGCTTCCATCTGGAAAAGAAAATGGGAACAGGTGTCCAGCACCTGACCTGAGGCTTTGTACTGGGGTGTCTCCCTACAGACGGGAGGTTGAGCAAACAGGAATAATCCCCCCCCCCACACGCCCCCGGCCTGCTGGACTTAATTGCTCCTTACCAGCATGGCCCATACCTTGATTTGTCTTTTTGCCTTCCCAGTAAGCAAGTGTAGTTTCAGAGCTCTGGTTATAGTGGGACTTCACCAGCATGCCCTTACTCCGCTCTTTCTAGGAGCTCTGATCCAGACCCTACTTTCCTCTGCATGGGCCTTAGCATAGTACACGCTGGCACAGTGACAGATTTCCTCAGTGCACCATTCAAATAACCTCCTCACACCCAGCTTGACAAGGGAAGAAGGGGACTTGTCTTTCCTCACCCTTAAGTTTGTTTGGGCTAATGCCCTTTGAATTTCAGGGGGCTCTGTCAACCATAGGGTAGGATCATTGCTTGAGAGGCTTCTGTCTGTCTGATCCAGGACAATTAAGTGCAGGGACTGGGCGACCCCTCCCTGCGAAAGGGGTGGTTGGTAAGAACCACAGGCCTTGCCCACTTCCCCGGGGCTGCAGCAAAGGAGACGGCCTAGCCCAGGGGATCAGCTCCTAGGAAGAGACATGAGCAGGATGGAACCACGGCCAGAGTTCAAACTGGCCATTAGGATCACCAGGACAATACTTAGGAGAGTACGGACCTATAATTTTGAGAAGGGTTTCTTGCCATGAGACTGGAATTACCCTCTTTGAGAGGTCCTGCAGGAAGGTGGGGCTGGTGGGAGAGGGATCTTGAAATCTGGGGACTTTTATGAGGGGCTGCCTTCTCTCTCTGCATGTCTCTGCCAGGAATACGGGGGCACAGAGATAGTGATGTATTCCTCCAACACAAAGCATGAAGACTTTCCTCACACGTATCTTGACTAGATAGACATGTGGCTTTTTACATGTTGGGCTCGGATTTTGGCCTGGTCACAGGCCAGCTCAGTGATGCCAGGAAATGCCTCTAGAGTGTGGAAGGGGCGAGGCGTCTCGAGTCCTCTGCCTGTCAGGTCAAATGTGTAGCCTGTGTAAGGGCCCGAAGATTACAGGGCCCACCTCATAAACCTTGTTCACATCACACAGGAGAAAGTGGCATAGTCCCAAAACGACCGCCTGGAGTGAAGAGCGGGTGGAGGGGGGGGGACACTCCTCCCAAGGCCAGAGACAGAAGTCAGACAGAGGGTGCCAAGGACAGTCATGAGGGAGGGAGTCGGTACTCTTAAACACCAGCTCCTGCACTGCCGGGGAGTGATCCTGCAAGACACCCCCTGTAGGGAGTCTGGACTCTCATACAAAGGCCAGGTGTCATCTGCAGCTCTTGCACAGGCAGCAGCCTAGCCAGAGGTTCACTCAGAGTTCAGTAATCCGGAGCTGAGACCCAAGGACCACTGTCTACTAGTCCGGTCTGCCCTTGGAGTCCGCAGGTTAGGAGAGGAAAGTAGAAAATCGGCTCAGCCTTTCCCCGACATTCCTGTCCAGAGCCAGGGGACCAAGGAGCAGCAGACACCGGGAAACCTTTCACCTGGGTCTTGATGAGACTGGTGGCCTATGCTGGTCATTCTTAAGAGGCCAACGGGTGCCCAGACACACTCATAAGATAGAGGGGAAAAAGCGCAGTGTTTGAGTCAAGAGTAAAAGCGAAGTGTGGATCTCCTACCTTGGTGGTGGTGAGCATCAGGTCCCACGAAATTGATGGAGGAGTCAAAGGCATACGTCGAGAGTGTAAAGGAAGCAGGGGGGCCCCTGCCTCACACTAAGGCCAAGGAGGCCTGAAGAAGCAGGCAGAAGGAGAGAGAGAGAAAGACGACCCACGGATACCCGATCAGGCAGTCAGGGCCTGAGTCCAGACACGCGGGCCTTTGAGAAGCCGCGGACGTGTAGCCTCAGCCTGGACCCTCGCAGCTGCCCACGGCTTTCCTCAGCCCCTCGCATTCAAGGGGATGCCTCTGAAAGGGAATCCTGGCCTCCACTCAGGTGACATTGAGACAGGGACTGTGGGTGTAGTCAGAGTAGGGGGAGGGCCTCCGGAAAAAGCAAGGCAGAATGTTTGCAGTCGGAGCAATGTAACTACATGCAAGGAAACCCCCTTCCAAAACTCTATGTTAAATATTAAGCTCCAGGGTCATTCTTCAGTAAGATCAGTGGGTGTTCCCCAGATAAAGAAGAGTACCCCATGTTGTTATTATGCTAACCACTTGTAAGATTCACTTTAGCAAGCTAAAAGGCCCAGGCCTATGTGCTGTCTTTCCTCTTTCAGATCTGATGGGGTGGTTTTGCAAACCAGGCAACTAATTTAGCATGCAGACCCAGCTGTAAACAACATAGTAAAAGGCAGGGAAGATTCCACCTTAAAGATAAGATTGCATTTTAACACCGAGGAACTTTGGGTGAAAGAACCAAACTAACGCCATGACAGGCTTCAGGAAGCCTCAGAAACCAGAAGGCCTGAGTTTCAGTTTCCCCGAAACTATCAAGTGGTTACATATCACCCAAGGCATGCAACCACCCCCCTTGCCATCCAATCAGGAAAGGCCAAGAGCCCTCTCCCCACATTCCTAAGGATGAGGTCTACGGGGAAGAGATAGATAAGACCCCATCACAGAGAGTAAAGATTAACCTGCTGGTCACCAAGCAAAGACCCTAGGCTCGCTCTGTAATTGGTTAATTTCAAAGATACCCCAAATATTGTGATTTGATCCCGCCAAAAGCAACGGATACTCTGGATAACCTGTATGGCTAGAACTGTTGTCAATGATGTTGTGTGATTATGATTGGATCACTGTATCCTTGTCCCAGTTTCCTGTAACCCCCCTTCCCAAAAGCCCATAAAAATCATGCCCACCTTTGTCCGGGGCTCTCAGCTCACCTCCACCACCTGGGTGAAAATGCTGAGAGTCCGAGCTTAAGCCCGTAATAAACGCCCTTTGCTCTTGCATGCGTGACTCGGTCTCCCTGGTGGTCTCTGGTCTCTGAGGATGCTGCGATCGGGACATAACAGGGAAGCAGAATTCTTAACTTACTCTTTAGCAAACAAACAATACCTCAGCCCACCTTGGGGGCTGGGCAAGCTGCCTTTTGATATGCCCCTAGACCAGGACGCAGGTGTTCCGGAGAGAAATCCGGGGGGCGGAATTCCTTGTGTTAAGTTAATTCAGGGTGTTCAGACACACGTGGCAGGTCTACACCCCTAAACCTTTTTTTCATGTTCTCGAAAAATCCTAATCTGCCTATAAAACCCCTAGACAACGCAGCACACCGGACTCTCCTGTCCCCTCCTGGCGTGAGCTGGGAGCTCTGTCCTATCATTTTATTTCTAAATAAAAGCCTGTACCTTGCTCTCCTACCTTGCCTGTTTGCTAAGCTCATTCTTCGGCTTCGTGAACAAGAACCCTGGCATCAACATTCCCGGCTCCCAAGGGAGACAGGGGACCCACTGAGGGAGACACAGGGGAGCCTGTCGCTGGAGACTTGAGATTGACAGCCGGGCTAGTCCCATGACTAGCCCCGGATGTGTGCCCTAGATAGTTTCTCTGTATAAGGAGAGTGAAAGAAAAAGGAGAGCTCAGACGCCAATACTCACCTCCCAAGATGATCCTGGACGAGCCCCCAGAAATGATACCAGGGTTCTTATTCGCGGAGTCAGAGAATGAACTTCGTGAACGAGCAAGGTAGGAGATTTACAGACAAAGTTTTATTCAGGATAAGAGAAAGTATGGAACTCCCCGCAGGTGCAGGGAGGGGCACGGCTGCTGCCTGGGGTCTCGGTGCCTAGGGTTTTAGGTTGCTATGGGAGCTGTCTTAGGTTCAGCTAGAATGCTAGTTATGTTTTAACCAATCTCATTAAAGGTCACCCTATTTTAAACTAATGTGCCTACCTGACTGTGGTCAGCAAGCTGTTCCATATCACTGGGCCGGGGGTGGGGGCTTCTCTACACATTGTTACATTGTTTTAACCTCAAGTACCCTGTTTTCCCTTTACATTCCTGAAGCCTTAGTAAGACTTTGTCCTTTTCCAGGGGCCCACACTCTAACTGGGTAGGGGTTATTCCCTGTTGCTTCCCCATCTCATTAGGAATAAACAAAAAAGGAGATATCACTAGTCTTCACAGGCTTTCAAAGGAATACTACAAACTACTCTATATATATATTAGAAAACTTAGATGAAATGAACCAATTTCTCAAAATCCACAAACTGTCAGACCTCACCTAAGATAATATAGGGAACCAGTACCGTCCTAAAATTTTTAAAGAAATTGAATTTATAGTTAAAATCTTTCCAAAAAATAAGTTTTCAGACCCAGATGGTTTTGTGGGCAAATTCTACCAAATACCAATTTTGAACACTCTTTATGAGAAAATAAAAGAGAAAGAAATATTTTCCAGCTCATTTTGAATCCAGCATTTCCCTGATGCCAAAACCAGACAAAGATTGTACAAAAACAAAAAGTACATACCAATATTGTTCCTGAATGTAGATGCAAAACACTCAAGAAAATATTAGCAAATTAAAAAAAATTATATATATACATATATATAAAGGCTAATATACTGTGGTCAAGTGGGTTTTACATTGGGAATACACACTAATTCAGTATTCAGAAATTGATCCATGTAAATCACCATATTAACAGTCTAAAGAAAAAACCACCACATAATTATATCAACAGGTGCAGAAAAAGCATTTGGCAAATTCCAACATCCATTCCTGATAAAAATTCTCAACAAACTATGAATAGAAGGTATGATATTGTGATTTAAAATAAGAAATATATATTTGGTCTGTTCCAGTTCATGGCATAGCTCCTAAAACCCTTGGGATTTCCTGTAATGAGAGCAAAAAAGGTGACTTTTGTTATGTTAATAAGGTGACTTTTGCAAAACACCTAAGGATAGAGGCTGGTTGCCAGGAGAACCAACCCTGTGACTGGGGGATGGAACTTTCAGTCACCTGCCCCCACTTCTCCACCATACACACACCTATTAGGAAGAGAGACGGGCTAGAAGTTGAATCAATTACCAAGGGCCAAGGGTTTAATCTGTCATGCCTATGTAAAGAAGCCTCCATAAAAACCCAAAAGGACTGGTTAAGAGAGCTTGCAGGTGAACCGGTGGAAGTGCTGGGAGAGGGGTGCACCTGGAGAGGCATGGAAGCTCTGCACCCCTTCCCCATACCTTTCCCTGGGAATCTCTTCCATCTGGCTGTTGCTGAGCTATATCCTTTTATAATAAACTGGCAATCTACTAAGTAAAATGTTTCTCTGAGTTCTGTGAGCTGCTCTTGCAAATTAATAGAGCCTGTGAGATTAAAAGACCCCCGAAGAGGGGGGTCGTTGAGACGTCTAATCTATAACTGTTTGGTCAGAAGCACAGGCGGCAACCTGGGTTAAGATTGATGTCTAATACGGGGGAAGGGGAGGCAGGCTTGTAGGACTGATCCCTTAACCTGTGGGATCTGATGCTATCTCCAAGTGGAGTGTCAAAATTGAGTTGAATTGTAGGATACCCAACTGGTGTTATCAAATTGCTTGGTGGTATGGAAAACACACATATTGGAACTGGGTGCAGAACTGTAGAGGGAATTTCCTCAACCTGATATAGGTCACCTACAAAAAAGCCTATAGTTAACATCATACTTACTGGTAAGAGGCTGAATATCAGGAACAAGGCAAAGATAGCCACTCTCACCAATGCTATTCAACATCCTACTGGAGGTCTTAGCTAATGCACTCAGGAAAAAAGAAAGAAGCAAAAATAAAACTACACAGATTGGAAATGAAGAAAATCTTTCACAGACAACATGATTTTCAATGCAGAAAATCCCAAGGAATCACCAAAAAATCTCCTAAAACTAATAAGTGAAGTAAGCAAATTTGCAAGATATAAGGTCAGCATACAAAAACCAGTAATATTTCTATACACTAAATGATTACAAATAGAAAGCAGAATTTTTTTAAATACCATTTTAAATAGTTCTCCCTACCTACAAATACAATACTTACGTATAAATCTGACAAATATATGCAGGGTCTGTGTGCTATTATAAAAAGCTGATGAAATAAATCAAGACCTAATGAATGGGAGGAGATACTAGGCTCATGGATTGGAAGACTCAAGAAAGTAAAGTTGTTGGTTTTGTTCAAATTGAACCATAGGTTAATACAATACCAGTCAAAACTCCAGCAAGTTTTTTATTCAATGCATAAAAAGCTATTCTAAATTTTATGAAAAACAAATAAACTGGAATAACTTAAATTTTGAAAAAGAAGAATATAGTTGGAAGCATTACACTACTTGATATTAAGACAACAGTAATCAAGAGACATTGGTATTGGTGAAAAGACAGAAACATTGATCAAAAAAATAGACTAGAGAGTACAGAAATAGATCTACACAAATGCGCCCACCTGATTTTTTTTACAAGGTCTCAAAGTAATTCAATGGGAGAAAGGATAGCTTTTTCAACAAATGGTGTTAGAACAATTGGACACCCTTAGGCAAATATATAAACCTCAACATAAACCTCATACCAGATATAAAAGTTTACTGAAAATAATAAAGATCTAAATATAAAACATTATATTTATAGAATAATATGGAATAAAAGAAGAAAATCTATGACTTGAGGTTAGGTGAAGACTTCTTAGACACAACAGAATGATGATCCATAAAAGAAAGTATTGACTTATTGGATTTTACTAAAATTTAAAACTTTTGGTCTGCAAATAACGCTGTTGAAAGAATGAAAATAGAAGCTATAGAGTGGTAGAAAATATTAACAAATCATGTATCTGACAAGGGAATTTTTCTAAAACATAACTCAAACTCAGCAATAATAAAAAAAATTTAATATGAGCAAAAAAGACATGAATAGACACTCCATTGGTGATGATATACAGATGGCAAATAAGCACACAAAAAGATGTTCTACATCATTAACCATTAACAATAAATAAATACAAATTAAAATCATGATGAAATATTGCTACACCTCTACCAGAAAGCAAAAATGAATACAATTCTAAGTGTTGATAAAGATGTGGAGCAACTCGAATTCCTTACATTGCTGGTGGGAATGCAAATCTTGAAACTTGTTTGTAATAATACAGTTTCTTAAGTTAAACATGTACCTACTATATGACTCAGCAGTCTTAGTCCCAGGTATCTAGAGAAATAGACTTATGTTCACACAAAACCTGTACATGAGTGTTTGTAGCAGCTCTGTTCGTAATTGCCAAAAACTGCAAACAACCCAAATGTCATTTAATTAGTAAGTGGATAAGCAAACTGTGGAACATCTACACAATGGAATACTACTTAGCAATAAAATGAAATGAATTATTGATAAATGCAACAACTTAGATGAATTGTAAACACATTGTGCTGAGTAAAAAAAGTTTACATGCTGTGTGAATACATTTATATGACATTCTTGAAAAGATAAACTACAGGGATTAAAGAACAAATCAATGGTCACCAGGGATTGTAGGGGGAAGAAGGTGACTATAAAGGAATAGCACAAAAGAGTGTTTGAAGTATACTTGTGTTAGTCATTACCTGAATCTATTTGTTAAAATTCATTAAGGTATATACCCCCAAATTTCCCCAACATAGAGTTTTTTGAGAGTCAAAGTATATGCATATATTTAAGTCTTTTGAAACATATTCCCATAATGACTTTCAGAAGGGCGGTAATTACATTCCAGTCAGCAGCATGTAGGAGTGCCTATGCTCCTGCACCCTCGCCACCATCAGTGGGATATATTCTTTATCATATTTGCCAACTTGATGGGTATAAATATTAGGTGAACTTCTTAAAAGATTGAGAGAGAAAGAAGCAATCAATCTTCGCCCTAGTTTGTTTTCTCAGACCATATTTTCAAGTGCTTTTTCATATTATGAAACACCTATACTTGTTTCCTAACTAAGTGGAATAAATCTTGATCACTGACATTCCATATTCAGGAATGAGTACATGATTTCTGCTGCTGTATTTACTAAGCTGTGAGTAAGGAATAAAGGGCCATATCAGGAACTACTATACATTTGTTATTTCTCTTAGGACTTGCAGAGACCTATGAAATACAACCTTGTCTGTCATTGTGGCCCCCACAAGAATGGCACTTTAGAAAAATGGCAGACTAGGAAGGCAAGGTGGAAACCTCCTCACACACACCCCAAAGAAACAACTACAGCAAATATGACTAAACCTGAAAATGACCTGAAGACTGCAGAACAGATGACCGACACCTTGTGAAGAAGATTACACAGAGAAGGTTAAAGTGTCAGAGCCATAACTGAGTGGAACCCAAGACTTTCCCCCATCCTATCCCACAGGCTGGAGGAAGAGGAACAGAACAAGGAAGGGATTGGAGCCCAGGAATGCTGCACACCAGGCCCTAGAAATCTTCCCTGGGAACATGAGTCCACATTGTACTGGATTCTGGTGATTAACAGGGCTGGATCCAGAGACAGTTGGAACACTTTGGGAAGCTGAGACTCCAGCCACATGTGGAGGGCAGGCACACTCTGTGGGTCCTGAGACCCAAAGAAGAGGGGCATGTTTGAAAGAATTGCCAGCAGTAGGCGAGGTGCCAGAGGGGCAAGGGGTGGATGGACCTCTCTCTCAGGAGAAAGGTCAGGTGGATGATACCTCCCAAGCCCTCCCTCAGTCTAATAAGTACGGGACATGGGAGCCCCAGATGCCCCATCACTCTCATTGGCAGCTCAGCCCCAAGGTGCTTCCCTGTGCCCAGCCAGCACACCAGCCCATTCAGCCCAGCAGCATCAGACTTTGCTGCCTGACAGGCACAGGGAGGCTCTCCAGCTTTCCAAGTCCTTTCTCCACCCAGTTAGAGAGCTACCTGCAAGAGCCAGTTCCAAGCACTCCTTCCTCCCCCAAGGTGGCCCAAGCCTGGACTGCAGGCCTCACTGCCATGAGGGTCACCTGTGCAACTTGCCACCTTGTTACCACACTACTTACCATTCCATATGGTTGCCCCAGAGCCATGTGACTGCTCTGCCCATGTCTTTAACCCAGCAGCACCCACATCACTGCAGGGAAGGCAGAGGGTGGCCCTGCCCACAACAATCCCAGCAGAAGCTACCTCTCTGATCACAAAGGGCCAGCTGAGGCAAACCACAGTGGACTGAGATAGAACCACTGCTGGCAGACAGACAGAAAGTCATCCATGCCTACTGCCCATCAACAGCAACTGAGGCTTCACCATAAAGGAGAACCAGGCACTGGAGAGGAAAGAGTCCTGAGCTTCTGGGCACCACAGCACGCCTTATTAATAAAGCCATTACTCTCCAGACAAGGAAGCATAGCAGATCCATTTAATACAAAGGAAGAAACACAGAAAACCTGACAAAATGAGGAGGCAGAGAGGAATGTGTTCCAAACAGAACTGGAGGATAAATTATCAGAAAGAGGGCTGAATGGAATGGAGATCAACCGTCTTCTTGATAAAAGTTTCAAAGTAACAATCATAAATATGCTCACTGATCTGTGAAAAAGTACTGAAGATCTCATGGAGGACTTCAATGAAGAGATACAACCAAGAATCCTCTACATAGCAAGCTTATCATTCAAATTTGAAGGAAAGATTAAACATTTCTCAGATAAATGAAGGCTGAAGGAGTTTATAACAACTAAACCAACATTACAGGATATGTTAAAAGGACTGCTGTAGACGGAAATGTTCCTAAACCTAAATATATTTCACTAGTGAAAATCAACCCACAATAAAGATAGTAGGCCAATTACTTACCAAGCAAGTATGATATTAAAACAAAATAAAACAAAAGTAGTAAAACCAACTATACACAAAATCAGTCAAGGGATATACAAAACATACAGATTATGATTCTAATACATAAAATGTGGAGGAGAAAGAAGAAGAAAAAAAAGTACTTTTAGAGTGTGTTGAAAATAGAGCAATCATCAACTTAATATAGACTGCTATATAGTCAGGAAGCTACCTTTGAACCTTTGGTAACTACAATCCTAAAGCCTATCACAGATATACAAAAATTTAAAACACAGAAATCCAACCACAACACTAAAGAAAACCATCAAATAGCAAGAGTATAATAGAAGAAGAAAGGAACAGAGAAGAGCTATAAAAACAAACAGAAAACAATAAAATGGCAGTAAGTACCTACCTATCAGTAATTATCTCAAATGTGAATAGACTGGATGCACCAATCAAAAGACGTAGAGGGAAAAATGGATAAAGAAACAAGACCCATCTATATGCTGCCTATAGGAGACTCATTTCAGACCCAAAGACATACACAGACTAAAAGTGAAGGGATGGAAGAAGATAATTCATGCAAACAATAGGGAGAAAAAAGCAGGAATAGCAGTACTTATATCAGACAAAATAGATTTCAAAACAAAGAAAGTGATGAGAGACAAAGAAGGACATTACATAATGATAAAGGGGTCAGTCCAACAAGAGGATATAACCAATATAAATATCTACACACCCAACATAGGAGCACCTAAATATGTAAAACAAATACTAACAGAATTAAAGGGGGAAATAGATTGTAACACATTCATTGTACAAGATTTTAACACACCAGTCATATCAATAGATAGATCAACCAGACAGAAAATAAATATGGAAACAGAGGCACTGAACAACACATTAGATGAGATGGACTTAACAGACATTACAGAATATTCCACCCAAAAGCAGCAGGACACACATTTTTTCTCAAGTGTACATGGAACACTCTCCAGAATAGATCACATACTAGGCCACAAAAAGAGCCTCAATAAATTTAAAAAGATTGAAATTGTATCAAGCAACTTCTCAGAACACAATGTTATGAAACTACAGATAAATTACACAAAGAAAACAAAAAAGCCTACAAACACATGGAGGCTAAACTACATGCTTCTAAATAATCAGTGTATCAATGACCAAATTAAAACAGAAATAAAGCAATACATGGAGACAAGTAAAAACAAAAACTAAGCAGTCCAAAATTTGTGAGATGCCACAAAAACAGTTCTAAGAGGGAGGTACATGGCAATACAGGCCTGCCTCAATAAATAAGAACAATCCTTAGTAAACAGTCTAAACTCACAGAGAAACTAGAAAAGGAAGAATAAATGAAACCCAAAGTTAGTAGAAGCAGGACACAATAAAGATCAGAGCAGAAATAAATAAAATAGAGAAGAATAAAACAGTAAAAAAAAAATCAATGAAGACAGAGCTGGTTCCTTGAGAAAATAAACAAAATAGATAAACCCCTAATCAGACTTTCAAGAAAAAAATGGAAAGTACACAAATAAACGAAATCAGAAATGTAGATAGAACAGTCACAATGGATACCACAGAAATATAAAGAATTATTAGAAAAATCTATGCTAATTAATAAGAAACCTAGAAGAAATGGACTAATTCCTAGAAAAATACAACATTCCAAGACTCACCAGGAAGAAACAGAAAATCTGAACAGACCAATCACCAGCAATGGAACTGAACTGGTAATCAAAAAACTCCCAACAAAGAAAAGTGCAGAACCAGATGGCTTCAAAGCTGAATTCTACCAAATATTTAAAGAAGAGCTAATACACATCCTTCTTAAAGTATTCCAAAAAGTGGAAGAGGAGGGAATACTTCCAAACTCATTCTATGAGGCCAGCATCACTCTAATACAAAACCAGACAAAGACACTACAAAAAAAGAAAATTTCAGACCAATATCCCTGATGAATATAGATGCAAAAATCCTCAACAAAATATTAGCAAACTGAATTCAAATAAACAACAAAAAAAATAATCCATCATGACCAAGAGGGATTTATTCAAGGGATGCAAAAATGGTACAATACTCATAAATCAATTAATATCATACACAGCAATAACAAAAAGGATAAAAACCACATGATCATCTCAATAGATTCTGAAAAATTATTTCACAAAATTTAACATCCATTCATGATAAAAATCCTCAACAAAATAGAGGCATAGAGGTTGCATAGCTCAACATAATAAAGGCCGTACACAAGAAACCTACAGCTAACATCATACTTAATAGAGAAAAGCTGAAAGCTTTTCCTCTAATATTGGGAACAAGACAAAAATGCCCACTCTCACCATTTTTATTCAACATAGTATTGGAGGTCCTAGCCATGGCAATCAAACAACACAAAGAGATAAAAGTCATTGAAATTGGTAAGGAAGAAGTTAAACTCTATTTGCAGATGACATGATATTATACATAGAAAACCCTAAAGAATCCACCAAAAAAACTATTAGAATTAATAACTGGATTCAGCAAAGTTGCAGGACACAAAATTAATACACAGAAATCTGTTCCATTCCTAAATACTAACAATGCCCCAGAGCAAAAAGAGAATTCAGGTAAACAACACTATTTACAATTGCATCAAAATGAATAAAATACCTAGGAATAAACCTAACCAAGAAAGTAAAAGACCTGGACTCTGAAAACGATAAAACACTCATGATAGAAATTAAAGAAGACATAAATAAGTGGAAATCTATCCTGTGCTCATAGGTAGGAAGAATTAATATTGCAAAATGACTGTCCTGCCCAAAGCAATTTGCAGATTCAATTCAATCCCTATCAAAATACCAACACCATTTTCAAATAATCCTAAAATTCATGTGGAACCACAAAAGACCCCAAATAACAAAAGCTATCCTGAGAAAGAGCAAAGCTGGGGGTATTACACTCCCTGACTCCCAGCTATGCTACAAAGTTAAGGTAATCAAAACAGTATGGTACTGGCACAAGAACAGAACCATAAATCAATGGAACAGAGAGCCCAGATATAAACCCATGCGCATATAGGAGTCAATTAATATATGATAAAGGATCTGTGAATATACAAGGGAGAAAAGACAAACTCTTCAACACCTGATGTTGGGAAAACTGGGAAGCTACATGCAAGAGAATGAAACTGGATAACTGTCTGACTCCATACACAAAAGTAAACTTGAAATGGACCAAAAAAATGAATGTAAGACATGAAACCGTAAAACTCTTAGCAGAAAACATTGGCTAGAAATCTCTTGAACATAAACATGAGCAATTTTTCACTGGACACATCTCCTTGGGAAGGGAAACTACAAGAACAAATGGGACTACATCAGACAAAAAAGTTTCTGTACAAAGGCTACCATGAGCAGAACAAAAAGGCATCCTGCAGTGTGGGATAATATATTTTTAAATGACTCATCTGATAAGAGGTCAACATCCAAAATATATAAAGAATCTATATGCCTCAACACTAAAAAAACAAATAATCTGATTAAAAATGGGCAGAGGGCCTGAACAGACACTTATCCAAAGAAGAAATACAGATGACCAACAGGCACATGAAAAGATGTTCCATACTACTAATCATCAGGGAAATGAAAATCAAAACCACAGTGACATATCACCTCACACATGTTAGATTGGCCACTATCGAAAAGTCAAGAAATAACAGCATTGGCAAGGATGTGGAGAAAAAGGAACCCTCCTACACTGTTGGTCGGACTGCAAATTGGTACAACCTCTATGGAAAACAGTATGGAGGTTTCTTAAAAAACTAAAAGGAGGATTCAAGATGGCAGCGTGAGAGGTGAGAGAACCCCCAAAATCAGATAGTACGAAAATATAGTTAATTAATGCAACTAACCCTAAAACAGCAACAGGAAAGAAGGCTGAACCAGGCTGCATACAGACATCACCAACAGAGCAGACCTCAAGAAAGAAGGTAAAGTATGAAAGCCTTGATGCAGCGGGACCCAAACCCTTCCCCCACCCCAGCTTACCACTGGAGAAAGAGAAACAGAGCGGGGACGGGGTGGAAACCTGGGACTACTCAACACCTAGCCCCGGAGATCTGCTTTGTGGGCAGAAACCTACTCTGTATGGTGCTCTGGAGGTTGGGGAGGTGGGACAGGGGGAGTGCCTGAGAGACTGACATTCCGGTTGCCTGTGGAGGACGAGGTCCACATCTGACCGCTCTGTGACAGAGGAAAGGCAGGCGGTCAGAAAGGCTTCCTAGCATCAAGAGGGCTCTTGAATGGGCAGGGGTTGCTCAGAGCTTGCTGCGCGGGAGAAGGGAGAGCTGGATAAGGTTGTCTAAGTGTGCTCTGCCCAGCAGTTCGGGAACTTTGGGGAGCTTCAGGTGCTCCATCCCCCTGGCTGTCTGCTCAGCTCTGAGGCCCCCCACTGTGACATGCAGCCTGCCGAGCCTTCCTCCGGGCTTGACAGCACTGGCTCACAAACCGGCAGTCACTGCGCTGGCATCAGGCCAGCCAGAGGGAGGGCCCGCCTACATCAGTTAGAGCTGCTGAGCACAGAGACTTACACCTGTGTGCTCAGCTCACTGGCTGTGATACTGGAGACACGCACCACAGATGGGAATCAGGAAACAGATCTTTCCTCCCCCCAGGCACCAGCTCTGCTCCCCAACAACCCCAACCTCACTCTAGGGGCTGAGTAGCTCCAGAGACTGGAGCATCTTGGCATTAGAGGTCACCACATAGAAATATGAAACATCAAAAGAACATGGTTCAGACCAAAATCTCACAAACCCCAGAAAAAGGACCAAATGAAACTGAACTCACCAATCTTCCTGAAAGAGAGTTCAAAATAAAAATCATAAACATACTTATGGAGGTACAGAAAAATATGCAAGAACTCAGGAACGAATTTAAGACAGAGATTCAATCATTAAGAAAATCCGTATCTGAAACAAAACATACAATGGAGGGATTTAAAGCAGATTAGATGTAGGAGAAGAGACAGTAAATGGAATAGAAATTAGAGAAGAGGAATACAAAGAAGGTGAGGCATAGAGAGAAGAAAGAATCTCTAAGAATGAAATAAAATTGAGAGAACTGTGTGACCAATCCAAACGGAACAATATTCACATTGTAGGGGTACCAGAAGAAGAAGAGAGAGAAAAAAGGGTTAAAAAGTGTCATTGAGGAGGTAATTGCTGAAAACTACCCCAATCTTGGGAAGGAGATAATCTCTCAAGACATGGAGATGCACAGATCTCCCAATACATGGGACCCAAGGAAGACATATAATAATTAAAATGGCAAATGTCAAGGATAAAGACAGACTTTTAAAAGCAGCTAGAGAGAAAAAAGATCACATACAAAGGAAAACCCATCAGGCTATCATCAGATTTCTCAACAGAAACCTTACAGGCCAGAAGGGAGTTGCATGATATATTTAATGCAATAAGGCAGAAGGGCCTTGAACCAGGAATAATCTACCCTCAAGGTTATCATTTAAATTTGAAGTTGGGATTAAACAATTTTCAGATAAGCAAAGGCTGAGAGAACTTACCTCCCACAAACCACATCTACAGTGCATTTTGGAGGGACTCCTATAGATGGAAGTATTCCTAAGGCTAAATAGATGTCACCCAATGGATAGACAAAGAGTACAGAATATGATTCATAACATACAAAGAATGGAGGAGGAAGAAAAAGAAAAATGAGGAAAGAAAAAAAAAGAACCTTTAGTTTCTGTTTGTAATAGCATAGGAAATGAGTTAAATTTGACTGTTAGAGAGTAATGGAATTACCCTTAAACCTTTGGTTACCACGAATCTAAAGCCTGCAATGGCAATAAGTACATACCTATCGATAATTACCCTAAATGTAAATGGTCTAAATGCACCAATCAAAAGATGTAGAGCCACTGAATGGATAAAAAAACAAGACCCATCTATATGCTGCCTACAAAAGACTCACTTCAAACCCAAAGACATACACAGACTAAAAGTAAAGGGATGGAAAAAGATATTTCATGCAACTAATAGAGAGAAAAAAGCAGGAGTTGCAGTACTTGTATCAGACAAAATAGACTTCAAAACAAAGAAAGTCACAAGAGACAAAGAAGGATATTACATAATGACAAAGGGGATATAACTCCAACAAGAGGATATAACTATTATAAATATCTATGCACCCAACACGGAATCACCTACATATGTGAAACATATACTAACAGAATGAAAGGGGGAAATAGAATGCAATGCATTCATTTTAGGAGAATTCAACACACCACTCACTCCAAAGGACAGATCAACCAGACAGAAAATAAGTAAAGAGACAGAGGCACTCAACAACGTATTAGAACAGATGGACCTAACGGACATCTACAGAACATTCCATCCAAAAGCAACAGGATACACATTCTCCTCAAGTGCACATGGAACATTTTCAAGAATATACCATATACTAGGCCACAAAAAGAGCCTCAGTAAATTCAAAAAGATTGAAATTGTACCAACCAGCTTCTCAGATCAGAAAGGTATGAAACTAGAAATAAATTACTCAAAGAAAATGAAAAAGCCCACAAACACATGGAGGCTTAATAACATGCTCCTAAATAATCAATGGATCAATGACCAAATAAAAACAGAGATCAAGCAGTATATGGAGACAAATGACAACAATAATTCAACACCACAAAATCTCTGGGATGCAGCGAAGGCCGTGCTAAGAGGGAAACATATTGCAATACAGGCCTACCTCAGGAAAGAAGAACAATCCCATATGAACAGTCTAAACTCACAATTAATGAAACTAGAAAAGGAAGAACAAATGAGGCCCAAAGTCAGTAGAAGGCAGGACATAATAAAGATTAAAACAGAAATAAATAAAATTGAGAAGAATAAAACAATAGAAAGAATCAATGAAAGCAGGAACTAGTTCATTGAGAAAATAAACAAAATAGATAAACCCCTAGCCAGACTTATCAAGAAAAAAAGAGAGTCTACATACATAAAAAGAATCAGAAATGAGAAAGGAAAAATCACTACATACACCACAGAAATACAAAGAATTATGAGAGAATACTATGAAAAAGTGTATGGTAACAAACTGGATAACCTAGAAGAAGTGGACAACTTTCTAGAAAAATACAACCTTCCAAGGCTGACCCAGGAAGAAACAGAAAATCCGAATAGACTAGTTACCAGCAAAGAAATTGAATTGGTAATCAAAAAACTACCTAAGAACAAAACTCCTTGACCAGATGGTTTCACTGCTGAATTTTATCCAACATTTAGTGAAGACCTAATACCCATCCTCCATAAAGTTTTCCAAAAAGTAGAAGAGGAGGGAATACTTCCAAACTCATTCTATGAGGCCAGTATCACTCTAATACCAAAACCAGGCAAAGACCACAAAAAAGAAAACTACAGACCAATATCCCTGATGAACATAGGTGCAAAAATACTCAACAAAATATTAGCAAACCGAATTCAAAAAAACATCAAGAGGATCATACACCATGATCAAGTGGGATTCATCTCAGGGATGCAAGGATGGTACATTAGAAAATCCATCAACATCGTCCACCACATCAACAAAAAGAAGAACAAAAACCACATGATCATCTTCATAAATGCTGAAAAAGCATTCCACAAAATTCAACATCCATTCATCATAAAAACTCTCAACAAAATGGGTATAGAGGGCAAGTACAACATAATAAAGGCCATATATGACAAACCCACAGCCAACATTATACTTAACAGTGAGAAGCTGAAAGCTTTTCCTTTAATATCAGGAACAAGACAAAGATTCCCACTCTCCCTACTTTTATTCAACATAGTACTGAAAGTCCTAGCCATGGAATTCAGATAATACAAAGAAATAAAAGGCATCCAGATTGGCAAGGAAGAAGTTAAACTATCACTGTTTGCAGATAACATGATATTGTACATAAAAAATCCTAAAGAATCCATTCAAAACTACTAGATCTAATATCTGAATTCAGCGAAGTTGCGGGATACAAAATTAATTCACAGAAATCTGTTGCATTCCTATACACTAACGATGAACTAGCAGAAAGAGAAATCAGGAAAACAATTCCATCAAAAATAATAAAATACCTATGAATAAACCTAACCAAGGAATTGAAAGACTTATACTCTGAAAACTACAAGACACTCATGACAGAAATTAAAGAAGAAACCAATAAATGGAAACACATCCCGTGCTCATGGATAGGAAGAATTAATATTGTCAAAATGGCCATCCTGCCTAAAGCAATTTACAGATTCAATGCAATCCCTATCAAAATACCAACAGCATTCTTCAATGAACTAGAACAAATAGTTCTAAAATTCATATGGAACCACAAAAGACCCCAAATAGCCAAAGCAATCCTGAGAAGGAAGAATAAAGCAGGGGGAATTATGCTCTCTGACTTCAAGCTCTACTACAAAGCCACAGTAATCAAGACAATTTGGTAGTGGCACAAAAACAGACCCACACACCAATGGAACAGACTAGAGAGCCCTGATATAATCCCAAGCATATGTGGTCAACTAATATACAATAAAGGAGCCATGGACATACAATGGGGAAATGACAGCCTCTTCAACAGCTGGTGTTGGCAAAACTGGACAGCTACATGTAAAAGAATGAAACTGGATTATTGTCTAACCCCATACACAAAAGTAAACTCAAAATGTATCAAAGACCTGAATGTAAGTCATGAAACCATAAAGCTCTTAGAAAAAACATAGGCAAAAATCTCTTGGACATAAATATGAGTAACTTCTTCATGAACATATCTCCCTGGGCAAGGGAAACAAAAGCAAAAATGAACAAGTGGGACTATATCAAACCAAAAAGCTTCTGTACAGCAAAGGACACCATCAGTAGAACAAAAAGACATCCTACAGTATGGGAGAATATATTCATAAATGACATATCCGATAAGGGGTTGACATCCAAAATATTTAAAGAGCTCAAGCACCTCAACAAACAAAAACCAAATAATCCAATTAAAAAATGGGCAGAGGATCTGAATAGACACTTCTCTGAAGAAGAAATTCAGATGGCCAACAGGCACATGAAAAGATGTTCCACACCGCTAATTATCAGGGAAATGCAAATTAAAACCACAATGAGATATCACGTCACACCAGTTAGGACGGCTAACATAGAAAAGAATAGGAACAACAAATGCTGGTGAGGATGCGGAGAAAGGGGAACCCTCCTACACTGCTGGTGGGAATGTAAACTACTTCAACCATTGTGGAACGCAGTATGGAGGTTCCTCAAAAAACTCAAAATGGAAATACCATTTGACCCATGAATTCCACTCCTAGGAATTTACCTTAAAAACGCAGCAGCCCAGTTTGAAAAAGACATATGCACCCCTATGTTTATTGCAGCACTATTTACAATAGCCAAGAAATGGAAGCAACCTAAGTGTCCATCAGTAGATGAATGGATAAAGAAGATGTGGTACATATACACAATGGAATATTATTCAGCCATAAGAAGAAAACAAATCCTACCATTTGCAACAACATGGATGGAGGTAGAGGGTATTATGCTCAGTGTAATAAGCCAGGTGGCGAAAGACAAGTATCAAATGATTTCACTCATCTGTGGAGTATAAGAACAAAGAAAAAACTGAAGGAACAAAACAGCAGTAGACTCACAGATCCCAAGAATGGACTAACAGTTATAAAAGGGAAAGGGATTGGGGAGGATGGGTGGAAAGGGAGGGATAAGGGGGAAAAAGGGTCATTATGATTATCACGTATAATGTAGGTGGAGGTGGGACACGGGGAAGGCAGTATAACACAGAGAAGAGAAGTAGTGATTCTATAGCATCTTACTACGCTGATGGACAGTGACTGTAATGGGGTATGTGGTGGGGACTTGATAGTGGGGGGAGTCTAGTAACCATAATGTTGTTCGTGTAATTGTAGATTGATAGCAAAAAACAAAACTAAACTAAAAACAGAATACCATTTGACCCAATAATTCCAGTCCTAGGAATTTACCAAAAGAAAACAAAATCCCTGATTCAAAAGATACATGCATCCATATGTTTATCGCCCCATTGTTTGCAGTCATGAAGATATGGAAGCAACCTAAGTGTCCATCAGTAGAAGAATTTATAATGAAGAAGTGGTACACATACAAAATGGAATATTATTCAGCCATAAAAAAAGAAATCCTGCCATTTGCAACAACATGAAAGGATCTAGAGGGCATTATGCTAGGTGAAATAAGCCAGGCAGAGAAAGACAAATATCATATGATTCACTTACTTGTGGCATTGCAGCTCTGGAGGGTAGGGGTGAGTAAATAAAGCGGTGCAGTCGAAAGCAGTCAAGGAAAAGGCAGGTTGGGAGAAACTCTTTTATTTCTCATAATGAGGCCTAGATCCATCCTCTGGCTGCCACTCTCACTCTTTCCCTTTCGCCCCGGCTCCCCTAGCAAAGCCCACTTGGTGCTCTCTGTCTCTTTAGCCATGGCACATGCTCACTTCCCCACTTGCCCCTTCCGGGAGGAAGTCCATAGGTAGGTCCCTGGTGACTGACAGGCACCAGACCAATTATGTACCAGGAACAGAAGAAAGGAGAGAATGCCATTCTCTCTTCACCCCTTGCCCTGGAGGCTGTAGGAAGTTGCAGTGGTGAACACCTATTGATATGTAAATGAACTAAGGCCAGGCAGGAGAATCTGGAGACTCTGTGATGTACCCCGCAGATACATAACAACAAAATGAACAAAAAACAGTAGACTCAGAGACACTGAGAAGTGACTGGTGGTTACTATGTGGAAGGGGTTGGGGTGGGTGGGTGGGAAGGGTGAGGGGGATAAAGGGGCACAAAAATCTCAATCATAATATGTTGGTCATTGGGATAGTAGTACAGCATGGAGAATACAGTCAATGATTCTGTAACATCTTCCTATGTTGACAGTAATCACACTAGTATGGGTGAGGATTTAATAATATGTGTAACTGTTGAACCACTGTATTGTATATTTGAAACTAACATAAGATTGTACATCAATGATAGTTCAATTAAGAAAAAAAGAATGCCACTTTGGGCTCTAGAAAACATAAGAATCACGACTGGAAATGTCCAGGTGAAGGTGAAAGTTGTTTCTTATGCAAAGGACCACATGAAAAAATAACAAGGTTTTTGCCTGTCTTGACTGTAGTAAATAATGCTGCTATGAGCATGGCGGTGCAGATAATCTTTTTGAGTTTTTTTTTTCCTTTGGATATATTCCCAGAAGTTGGAATTGCTGGGTCATATGATAGTTCTATTTTTAATTTTTTGATGATCCTCCACTCTGTTTTCCATAAGGGCTGTATCAGTTTACCATCTACCAACAGTCCACAAGTGTTCTCTTTCTCCACATCCATGACATCATTTGTTATTTCTTGTCTTTTTGGTGATGGTCTTTCTAATAAGTGTGAGGTGATATCATCATTGTGGGTTTAATTTGCATTTCCCTAATGACGCATCTTTTCATGTACTTGTTTTCCATTTGTATATATTCTCTGGCTAAGGCTTGTCTCCAGGGACAAACTTCCAGGGCCTGCAGGCAAAGATGCCCCAGTAGCCATGGCACCATCTTTCCCAGAGGGTTATGGGTGAGGCACTGAGAAGGGCAGGGAGGGGCACACAGAATGGTGAGAGGAATCTGGGGGGTCTGGGTAGTGCTCCAACAGCATCTGCTACAGGCAAGGTTTACCAGTGAGCCCAGCAGTGGCTTTGACAGGACTGCCTTCTTGGAAAGGGTGCCTTGCAACATCATGGGGTTGGCGTTCAAGCATTGTGGTAGTGTTAGAGTAGGTAGATAGCTAAACATAAGCAGGAAGAAGAAGGGGGATATCCGTTGGATACTTGCTTACACATTCCAGGCAAACTGCTCCCATGGGGTGGAGAGAGGGCACAGGTAACAGAGCGGACCAAACTGGCTGGTTCCGATAGGGAGGAGAGGTTGACCCTGACTTCATCCCCAAATACATTACACGCTCATTAACACAGTAAAATTCGTGCCCCTCTGTTATTAACATCGTAAAAATCATGCCTCCCTGCATCATGACAATTCCAAGGAGAACCAAATAGAGTCAAAAAACTGCCCCAGGGGACGTGAGGGTGGAGCAAGCCAGAACTCCGGGAAGACTCCATCTGTTACTTTGAAACCTAAACTTACTTAGTAAATATTAATTTCCCTTCATATAAACCAGGCTGCCTGTTGTTCCCTTGGCGTGATCCCCTCTGGGTCTGCCTGTGTTCCAACTCTCGGGCATGTACTCTTTCTCTGAACTTTATTCTCCAAATAAACTCTTAATGTTCAATGGCTTTTCTGCATGCTTTCTTGAATTCTTTCTCACCCCAAGGTCAAGGACCTCTCTGGCCAGAGCAGCTCCTAGAGAGTCATTTCAGTGGCAGACCAGGGTCTTTCTCCTGGACACCTCTTATTTAGTTGCAAGGAGTAAACTAGGATCAGTTCATGAAAACCAGAGCTCTGCAGATTACAGGGAATGGCTGACTTCATGCTCTACCCACAGGGGATGAAGCAAATGTCAAGACATTGGCTCTCCCTACTCAGGCATATCCTATCAAACGAAGCGGGTGGTTGATGCAGCTTACGTGATTCTCCCATGTGGCTGTTTCTAGGTATCTTTTAAAATCAGTTGTGCTTAAATTAGCAGCACTTTACTTTTAATATTCCTCTCTTGAAGCAGCTAGCACAGTTTCAATCAGGAGTCTGATTAATATGCAAAAAATGAATTGTTTTGATATCGGTCTAGTGGGTTTTTTTTCCATTGCCAGGCAACTACTTTATCAAATTTTTCTGCTTTTAAGGGAAAAGAAGAATGTATCTTCTTAAAGTCAGAGGGCACAGTTTCCTTGAAATTGGAGATGGAAGGCCTCTCTCGGAGCTGGTCTGAAATTTTAACACCATAAGTTTGCCAGTAGCAAAACCTCTCTTTATAACTTTGTCTGCCTTCAGGTGTCCCAGGCCCCTGGCTCTGCCATGCAGTCTTGTCCATTGGAAGTAGCAACTGACATAATTCTTTATTCTCCAAATAAACTCTTAATGTTCAATGGCTTTTCTGCATGCTTTCTTGAATTCTTTCTCACACCAAGGTCAAGGACCTCTCTGGCCAGACCAGCTCCTAGAGATAGATACAATTCTATCAAAGTGTATAATATTTTGCTACTTTTGGTGTGATCTCAGGCAAGTTACTTAACATCGCTAAACCTGTTTTACTATCCTTAAAATAAAGATAACACTTACCCTTGGGGTCTCATGCTATATAAGTCTGTAATCTCTTACCTAAAAAGCCTTGACGTATTTCCAAATTCAGACCTTTTTTGGATTTTTAGGAAGGTGATTCAGCACATATATCATATTATTTAACATCACCAGTGGAACCTGGGGAAGCACCCTATAATCAAACACATTAATATTTCTGCAGCCACAACTGAATATTCACACTGAGTAGCATAAAGACTAAAAATACCCTCTCATCAGTCCAGTGCAAGGTTTGTAACTAATTGACTTCCAAATAAATCTTTCTGCTTCCAGACCTCTTTGGATTTGGGGATTGGGAACCAGAGGCTGTTGTCCTATGATGAGACAATGTTTGTGTCCATGTATCCATTTCGCAACCGGTTCCAGAAAAGATTGAAGGCAATGTAGTGTTGCATATGGAAAGGCTGGCTCCCAGAATTGTTCTGTTTTCCTCCCTGCTTTTGATGTGGGTAGGCTCTTGTGAATTTCCAAAGAAGAACTTTGACGTTTTTAATCCTGATTTGCTTTTCCCAGGAGTCTGATTTCAAGCATAACTGTACTCTTTTGTCGTGAATAGGTCATTCTTTAAAGTTCTAGAGAGGAAAAAACAATAATCTAAACATTTAATTGGTAGGCTCATTGTGCAATAAATCAAATTGTCTAAAAGTTGGTAGGAAGTTCTAAGAAATTCTCCTAGTGATAAGTTTCAGGAAGTTCAGAACTAAATATATACCAAGAGTTTGTCAATATACAAAACGGGCTGCAAGCCTGTGGCAAACCCTCAAAGTTACAATACCTCTCTGCTCCCCACGGCCTTATCAATCCCCGCTTAACTGTGACACGACAATGTTTAATTTTTATGATATCAAATTATATAATACTTATTATAAACCTAAGAAGATAAAATTTATACAAAATTTATTTTCACCATATATGCTCCGGGAACTTTCTTGTGAAAATTTAAGTTGGTGTAAAATTTTGCCAAAGTTTATTAAATCAGTGACCTTGATCATTTTTAGTTTTTTTTTTCCTTCTTTCACTACATGTGTATTTATCTTAGTTGAAACTAATAATAGTTGGCATTTATTGAACAGTTACAGTATGCTAGGGACTGTTGTTGGTACCTACACTTACTGCCAACAATCCCTTATACATTTGGGGTTTTAAAAAAACAATGTATGGAGGATGCTGATTATACTGTTACACCTCCTGGGGGTGTTTGTGGCACCATCCCCCAAATCACACACACTGATAGTTCTGTAGGAAAAATGTATGAAAATTCCCACCAATTGGGATGTAAATGTTGCCACTAAATGACTTATGAGAAAATTCCAGGTTTCAGAGCATTTGGAATTTTGGAATTGCATGGGATGGTGTGCTTCTATTAATCCTCACAATGGCCTCATGAAATAGGAACTGTTTTTATGCCCTGTGTAGGGAAGAATTAACCTTACTAAAAGAGTAGTCTTTACCTTTGGCTCTAAGCTCCCGGAATGTCCTACCTGATAGAAGTACTTTTGTCTTGGGGCTTTCGCCACCAGACACCTCCAACAATGTGACTTATGACGGGGCTTTGGGTCACTCGCTATCAGTTCTGGAGGAACTGGAGACTAAAGGTATTAGTGTAGTCTCTGGGAGGGACTGGGGACTAAAGGTTAGCCACCTGGCCAGTATATGATCAAGCCTTAGTAAATATTCTGGATACCCAAGGCTGGGTGACCTTCCCTGGCAGGCAGTACTCTTGTGTGTATTGTCGCACCCTGTGGCCAAGAAGAGTACTGCCCTCCAGGACCCCAGGAGGAGAGGACAAATGGAAGCTCTGCCTTTGAACCCCTCCCAGACTCTGCTCTATGAGCCTCTTCCTTTGGCTGATTTTAACCTGTAACTTTCCTTGTAACAAACTGTGAGTATAATAGCTTTCAATCAGTTCTTCAAATCCTTCCAGTGAATAATTGAAACTGTGGGCAGTTTGGGGAACTCCTTGAATCAGCAATTGTCAGAAGTGAGAGAAGTTTTGTGTGGACTGTTGTTCCCTCAAACTGTATAGCTAGCTAAACTCATTGCGTCCCCATCTGCCAGAAACTTTTTAGTTTAATATAATCCTACTTGTTTTTTTTTCTTTTGTTATCTTTGCTTTCAGTGTCAAATCCAAAAAAATCATTGCAAAATCATTTCAAGTTTACCACTTGTGTTTTCTTCTAGGAGTTTAATGGTTTAAGGTTTTTACCTTCAAGTCTTCAATCCATTTTCAGTCAACTTTTGTGTATGGTGTATGAGTGTGATCTAGTTTCATCCTTGTACATGTGGCTGTCCAGTTTTCCCAACACCATTTATTAAAGGACCTGTTTTTTCCCCATATATTCTTGGCTCATTTGTCATAAATTAATTGACTTTAAACTTTTATTTTAGTACATTTCTGGGCTTTCTGTTCTGTTTCATCGTTCTATGTATCTTTTTATGCCAATACCATACTGTTTTGATTACTACAGATTTGTAATATAGTTTGAAACCAGGGAGCATGATGCCTCCAGCTTTGTTCTTCTTTCTCAAGGTTGCTTTAGCTATTAGAAGTCTTTTGTTGTTCCATACAAATTTTGGGATTGTTTGTTCTATTTCTGTGAAAAATGCCACTGCAATTTTGATAGGGATTGCATTGAATATGTAGTATGCTTTGGGTAGTATGGAATTTTAACAATAATAATTCTTCTAATCCATGAGCACAGACTATCTTTCCATTTATTTGTATTGTCTTCATTTCTTTTATCAATGTCTTACAGTTTTCAATATGCAGGTCTTTCAAGTCCTTGGTTAAATTTACTCCTAGGCATTTTATTCTTTTTGATGCAATCATAAATGGGATTGTTTTCTTAATATCTCTTTCTGATAGTTTCTTATTAGTGTATAGAAATGCAACATATTTTTGTATATTGATTTCGTATCCTGAAACTTTACTGAATTTGTTGATTAGTTCTAAGAGTTTTTTGGTGGAGTCTTTAGGGTTTTCTATATATAATATGCTATCTGTTTTACTTCTTCCTTTCCAGTTTGGATGACTTTTACATTTTTTTCCTGCCTCATTGCTCTGGCTAGGATTTCCAATACTATGTTGCCAATACAAGTGGCAAAAATGGGCATCCTTGTCTTGTTCCTGATCATGGAGGAAAAGCTTTCAGCTTTTCACTGTGGAGTATGATGTTAGCTTTGGACCTGTCATTATTATGTTGAGGCATATTCCCTGCCTACCCATTTTGTTCAGAGTTTTCATCATAAATGGATGTAGGATTTTGTCAAATGCTTTTTCTGCAGCTACTGAGATGATGATATGATTTTAACCCTTTATTTTGTTAATGTACTATATCACATTGGTTTGTGGGTGTTGAACCATTCTTGCATCCCTGGAACAAATCCTGCTTGAACATGGCATATGATCCTTTTAATGTATTTTTCAACTCAGTTTGCTAATATTTTTTTGAAGATTTTTGCATCAATGTTCATTAGGGATATTAGCCTGTAGTTTTCTTTTCCTCTGTGTCCTTGTCTGGTTTTGGTATCGGGGTAATCCTGGCCTCATAAAATTAGTTTGAAATTGTTCTCTCCTCTTATATTTTTTGGAGGAGTTTGAGTAGGACTGGTATTAGTTCTTCTTTAAGTATTTGGTAAAATTTACCAGAGAAGCCATCTATGCCCGGACTTTTGTTTTTTGGGAGGTTTTTGGTTACTGATTCAATCTCCTTACTAGTAATCAGTCTGTTCAGATTTTATACTTCTTCGTGATTCAGTGTTGGAAGACTGTATGTTTTGGGGAATTTATTTCTTCTAGCTTGTCAAATTTGTTGGTGTGTAATTGTTTTTAGTGGTCTCTTCTGATCTTTTTTATATCTGTAGTATCAGTTGTAACATCTCTTACATTGCTGATTTTATTTGAGTCCTCTCTTTTTCTCTTGGTGAGTTTTGCTAAAAGTTTGTCCATTTTATTTATCTTCTCAAAGAATCAGCTCTTATTTTCATTGATCTTTCCTATTGCTTTCTTAGTCTCTTTTTCATTTATTTTTGCTCTGATCATTATTTCCTTCCTTCTATAAATTAGTTTGGGCTTCATTTGTTCTTCTTTTACTAGTTACTTTAGGTGTAAATTTAAATGGTTTATTTGAGATTTCTCTTGTTTCTTGAGGTAGACCTACATTGTTATGAACTTTCCTCTTAGAACCACTTTTGTTGCATCCCCTAGATTTTGATAAGTCATATTTCTGTTTTCATTTGATTCTAGGTATTTTCTGATTTCTCTTTTGATTCCTTCTTTGACCTTTTTTTTATGAGCATGTTGTTTAATCTCAACATATTTGTGAATTTTTGTTTTCCTTTTGTAACTGATTTCTAGTTTCATACCATTGCAGTTGGAAAAGATGCTTGATAGGATTTCAGTCTTCATAAATGTATTAAGACTTGTTTTGTCACCTAACATATTATCTGTTCTGGAGAATGTTCAATGTGCACTTAAGAAGAATGTGTGTTCTTTTGCTTTTGGATGGAATGTTCTGTATATATCTCTTAAGTTCATCTGATCTAATGTGTCATCCAAGGTCAATATTTCCTTATTGATTTTCTGTTTGGATAACCTATCAATTGATAAAAGTTGGGTAATAAAATCCCCTACCATTATTTTTTTGTTGTCTATTCCTCCCTTTAGGCTGCTAATATTTGCTTTACATATTTGGGTGCTCCTATTTGGGGTGCATAGCTATCCTCCTGTTGGATTGACCCCTCTATCATTATGTAGTGCCCTTCCATGTCTCTTACTACAGTCTTTGTTTTAAAGCCTATTTTGTCTGATTTAAATATAGCTACCCCAGCTTTCTTTTTGTTTCCATTTGCATGGATTATCTTTTTCATCCCTTCATCTTCAGTCTATGTATGTCCTTACATCTAAAATGAGGCTACTGTAAACAGCATAAAGATGGGTCTTATTTTTTTATCCAAAGAATAGCAATTCTTTATGCTTGTTTACATCATAACTTAAAACATATTTTTGCATTTATAATTTCATTTCTTCCTTATACCATTCCAAAATGGCAGGCAGCACAGTTGAGAAAGCATAGATATTGGAGCTATATTGATTCATTTCTGGTTGAGTAATGTGGTGTGTTGCTCAGCATCTCTGGGCCTCAGCTATACAATGGGGATACTTATGGTACCTCTCTTGGAGGGTTGGTTGGGGAATAGGGGTGTGTGAAAATCACCTGACACAAGACAGACATTCATTTAGTATTGATTTCATTATTTTACAGATGAGAAGAATGAGTTTTAGATGTTGATAGCTTCCCTAAGTCACTTACTTCTACGAGGCAGGAAACATTTTTTGAGTCATGTTCTATGGAGTTATAAAAGATAAGGATAGAAAGGGTCTTAACGAAATATCTGGTCTCGTCCAACCTCTGCTGTACAAATGAGATTGCTGAGGTTCAGTAAGGTCATGTTACTTGCCCAAGGTCACACAGCTGGACTCTGGCACAGGTGGGGCTTAAGCCTTGTTGATAGAATCTAAGCTTAATGCTCTCCCCATTCTACCTCACTACCTTTGTCAGGCAGACACCTGACCCCAATATGATGACTGAGGGTATGTTGCTCTTTATCCAAGGAATTGTCTGTGGCACCTCAGCTTCACTCACATTCTCCAGTGCTGTCCTTTGCAGTCTGCACTGTGAAGGCTGAGTGCGTTGAGTTGCATTTCTAGTTAACTTTCCCAGTTGGGTTCCTGTCAGGCTTTGCCAATGTAAGGCATTTGAAAGAAATCAGGAGAGGTGGAAGTCATTCTGCAACTGGTTCTGGAGCTGTGAACAACTGAGGGTGACTGCAGATTTTAGCAGCATCCATGTTTCTAGGAATAGCGCCTATAGAAACTACTCTATATGTGGTTTTGTGACAGTCACCTCATTTTGAATGCCATGGCATTTAAAGAACCTCTTTGAAAGTAACAGCTACTTCCCCTGGCTAAGGAGAACCAGGCGAATATGCAGCACCATACTATTTAATGAGGGAAAACACATATAAAGATTGTTCCTGCATCACATCTCCTTGGCCTACACCTGATTTCAGCACCACAGTGGCGGACAGCTCCCAACCAACTGATGCAGTCCTGCCAGATTTGTGTCACTTTGGGTACTCCAAGAGGCAGATGCCAAAGCAGGATCAGATGAGCAAGAGGTTTCTAAGGGGAAACTCCTGTACGGATAAAGGGAAGGAACCAAAAGTAGGCAAGGAGAGCCTCAGACCATAGCACAGTTCTGAGGCAGTCTTGACCAGTTCTGTGAGGAGTCCCTAAGCCGAGATTGCTGTTTAGAGAAGTCCTATACTGGGCAGGAATGACCTGGTTCCAGAGCCCCTGTTGTGGTTTGTTGGCTGGGGGCAACCAGGGAAAGCATGGCCTTGGGGTGAGTGCTGCGGCAGATCTGAGGGTGCTGTAGCAGGGATACCCTGCAGCAGGTTCTGCTAGAGAAGATCTGAGCAGTGAACCCCCATGGGTGCCGTGATTGGGCCCTGCAGCTTTTCTCTGCTTTTCTGTCTTTGAATTTTCTCCAAAGCTTATGAGGCCCACTGGACTTTTTCACACACCATCAGCCCAGAAGTGTAAAGGAGTTCATGCGCCTGGGGGATGGAGACCTATGGATGCGTTGCAGCTTCTCATCTGAGGCAGATTCTATATGGGTCCTGAGAAGATCCCCAGCAGGATTGTAACCAGTCACCCATAGTAGTAAGATGCTCATTAGTGTACCCTTTACTTCCTCAGTTTCCCACTACTGCACTCTTGTTCCATGAGGTCAGTCTATAAATGCCCTAACATAGATATTATCTCAGAATCTGCTTTTGGGGGAGCTCAGAAGAACATATGTGAGAAGCTGACCACTCTTGGTGGTCAGCGGCAAAGTTCAGAGTAAAAGCACCCTAAGAGGGGATACACTCCAGGGTGAAACCTGGATGGTGCCAGGCTTCTGCTTTTTATAGGGGAGGCTGCGTTGCCCAACACACTCCATTCAAAAATGTCTCATTTTTTAATCACAAGGTGGCTCTCATCCACGCCCCTATGTCCCTGGTCACATAGCGTTTAGCCTCTTGTTCTCGCACACGCTAACGGTGTTTTCCAACCTTTTAAAACCTATGCTGCACTTCGGTAACTACCAGACTTCTAAGGATCTTCCACTGCCCAAAGAGTCTATTACATAAGTCTCGTGAACTTGGGGATCACTGTTCCGTTTTCTGTGTATGGTAAACCGTGAGATTTATTTGAACTTTTCTTTCTATATTTGTATTCTAAAAAAGCAGTACACTCTAGCTCCATGTGAAATTATATTACAATGGTTTCATACCAGTTGTTTTCCCCCAGAGATCACTCTTACCCTTCCTTCATCTTGAGAGGTGCTACATGAGAAATATGGTGATGAGAGTGGGTTTTCTCCCCTTCATTCTCTTCCTTCCTTCCCTCCACTGGTCTCACTACTAATAGGAAGTGGTCCTTGATAAGACAGCAAAGAGGCAGAGAAAGAATCTGTGGCCCCCTCTGCCGATGCCTGCTTCCCTTTGCCCTCACCACCCTGCCATCAGACTTCCATCTGCAGTTTTTCTCCTGAGGACTTATTTCGGCAGCAGAAGATATTTTTCCTAACCGTGTGGTGGCCTGAAGCTCCAGGGAATCAACAAGACCCTGGGGGTAGGCATCAACTAACAAATACCCCCGTTCTTTCAGGTGTTTGTTATACACCAAATCCCAGAATGTCCCTGTGGGTAGCATTAAGCTCCAGTGACTCCCAGATATAACTAGCTTGGTAAGGAACCTTCACTGTCCCACTTTTCTATTCCCCTCACAATGGTTCATTCCTAGGGTCACTTCCCAAATAAAATTGCTTATACTCAAATCCTTATCTTGGGATCTGCTTCTGACAGAATCTAAAATAAGATATAAATCATCCAAGCCCTGCTCAGAGGGAGTTGAATAAACCAAAGGGAATTTTTTTGAATACACAGAACAAGAACTTCTCCCAGCAATTCCTTGTTGCCTCTCCAGGTAAAGCCAGGACCCTGGGGAGGAAGGAAGAGAAATAACTATAGGGCTTAGGAAATCAAGAGAGGGAGGCTAGGAGCTGGTGGAGGCGCAGTGATGTGGTACTCTGGACAACCATCTGATGGGGACTGATGGGGACACGGTGGATAAGTAAAGTAAGGTGTTCACATCTTCTAGTCATAACAATGACGCCCTCCTGGAAATGAGCTGGGCCTATGCCTCCTTGGAGACCAAAGCAGCTTAAAGAGAGGTTACCCTGTGTGTGGGTCTAGAGCTGCCTTCTCCTAGGTGACAGACTGGCTGATGAGGATGGGCACATGTTGGCTATCTGTTTCTAACTGGAATTTCTGGGCTTCCTGACTCCAGGCCATTCCCTTTCCACCAGTTAAATCTGCAGTATAGTCTAAAACAAGCATCCAGTAAAGGAGGATCCTGCTTCTTAAGATCTCTCCTGCAATCCAGTGTGAAGGAGCAAGCTTTTGCTTAGATACCCATTGAGAGCGGACTGATTAACCTCTCTGGGTGGTGGTGCTGGGCTGTGTCATGCTGAAAGGTGACTGCTACAGTGTATGTCTGTCTAGAGAACCATTTTGACAAATTTCTTTTGTCATTAGCTATTTTGATGCTCATATATATATATATATATATATATATATTTTGGTATCGTTAATGTACAGTCACTTGAACAGCATTATGGTTACTAGACCCCCTATTATCAAGTCCCCCCTACATGCTCCCTTACAGTCACTGTCCATCAGTGTAGTAAGATGCTATAGAGTCACCACCTGTCTTCTCTGTAAATACTGCCTTCCCCATATCCCCCCACCCCCACTACATTTTGAGTGCTAATCGTAATGCCCCCCTTTTCCCCCCTTATCCCTCCCTTCCCACCCATCCTCCCCAGTCCCTTTCTCTTTGGTAACTGTTAGTCCATTCTTGGGTTCTGTGAGTCTGCTGCTGTTTTGTTCCTTCAGTTTTCTCTTTGTCCTTATACTCCACAGATGAGTGAAATCAGTTGATACTTGTCTTGGCTTATTTCACTGAGCATAATACCCTCTAGCTCCATCCATGTTGTTGCAAAGGGTAGGATTTGTTTTCTTCTTATGACTGAATAATACTCAATTGTGTACATGTACCACATCTTCTTTATCCATTCATCTACTGATGGACACTTAGGTTGCTTCCATTTCTTGGCTATTGTAAATAGTGCTGCGATAAACATAGGGATACATATGTCTTTTTCAAACTGCGCTGCTGCATTCTTAGGGTAAATTCCTAGGAGTGGGATTCCTGGGTCAAATGGTATTTCTATTTTGAGTTTTTTGAGGAACCTCCATACTGCTTTCCACAATGGTTGAACTAATTTGCATTCCCACCAGCAGTGTAGGAGGGTTCCCTTTTCTCCACATCCTCGCCAACATTTGTTGTCTGTCTTTTGGATGTTGGCCATCCTCACTGGTGTGAGGTGATATCTCATTGTGGTTTTAATCTGCATTTCTCTGATGATTAGGGATATGGGGCATCTTTTCATGTGCCTGTTGGCCATCTGAATTTCTTCTTTGGAGAAGTGTCTGTTCAGATCCTCTGATCATTTTTTAATTGGCTTATTGCTTTTTGTTTGTTGAGGTGCGTCAGCTCTTTATATAATTTGGATGTCAACCCCTTATCGGATATGTCATTTATGAATATATTCTCCCGATGCTCATATACTTTTAATTTTTCTGAATCTTGATCTGAATGGAGATGATTACATGTCAAACAAGAAGCTCAAGAATGTGCAGGTGGAATATTTCTGAGCAGAATTAGCCAAGAATGTTGGATGGAGGAGATGTTCCCCTCTGATGTCAGGAAACTCCTAAGGACTTCTATATGCAGAATCTATACCTGTCACATCCATGCCAAACACCCTAAAGGGGCAGTCTGTGCATTTCTTCTGTTACCATTTGATGTAATAAATTTTATCTCTAAGGAGTGTGCATCATAGTTAGCTCATAGTCCTGGGATATCTATAAATCATATTCGTGCAACAGAATAGTATAGAAATATATAAACTGGTTCATTTGTGGGCTTTTAAACCTCGAAGTACATGATTCTTTGTGAAGCATCAGATTTTCAAGCTGTTTGTTCACCTCTGACAGGCAAAGAAGCAGCATTTTCTGAACCACTTGAATATCTCTGGGGGCTTAGGGCAGAGGCGGGCAGAGGAGTGCTCTCGGGACACCTCTCTTTGAGAAACACTGATTTAAATGAACAAAGTGAGAATCTAAAGATGACCTTCATTGGAATGACCAGCATCCCAGCTTAAAAAGAAATCTCAAAGCCTAAAATCAGCCTCCTGGAGTGGGACTGAGAAGCTGCATTTAAAAAAGCTCCTCCTTTCCCCATGACTCTTGTCTATACTAAAATTTGAGGCTCTCTCATCTAGATAGATGAGGGTGCGGTGGGTAGGAGGAGATGAACGTCTCTTTAACTTTCTGATTCAAATTTTCTGTCACCGGTATTCTGATTTCTCTTTTTCCTTTCTGAAAACACACAAAGCAGCCTGCAGAATTTGAGGGCACAAAAGCCAACAGCTTAAACAATATCAAGGTGTTTCATATTAGAGGTCAGGAAATGTGACTCGTACTCAACATGTTGGCAGGTATGTGGGCCCAATTCTATTTTTCTAAGATATAGATACATTATGGAGTAGAATTTGAAAAGCGTGTGAAAGTTTCAGCTGAAACAGGATATTCAAAAGAAATGGTAAGTCTGGTGGAATTATGGGGGAAGGACTGCGTCCAGCTCTCCCTTAGAGAGCCAAGGTGCATGCTCACAGCAGCTCAGTTTGGGGGTTCCTACTGCAATGGACAGTGTCAGTCAGACCTTGGGACAAATTTGCCAACAGTATAGTTTTATTTTTGGCAGCTGAGGTAAGTTAAATTCAGGAAGCACAGGAGTTCTCCTACATAGATGTGGGTTTCTCTTTAGGCAGGCGCCCTGAGCCTGAAGGGTGAGTGGGAAGGGTGCCGCTGCCTGCACTGATTTTGTCTAGGCCTTATCTGCTCCAAGCTAACACTCTTGGGCTATAGAAGAATTTTACTGGAAAAACTGATGTAAAAGATAGAATCTCTCTCAGTAGTCCATGTGAAGATCAAGAATTTGGTAGATGATCCTCCACAGTAAAATCCCAGATTAGAGGCTTTCTAGCTCAGGTAATGTAAAGCTCCAACATGTACAAAATGAATCCATATTCAAACTCTACTCCATCCCCAAGTGTGCGTTATACTCATAATAAGAGATAGTAAATGTTATTAAGGTGTTCCCTGTGCTCAGAGCATGACATGCATCCTCAGTCTTCCCCAAGCCATATGTGATGGTGCCTTAGGTCAGGTCATCTCCAAAGAAGGCCCTGAGACAAAGACTCAGGTGGTCTGTCTGGGTGATCCCAGGACAGACAAGGGAGGAGAACTGATACAGGGCACATGAACGTGCAGGTTACACAGCAAGCACTCAGTGCTCCAGTCCTGTGGGGACTCTTTGGGAGAATCTGTGGAACGCACTTCAGAATCATCTTACCTGGGGCACGGAGGCCAGGGCACCTCTCTACCAGCCCCTATCTCCTTTGGCTGAGGCTGCTTTTGGGGTGTTTACTCTTTAGCACTTATGGCCTGCCCCAGGTGTGCAGGCGAGATCAAGGCTGTGGCTGGGGAATACTGTCAGGTAGGAAGCTGTGGACTTTAAAACTACCCCTAGGTAACCTCTGAGGAAGCCAAATGGCTATGAGTGGGACCCAAGAACACCTGCTATTGGCGCACATTACTTCTGTGTGAAAGATGAGAAAACCCAGACTTTGAGGGACTTCCAAAGCCAAACAGCTTAGGTCTGCTCAGATCTGCTAGATGAAGATGCTGCTTGACGTCCTTCCTGCTAGGACATGCTCCATGAAGAAGCAGTAGTGAGGCCCCAAGCCCACTGAGCCTTCATCTCCACCTTCAGGGTGATACCAAGGCCACCAGAGCAGACTGCAAGGCTAATGTCGTCCTGCTGTAGTCCTGCAACCTCCTCTTACCTCTGTGGTACCAGTGGCAGCACCCATAGGGGAATCCATCTCGCAAAAGCCCCTACCTGCCTCACAGAGCCTGGATCCTAAAGGGGCACTCACAGGGACCCCATACTTCTGATGCAGGACAATGTCTTGCCTCTCTCTAAACACATCAGCACCTTCTCAATTGTACCTTCTGGGCTATTTCTCCCTTTGGTCTTAAAACAGCATGTTAGACATTAACAGTCCGGAGTGGTCATTTTGGCTGCCAAAAAAGGCCTGGGGGTGAAGAGACAATAACAAGAGTGAGCAAAGATCTGAGACTAATAGACAAGCAGCCAGCCCTTAACATCCTGAAGCTCTATCATCACCCACAAAAACAGAGCTGGCCTCTCTCTGCTTCCATGAACACCTCTTTTGCCACTATCTTTCCAGGCAAGGTGGTCCCAGCTGATCACTTTCGTGGCACGATTGTGAACAAAAACACGCATTCAGTAGTCAGACACGTCTGGGGTCAGGTCACAGCTCTGTGGCATATACCAGCTGCTTGAACAGGATATTTAGCGTCAGTGATGGGGAAACTTGAGTCTTTCATCTGTAGACTGCATGACAGTGGTCCCTTGCAGGGTCATCGTGAGATCAAATGAGTCAGGCACTCACATACATTAAGTATTTCATTAACAACAGCTGTTGTTTTATTGTAATTATTATTATTGCATTATCTGGGGGAGGGAAAGTCTCAGTGTGACTTGTCCAGTCGGTGTTCCTGGAGGATGGTGCACACCCACCCTTATAAAAATGTTCATAATTACTTATGCCAATTACTAATTATATGAACCACAGTAGTCCCATGACCTCTGTCCAAACCGCCACAGGTGCCGACCCTCAGAGGTCTTCCTAGTCTCTGAGGGTTTCGGATGACAAGACCAGCGCTGGGTTTTATGCTAATGAGGAAGTAAAGAAGCTAAAGGTGTGCAGGAACTGATATCTGGCCTGGGTGATGCAGGGAATACCAGGACAAGGCTGCTATAGAATGAGCTCTCCCTCTGGTCCTGAAAAGCCAACTCCTTTTCAGTATGTTCCCTTTCCATGTTTTCCTTTTCTCCATGGAGGCGTTCTCCAGGTGGCTCGGTCCAGCCCAGACTTCCAGAGCGGCTGGCTCCTTTGCTGCAGGGCGGAGGAGATGGGCTCTGTGTCAGGCAAACTCCCTGCACCCTGAGTGCACGTGGCAAGCCGAGTCGGTTGTCCAGCTGGCTTCCCGGCCCATCTTGACCCATGGAATAGGTCACTCCTGAGGAAACCTCTGGTCTTCCAGGCGGAGCTGCAGCTCACAAGGCCACTTGGGCTGATCATGGATCTCAGTGCTCCCCGCAGGCCTCGAAACCTTTACTCTGATTGCAGAGTGAAACTTCTGGCAGGCTTGGACCTGTGTTGGAGGACGAGCTGCACAGGGCTGGACTGGCCTCTTTTCCAGGAGCCTCCTCTTGCTGTTTGAGTCCCCAGGGAGCCCTGCGTGTGCTGTTGTGGGGCTTCTCGCGCTTCCTTCTCAAGGGTATTTTCTGTGTGACTTAGAATGAGTATTGGGTCATGTGGATGTTACCATGGCAACTGGTGTTTTAAATAAAAATAGCCCTACACCCCCGTAGCTGTCAGTGTGAAATGCGCCTATACGCAGTGAGAAGCTGTTGGCAACTGCAGCCCTTGCATTCCCAGCAGCAGCCTCCCGGTCCCTTCAGGCCGAGGGCAGGACCTACAGCTCGGCACACAGGGCGGGGCCCCGGCTGAGTCCGGGAGGAGGTGGGTGGAGCGCACAGGCGCCTCCCAGCTGGCCGGGGGTAGGGGTGGGGGGCCCTCCCGGCGCGGCCCTCCCGGACCCCTGTCAGCAGTTGGGGGTGCTGCTGTTCTCCAGGCCTTTCTGGTGAGCAGATTCAGCTGACTCAAGATGGGCTTTCCTTGGGGTCTACTTCTGGGGGAGCAAACTGAACCAAGGATTTATAATGTGCAAGCAATTTATTTGGGAAGTGGTCCAAGGAAACAGCAGTGGAGTGCGGAAGGGGGCCGGGCAGGGCGGACACCCCGCCAAGGTGAGTTTTCAGAAATGCCTGGTCAGGCAAGGGGAGCTCTGTCTCCATGCCCCCTGAGGAACTTTGGGAGACCATGTTATTCCCCAAGGGGCAAGGGAGCTGGTGCATTTACCTAGCAAATGCCCCTGTTTTGGGGGAGGGCTCTCTGCACTCCCAGCTTGACCTGTGAGCAATCAGAACAAAACAAACAAAACCCCACAAAAGTCCTTCAGTGCAGTCTCTGGCAGGCAGCGGCCTTCAGCATTTGAAGGTGAATCCCTACCTAGAGGCCGTGGACAGGGCACCAAATCACTGCTGTGGGCCTCCTGGGGGAGCTGTCGGCCTTGTGCGTGTTTGTGAATTTCCCCAACTATCAAAACGCTTTAGGGTTGGGATAAGGAGCTTAATTTGAAAAAGGAATGTGAAGTAGCCTTTAAAAATAAATCCTGAGACCTTTGAAAAGTTACCAAAATTCCAGAGAACTGACAATGAAACTGGTTCTATCAAAACCTGATGTCTTCCCTCAGGGTGGAGAATGGAGGGAGAGTTAGGGTGGGAAAGGGGCTGTTCTCTTTTGGAGGAAAGGGATGCAGTTTAAGACATTCCAAGCAAGTGTTTTTGGAAGAGCTTGAATATGGCCTTCTTGACTCCATATCTGATATTTTTGGGGGAATGGAAAACATTTAAGGTTAAGCACAGTGCTACTGAACCCAAGAAAGTCAAAACACTCCGGATGGATAGATGGTGGTTCAGGCAGGCCTGAGCAGGCGGAAATGCACTGGACACACATGGCTTTTGAGCTCCTGGCACACACTGGGGCAGGGCAGGCATTGTTCCTTCCTGTTTGGTTCGCCATGTGGCGGATCCATGTACCTGATGACGGGCACCTCCGACTTGCTTGGATGCAGAGTCACAGGCTGTCCATCAGCGGAAGAGAAGTTGCTTCCGAAAGTGCCCTACTGCCTCTGGGACACCTTCTCCCTGGAATCTGAACCCTAGTGGGATGTTACAAGGACTAAAATTTGACCGGAACTTACCAATGTCAACAGTGGAGTCCTGGAAAGGAAGAGCTCGCGATTCTAGGAGAGTGTGAGCCGTTGGGTCCCTATCTATATGGAGCCTGGTTCTTTAGCTTTTCCTTAGATTCTCTGAGATCCTATAGCATTCCAATAAATTCCTGTTCTTTTTCCTATTACATCATCTAGGGTCTGTTTCTGCTGTTTGCAGACTGATCCGGAGCCTTTGGAGGGATCCCCCTGGGGTTAGAGCCTAGAGCCCCTCAAACAAAGCCGTAAGAAAATCCTCTCTACTGTGATCCCGGGCAGTAGTAGGTGTATCCAGAAATAAGAGAGGAAGGGGATGATGTTTTAGCACCACTGTCCAGAGGACCCTGCTGAGAGGGAAGCGGGAGTGAGAGCCTTGTTTGGGGCGTGGAAGTGGCAAGCCTGGGAGGGTAGGAAAGGGAGGAAGCAGGACTGGGCAGGAGAGCCTGAGGCTGCCCTCCGGTCCGATGGAGTAGGGCTGATCCAGCGGGGCTCCAGAGCAAAGACTTCCCCTCGGAGAAGTCCCACGGCGGAAGGAAAGGGCCAGGCTTCAGGCTTTGCTGTGCACAGCCTCTGGTGGGACTGCCTGGAAAGAGAACGGCTTCCGCTCAAACACTGAGGCAGGGGGGAAGGCGCTGCAGCTGGAGGCTGCCTGCTTGCTACACTCCTTGCGGCTGGACAGCAAGTTCTTTCCTGAAGCCATTCAGTTCCTTGGCTGCCTCGGAAAGGGCGGCTGCCTTCTGCTGGGCACTGTCTCCGTGTTATTTTCCTCAGGCCTCTCGCCTATCTTGTGCTGCTGTCAGTGCTATTTCCACTCCCACTGTAGGTGAAATGGAGGCCTGGCAAGTTATCTGCCCCCCGAGATCGCTCGGCTAGTGAGTGGCAGAGCTGGGGTTTGAACCAGGGTCCGTCTGGCTCAAACACTCCTGGGCTGGACTCCCGCCTGTGATGAGGGCTTGGCGCGCTGCAGCTCCGGCCGCCGCCTGTCGCCCCCACCGCCTCTGTCCCATCCGGGCAGTGCGTAGGTTGATGCAGCTGGGTCTGTCTCGGCCCCCAAGCCCAGCTCTCTATCCCGGGCACCTTGGCTTGGGTTCCCTCAAAGGCAGGTGCTGGGATAAGCAGTTTATTTGGGAGGAACCTACAGGAGGCAGGAGTCGAGGGGAGGCGTTAGAGGAGGAGCGTGAGCCAACGACAGGGCGTCAGGGAGCTGGTCCCCGGGGCCAGCGGGGCGCCAACCTGCGGAGGACCATCCGAGGAGCCGCGCCGCTTGGCGGGACTGCTCTGCCTGCTCTTGCTCACTGGCGAAGGCAGTCCCAGGGGCACGGGCTCCCGCACGCCCTGGTGGGTGCGGTGCGCACGGAGGCCCGGCAAGCTCCAGCCGCAGCGGCCAGAGCTCTGGGCACACAGCCCGAGGCGGGGCGCAGGCAGCGCGCAGGGACCTGCCCACCGCGGTCACGGGGACCCAGCGTCGGCTTTGAATGTGGGTGGGTGTCCACAGCTTCTGCCACACCGGCGCAAAGCTTGTGGAGAGAACCTGCCTCCAGGACCAGGCCCGCGGTACCTCGGGCTCAGGAGCCGCCGGAGCAGCCGCTGTGATCCGCGCAACCGCTGGGCCGCATAGGGTTCTGCTGCCGCGGCCCTAACGCAGTAGCGCAGAACGGCCGCCTACGGCAAGGAAAATTACCGATAGTTCTGGACATGGAAGCCCAAGAGCAGGCCTGGTTTCTCCTGAGGCCCTTTTCCTTGGCATGCAAAGAAGCTGCCTCTGTGTTCCCTCTGTGTGCGCCTTGCTGGTCTCTCTTCCTCTGCTTGTAAGGACACCTGTGCTCTCAGACCGGGGGCCCAGCCTTACCACCTCACCTGACCTTGATAACCTCCCTAGAGGCCGTTTCCAGGTGCAGCTGTAGTCTATGGCACTGGAGGTTGGGGCTTCAACACAGGGACTGTAAGGGGACACAGTTCAGTTCATACCAGGCAGGAAGGGGATGAGAGGACCTGTTTCTGAGCCAGACTTCCTCATTTTTACTGGTTCCGGAAACAAGAAAGTGAGAAGCTTAGGGTCCCACAGCGTGAGGGGCAGTACAGTGTGGCATCAGAGGCAGACCTGTGTGCCCAGGGTGATCCCCACACCTGGGACCGCCCATACCCGCCGCCTGCTGGGCATCACGTCCCCGTGGTCTCCTGGGCATGGCCCTCCTTTCTTGAGAACCCCTGGTACCTGTTCCTGCCATCCGAAGCACCGCCCCCTGCACCAAGACTCTCCTGAACCCCAGGCTGCTCCCGACCTACCAGTGCTCCAGGAGATGGCACAGTGGGTGTCGAGGGGCCCAGCCTGCGGTCCTGAGGCCTTCGTTCCAGGGCTGGCTGAGCTGTGTGGCCATGTGTGTGTGCTTCCCTCTGTCCCCTCATCTGGGAAATGAGGGTGCTGGGTTAGGCTTCCATTCCTGTTCTCCTGGTCTTTTTCTCAGTATTGGTAAAAAATTTGGGGGAGGCGATGGGCCCTGGTATTTGCTGGGGTTGTGCATTGGAACACTCCATCTGCTAGGGCGATCTGGTAGGATATTTCAAAAGTGTTAAAGAATGTGCATATCCAAGATTAGTTCCTGATGATACATCCCAAGAATGGAACTGCTGAACCAAGATGGAGCCAGAAGGGGTCACTCGTGCTGGTTCCTCATCCTTGACTCTCACAAACATCAAACGCCCAACACAGACTGAATAAACAAATCATGGAACCTTATATGATGGACACACAGGCATAAAGTATGATTCTGTAAAGAATATTTAATGATTTGGAAAGAGTTTTCACCCTATCAAGAGAAAAGTCTAATTACAGAGCAACCCATAGTGTCCTTTCATCCATGTGAAAATACAAAGATCTGGAAGGATAATAAAGCAGGAATAAAAAATGGGTACTTCTGTGTGATGGGATTGTAGAGAGCTTTAAATATTTATTTTCTGAAGTAACAATGTATATTCATTGCTTTTATAATAAGAAAACCCATGAAAAGTCATATTAAAAAATAACTTACGCAGTTTTGGCAAATGCTGCTGGCTGGCTAATTTTACAGCTACTGACTCCCTCCTCCCTTGCTGCTTCAGCTTTTCCACTGTCTGTGATTGAATCCTCACCCTTCGTGCTTCCCTGACATGGAGGGCAGCCAGGTGATGGAGCTCTCGCCAGTGAGATGTAAGTGGAAGTCTGCTGGGTAAAGGTGGAGGTTTCTGGGAAAGCCACATCTCCTGGTAAAAGGAGGGGACAGTAATGGCCTTTCTGCATCCCTTTTCTGCTCCCTGGAATGTGGGGGCGATGCCTTGAGCAGCAGTGGTCCTCTTGTGGTGAGGTGATACGGTTGGGAAAACAGAAAGGAAAAGCCTTTGTTTTTGATGACATCCTCGAATCACTGCACACCCTGGACTCCCTCCCTCCACACTTTTTATGGGTGGTAATCCCAATATAACAGTTCTGATTAGACTAGTTATGAATGCTTTTGGCTGCAAGTAACAGAATTTAGGCCTCTCTTCTAGGTCCTAGATCACTCCTCCTGCTTCACATTGGCTCCATGGAGAAACAGGGGCATCTTCACCAGGACACTCTCTTCCCAAGTTGGTGGTGCCATCTACTTGGCATTAGCCTCTGAATGTTTGGTGGCTGTGGGAGGAGAGGGGCACTGAACATCTCTTGCAGGTTGGGGGATGTGTGAAGCATTCCTATGTGCCAGAACAGAGCAGATCACTGCATGAGACAGCAAGTCCGCTGTCCCTGAAAACACTTACTAAATGCCAGGCATTGTGCCAGGTGCCAGGGAGGCCAAAGAGGAAAACAGACTCTGATTCTGAGCTTCTGAAGCCTCCTGCTTGGTGGAGAAAGAGTACATTGCAAAATCATAGTCATTTCTTTGCTTAATTGTGAGTGTGCAGGGTTTTGAAGTACAGGGTGCCAATGGGTGACTGTTCTGGTCTGGGGCTTAGGGAGGGCAGCCAGGAAGCTCTTTTCGCTGTCCGTGTGCTCTGCATGATGCACCCAAAAGTCCTGCGACCGCCTCTGGTCACAGTGCCCCATGGAAGGCATTCTTCCCTTTGGCAAGAGCCCTCCTCTGTGGGCTTGTTGCCATCAGTAACATGGAGGGACTGGACTTGATGGGCTTCTGGGTTCCCAGAACTTAAATGACCTGGGAGCGCAGCTGAGAGGAAGCCACCTACGGGAACAGTGCAGACGCAGGCTGGGGTGGTGAAGATGGTGGCTGCATCCTCCCCAGCCTTGGCAAAACTGGGTCCCACATTCACTGATGACACAAACACCTGCTGTGTGCCAGGCACTGTTCTGTGTACCGATGAGCCAAGCAGACAATTATCCCTTCCCTTGGGGGTTACTGTCTAGTGGGAGGAGAGCAGATCACACGTAAATGATGTCAGCGTTGGCAGGTGACAGCTGAGACGAGGCAGGGTGGGCAGCGGTCTTGCTGTGGATAGTGGCACACATCCCACGGGAAGGTCAGGGTGGCTTCCACTGAGGGGAGAGGGTCAAGCTGACACCTGGGGACAGTGTGTGTGGAGGCCCTGGGGATGGGCAGTGCGGGGAAGCGCAGGAAGATGGGTGGGGAACACAGGCGGATCCTTGGGGCTGGGGGCACTTGTTTCAAAAGGATTGCAGGTCAGCCTTTGCCTATTCTATTTTCTGAGTCAAACATAAGGGGGTCAAGAGTGGGGAGACTGGTAACTCATGCAGAAACTATCTGTGGGTGTGGCCTCCCTGCGCCTGCCAAAGAGGCCCGGGCAATGACATGTATTTGCTTCTAAGTGGTTCTGATGTACCTTTAAATGTTTATGGCTTTTGTAATCATAAAAAAATTCACATCATTAAAAAGTGGTTATCTCTGGGGATAGAATTATAAGGGACTTTCACATTCTATCCTATACATCTGTAATCCTTTTGATTTTGAATAGCTTAGTCCTTGAACAGTGTAATTTTTTTCTGTTATTTGTTTTGTCTCTAAATATTGACAAGGTATTCCTCTAGGCAATGTACAAGAAAAAACAGCACAGGCAAAGACAGAAAATAATTGAGTTTCACAGTCAAAAAAGTCACACACGCACACACATAACCTCTCACATGGAGTCAGGCCCCAGGGGAACATTCTTGGAAGTTCACTCCAGGAGGGCACGGGCTTTTTTTTTTCTCACTTCTAGTGCTCACGCTCCCTGTGCTCCAGTGTTTCAGGCAGAAGACAGAAGTTTGACGGCAGTCTGTCCCACTGGGGTAGCCTGCCTTTGGGGGAGGAGTGTGCAGGGGGAGGGAGGAGGGGGAGCCCTCAGGACGGTAAGCAGCAGACACCTTTGGAGCCTGACAGTCCACTCCCCAGTTGTGAGACCTTGAGCAGGTTAACCTTCCTGAGCCTGTTCCTCACCTGAAAAATGGGAATGAGAACCCTGCTTCCCTTCCCAGGGTTGCTCTGTGCCGGGATGAGACGACACAGGAAGAGCTGTGGCTCTGGAAATAGAAGGCAAGGCTGTGTGGCCTAATGCAGGTTACCTAACCTTCCTGAGCCCACACGTCTCCATCTGTAAAGTGGAGCTGCAACAGGGCAAAGCTGGGGTGGGCATTTCCACAACAGGCTGCAGACATCCCCACAGCCAGGCCAGCAGCCCTTGTCCCCCAGCGGCCCCTGCGCTGATTCCATCCATCTGAGGCCATGACTGATGGACGGCTGGCTCCACTGTGCTCCAGACCTGGCCCCAGGTGCTGGGGCTTCCCGTCCTCGAGGCCTCTTTCTGCTCGGCCTCAGCCTCAGGTCTCCTTCGTTCTGTTCCATGCCATGACCTAGAAACGAGGGTGAGTGGGCTCGGGAGTCCCTAAAACTGGACTAGTATGCTAGACAGCTGGAGGGTCTACCAGAATAAAGAGAGCAGGTTTCACTAATTTTTCTTTGATCCATTTTTCTATCAAAACTTTTTTCTAGTATGCCTTTTAAAACGGCAATTTTAAATATTCTTTGGTCTGTATGTGGCTCTTTATGAGATTTTTTAGAGGACAGGGGTAATGGTGGAACAGATTTTGTTGCCCTGTCCCCCTTTAAAAAAATCTATGAAAAGCTAACACCATGGTGAGAACCTACCTCAGCTCTGGGAGGCCCATGAACCCTTCCTGAAATTCCAGCACAGTGGGTGAGCCCAGCGCTCCCGACAGTCTCGCTGCAGTAGGTAAGGTGCAGCACACGGGAACTTCTGCTTGTAGCATGGGTGGGTAGGGACCCTCAGATTACTATATTCTTACTTCTCTGGGCCAGTACCTATCGAGAGACAGATGTGTGGGGATGAAAATGTCCTTGGCTGTGGCTTGCACAAGGGATGCATAAAAGACCACCCATGGGGGGCGGTAACCAAGGCAAATGTCTAGTGATGATTACAAGCAAAACCAAACATCAACTCCTCACCTTCAAAAAATGAAATCCACAAGGTAAAATAAAATTTTCAAGTCCAAATGAAATGATTGCCCAGTGGGTTTGGTCTTTATTGCATTATGTTTTAAAGTTAGGGTTTCCCCAAATTACCTGCCAATCATAAATGGCTTATTGCTCAGACAATCACAGGGCGCTCTGGGCTCACAGCTGACTTTCCTGGTCCCCAGCAGTTCCTTCAGGAGGTAGCAAATGGAGAGCCGGTCCCAGTGTGGGTCTGAGAACACCCACGTGCATCCCGTCTCTGCTCCAGCACGGAGATGCCTTATTCCTGGGGCCGGGTTACTTTCTCTCTCTTTGCCTCTAGTTCCTTTTTTCCAGATGGGGTTGTTGTAAGCTCAGACGAAAGAAACAAAGATTTTTAAAATGTATCACGTACTGTGCTAAGGATTCAATCAACGGGGGAAAAAATCTAAACCTCTAAATTCATGGACTTCTACTTCCCAACGTCCCTGTTGTGAGGGATAAAGGATGTTCTGGTAGTGTTTATTTGAATGAAGAAGGAAAGGGTCAGGTTTTCACAGCCCAGAACACCTGGGAATTTACTTTTAAAACTCAGGGAAGTGGGTTTTTAAAAACTTATTCCACATATAGTAAATGCCCTAAACTTTTCACACAGCTGCGGATGGCAGGTGGGGGAACTTCACTACTGCGACCTTTTATCATTCGGTACTGAAGGCAGGTTTTCCCCATGTCTTTTACTCTGTTTCAGTGGTTCTCAGGCTTCCCCATCCCCTGGAGGGCTTGTTCAGTCCCGACTGCTGGGTCCTACCGAGACTTCCAGCTCAACAGGGCTGGAGGATTTGCGTGTCTACCCGCATTCCTGGGAGACTCTGGTGTTGCTGTCTGGGACTAGACTTTGAGGACCACTATTTTATTTAGTATTAAACATTTACTCAGGAAATGTCCTTCCTAAACCTAGCTCTCCCCAGAAGCACTGGCCAGGGGCAGCAGATGGTGACCAGTCTGAGGACGGACAGAGGAGGTGCTGTGTGTGTGTGACAAATTTCCCGCAGCACCCGGGCTTTTAGCTGTTTGCAGCGGGGCCTCTTGAGAGAACCCCATAATTTGGAATATGGCTAGCTGCAAATGTAGGACCCCAAGGTAGTTATTAGATTCTAAACCTAGAGCTTTACATGGTATAGATCCCCAAATCCAGGTTTCAGAAAAGGGCTGGGGATGGACACTTCCTGGCCAGGTAGCCCTAAGTCTAAGTGGAGGGTCTGGAATGTGCTGGAGGAGGGTAGGCTGGTGCATTTGGGACAGTGGGTGGAGGTGTGTGGGCCAGGCATGGGGCTCTGGCTGGGCTCAGCCCCGGAAAGTGCTCAGCTCAGAGGGCACACACATGTGGCTTTGCAGATTCCAACCTCTGAAGGCATCTGGGCAAACTTCAAGTGAGTTTATCATATAACAGCAAAATTAAGTAGACCTTCCTCTGGTTCTTAAACAGCTCTCTCATTCTCTCTCTGGACTTGACACCATTTTTTATTTATTAGGTTTTTAATCAGGTTCATTATGAAGTTGCTTTAAATAAGGTTAGACTCTAACCTCTTAGGAAGGCACAGCCCTTAGGAAGGAGAATACTGCCTGGTCTACCTGGTTTAAGAAACCAGACTGGTAGCCTCTGACAATGGAGAGGGCTTTGCTTGGTCCCTGGGAACCACACTTGGGGACTTGTGTCCAGCTCTGTCCCCTTCGTTCTGGCCCTTCAGCAGCATGGAGCAGTGGCTCAGGGAATGGACTCTGGGCCCAGACTGCCAGGGTTTGAATGATGGTGCCACCAGTGACCCAACGTGTGGATGCTGTGGTCTTGGTATTTACTGGGTGGGGTGGTTACATGGCCTGCCAGTCCTGAGGACACTGAGGCACTGGGTCAATGGCTGGATGTATACAAAGTGTAAGCGTGGCACCTGGCTTGCTGCTTCACCTCCAGAAGCACCTGCTGTTACGATGATGCCACTGAAAGAAATCAAAGGTCCAAGGAGCCAGTGGGCAAGAGAGGGAGTTGACCTTGAAGAACACTTCTGGCTCAGGCTGTGCTCAGCCATTCATTAAACACGTATCTTCTTGAGCTTCTACTCAGTGCCAGACACCGAGCTAGGCTGGGGCACAGCAGTGAATGAGGCTCAGTGTTCCTGCCCTAAAGGGCATGTAGCTCGCAGGGAAGACACCCATTAGTGGGGATTCCCGGGAATGAATGCACAGTGACAGAATGAAATGATGCTCTGAAGGGGCAGAATTCAGCTTGCCGAGTGCCGACCAACCATTACTGGCCCTGCCGTCCCGGCTGAGGAGACTGTAGGCAGCTGCGTTGTCTGAAACTGGGAGGACGGTTAGGCAGCCCCCAGAGGGAGGATGATGGGCCTGGGAGCAGTCCAGGCAGGGCTGGGCTACCAACGGCCCTGGAGCAGGAGGGAGCTCCATGGATGTGAGAACTGGAGAGGGGTCTTGCAGCAGGGTGCCAGAGGGAGGGAGGGAGGGCACGGAGGGAGAGTGCATCCCGCCTGTAGGTCCCAGTGCAGCTTGGCCGACTCTTTAAGTAGTTTTAAGGCAGTGGGTAGACAGATGCACATGATGTAGGCATACATTTTGAGAGGATCATTCTGGCTGTAACAGAAGAGATGGGGATGGGATGGAAGCAAAAGAGGATGTGGGGAGACAGGAAGGGGGTGGTTACAATTCTGGAGACTCCTGTGAAGGGCCTGTTAACACATGGTTCCTGAGCCCTGGTCACCCTTGGCCCCCAGGACTGCGATGCAGCAGGTGTGTGGTGGGGCCCAGGGCTCTGCCTTCCCAATGTACTGGTGCTGCCACTGAGTGCCACAGCGTGAGGGGCACCAGCGTGGACTCTGTTGGTGGCAGGGAAACTGGTAAGTGGATGGATTCTGAGATGTGCAGAATGGGACTCTCTTAACTCTCAAGATGTTTGTCCACAAGCATGACTTCATACACATTTCAGAGAAGCCTTAGCAAGTTGGGGATGGGTTGAGGGGCAGAGCTTCCCAGAGGCAGTGACTCACCTCCCAGAACTCCGAGGTGACATCTTGGCGGCCTCACTCTGTGCCGTCTGCACGGGCTTATTTCTGTCCATCCCTCTGGCTTCCGACAGGACAGCAGGGCAGCACTGAGGTCCCATAGCACCCGGGCTCCTCGGAGTGGCCCTGGTGCTCTCTCTGTCCCACTGAAGTCAGAGATGGACGCCCGCCTTTTTCTTGTGCCTCAGTAAGGATGCCAGTCAACCCACACATCCATCTTTAAACTCCTCCTTGGCTCTGAACTCCGTCACACATAAGATTTAAGTCAGGCATAAAAGCACTTGAACTTTTTTCCACCTCTGCCAGGAAAAAGGGAGCCGAACTGCCAGCACAGGTGCCAGGGTGCGCCACCCAGGACGGGAGGGTCTGACCGACAGACACCCTAGGAAGGGTCCTCCTGTGCTGGGCTCGCATCCAGCATGGGGACACACGCCTAATGGAGAGCCTGGAATTCACACTCACAGCAGCTTTACCTCACCAGGGAGTCTATTTGCAGCTAGGAAATAGACACGTTCCCTGTCTACCTGGCTACAAAAGGCTTTCTTCTCTTCAGGAGTGTCCCCAGAGGCTACCACCCGGGAACGGAGGCTTCCCATCCCTCCACTTTGCCCTATTCACAGCTGCCACCACCATGTGTCAGAACAAAGTCCAGTCCGGCACAGTGTGCTCTTGGCACCTGGAGGGAAATGTTCGGTCAGCGCCACTTCACATGTGACTCCATGTTCACAGTGGGAGCCCCGGCAGCACCGTTTTCTCCGTAGGAAGCTGCTGCCGCCAGGAGTGGCCCTCCCTTTAAAAGAGGAGCTGTCTGCATTGTGGGATAAGCGGTCAGGGTGCCGCGTCTGCGGTGGAGTCTGAGTGCTGGAACCTGGAGCGCAGAGGTGCCGGGGTGCTGCGTGTGGTGGGGTGCGACCCTGGTGTTGTGAAGTAGCCGTTCTTTGATTGGCAACGGCCTGATTCACAACACCAGCTGCCCCACCGCACCTGCCGGGATGTCTCTGGGGTGGCCGAGGCCGTGGGGTCACTCCATGGTGCTGCAGCTGGAGTGTGGACAGAGGACAGAGGGCAACCATAGGTTAGAACCAGAATGTGAGCAGATTCACTGCTGTCTCCCTCTCGACCCCCATCCCACTTTTTTGTTGTGTCTTTTGTGAGCCTTCCTATCCCCAGGGTCATGGTGGATCCACAGGTCCCAAGCATCCCTGGACCCAAACTTATCCACGCACTGGTGCTTCTTTGGGAAGGGATCTAGGGCTGTCAATAAATCTCAGGGGGATGCACACGTCTGCAGCTGGCATATCTCTGCCCTGGGACATGTCATGGTAACCAAGTATGTTCCAGGTAAAGGTTTGACTGAAGTTTCTTCCTCACTGATACTTACATGGGAGGAACGCAGGGATGCCCACTGCCCTGGTGCCAAACAGAGACCATCCTAGTCTCACCTCATGTTCTGAGTATTCTCCCAAGACCCCTTCCCTCTCAATGTGTCTGCCTGTCCAGGGTCCCCAGACCTCAAAGTGCACGTGGAGTAGCTCCCGGTCTATTAAGGATGACATGGGTCAGAAGAGAATCCTCCAAGGATGGAGAGCATCTCCCTGAGGGTGGAAACACATGCCAAACAAAATAAGGGCAAATACTGAGGGTTAGGGGCAGTTATGCAAAACAACCAAAGCTGAGTCAGGCTGAAAAGAAATTAGGTGATCTCTGAGAAAACAACTGCTGTTGCTGTGTCTGCCCGCCTAGCGCCAGGAAACCTACCAGGGCTCTCCCCCTCCGAGATGTGGCAAGGAGATACTGAATGTCTCCACTAGACAATCTCGGCAGTAAAATGACTTTGGAACTCTTATTTTTGTATTTGTCTGGATTTTATCACCATTATGAAATTATGCAATGGAAACAGTATTTGAAGTTCATTTGAATCCCTATTTCCAGGTGTCAATAAACACTTTTAAATGAACAGCTCTTTGGCCCCAAATGACTTCTTCCTGCTGCCTGGTTCTTAGTTACCCGATCAAGGAATAGCATATCTTCCACCTCCTGCCATGTATCTTGGAATCTGCTTTATTTTAAGGATGTGAAGTTGGCAAGTTCCTAGTACTGGATATGGCACAGACGTTCTGCCAACGTTCTTGCCAGAGTTGGGGGAGGCAGAAACTCTGAGTAATTCATCAATCAAGCCGTGCCATGAACATCACTGTGGACTTGAGTTCGAGATGGAGTTCAGAAATCTTGATTTCCATGTGTTCAATGAAAGAACCCCTTCTGGGACATCAGCCCATAATGTCTGCACTGGGGCTTCCGTGGTCCACACACTGCCAAGCTGGGGGTTTCTACTACATGGGTTGCCCGTGCCAGGCTCCCAGGCGGGACACGGCCCAGCTTCACAGCTCAAAGCAGGCTGGGGTAACGGATGTGGGTGTCAGGGACAGGTGCTGCTCTAGATACGTCATGCGCTCTGACTCCTGGGCCCGGATCACGCCCCCTGAGGGTCGTGGTCCATCACTGTGCCCGCCTGGTTAGGAAGGAAGTTCAGAGGGTGGTGGAGGAAAAGAGGGAGGAGCCGGGGTGAGAGGACACTCGGCTTCAGCCCCTGCTCAGCCGCCAACCTCCCTGGGCAGATACAGCCAAACCTGGGCGACGCTCCCTGTTCAGACCCTCATCTCTTGAAGGAGTGCCCTCTGTCCCTGCAGGCCGGGGTCCTGCTCTCGGGGAGGCAGTATGGGCTCGGGGCAGCTGGGTGACACTCTGGTTGAGCACTGGGACTTTGGAAACAGGTGGCACTGGGTGTGTATTCAGACTCTGTCCCTTCCTACTCCTGTTCCTGGGACGAGTTTTTGAACTTCCGGGGTCTTGGTTTCAGGATCTGTAAAACCTTGAATACAGCAAATGCTTAATATATGTGTGCATTCAGTGAGCGCTGGTGCTGCGTTATGTGGCTGACTTTCTGCACATTGGGTGAAGACCTCAAATATTTTCTTTCCTCTGGGGCTGAAACGTCTTGAGGGCCAACATTCACTCACTCTTTGAGAAGCACGCCTCCCATGAAGAGGGAGTGGCTCCTCGTCACGTAAAGCGGGGCGAGTGTGCGCGGCTCCTGCTCAGTGGCCAGAGCCTTCAGCAAAGTTCATGTGCTTTCCTGCCCAGGACTGTGTATCTTGGGATACATATGGGAAGGTTCCGCGGGTGCCAGGTAAGATCTGCACAAACTCCAGGGAAGCCCAAACACCAGGAACCCAGGACGCCGCTATAATCCTTGCATCTAGGGGGCAAAAGGCGACTCAGGAGTAGGTGAGAAGCTGCAGCCGTGAGCACAGCTGACTCTTCCTGATTCTGTCTACGACCCGCCATGCCCAGGAGGTCAAAGAGGTATCACGAAATGACTGCCTCAGCAGTAACACGTGACCCTCACGTGGTGACCTCAAACGCTCCCAAGGGGTTGGCTCTGAGCACAGACCAGGCCTGGCCCGGCTTTCTTTCCCCTTATCTCTCACCACTGTCCTGTTGCTCTGCACACTCCTTTAGCTTCTCAAATAGGCTACACTCCATCCCACTGCAGGGCCTTGGCGCACACGGCTTCCTTTACCTGGAATGCCTCCCTCCCCATTTCACATAGTTTAATACCAACTCCTTCAGGCTTGAACTCCAAAGTCCCTCCCTGGGCTTCCACCACCAGACAGATCTGACTCTTCTGCAACATGCTCTCCAGGCTCCGGTACTTGTCCTTAAGGAACTTAACACACGGGATGCATGATGTCTTCTCCACTCAACTCTAATTTCACTACTGGGTCCCCAGCATTAGCCACATGGGGGGATGCTTGATAAATACCAATGCTTGGGTGAATATATGATTTCAGCTAAGACTCCTGGGGCCCAAGTACTCTTTTCTAAGCATTTGGATGAATCCCTCAGACTCATGAAAATGGCACCAAGTATCTTAGGGACATATACAGAGCTTTTTTGTAATTAATAATTTTAAATTAATAGACTGACTGCCAGACCTCCTAACTCATCTCCCTGCCTTTAAGCTAACCCCACTCTGATGCACAGGGAATCAGAGGGGTTCTTCTAGAGGGACAATCTGATCTGCCTTAATCTCTCCAAGGCTCCCTGCTTCCCTGCCTACCCCTCCCCGCATCTGGAACAGGAATGCCCCCAAGATACCACATGTGCATGCCTCTGCGGATTTGACGGTCCTGCCCCTTTCAACCCCGCGTGTTCCTCTATCCCTGTGGTGGGGCTCCAGAATCAGTCACCGAGAAGGTCCTCCTGGCCCCTTGCTCAGCCTGAGCTCTTGGCCTGGTGTCCATGAGCGTACCTTTGTGTCCCTCCATTACTGTCCCATCCATCAGTCTCTCTTAGGAGATGGTGACCCCAACGACAGAGGCCATCATGGCATCACCTGGCAGCCCGCACCACACAGCACCTGGAACACAAGGCCCTTCAGCCTGGATGTGCTGTCAGTCAGCAAGGAAGCCCTGCCAACTTGGGGGGGATGTGGACACCAGACAGTAAAAATCTGTCCTTACTGTCCCTTATGAATCACCAGAGTATCTGGAAAGTCCCAATATTTTGCCACTGAAGTGCATTCTTCATCTCCATGGCTACCCCACACCCTCAGCCCAGACCCCTCCACCACCAGCTCACCTGGATGATACAATATGCATCTAATTTTTCCCTTTGTGATTCTATATTCTTCACATTAAGCCTGATGGGTCCTTTTAAAACATAAACCAGAGCGTGTCACTTTCCTGCTTCAAACCCTCACTCCCTTCCCATTATACCCAGAATAAAATCCAAATTCCCTGCAATATCCCACAAGTCCTGGTGGTCTAGCCCTGTCTGGTCCACCATTACCTCCTCCTCTTCATGGACTTAGATGTGTTGCCTTTCAGATCTCAAAACATACGGCTAGACCATGTGACACCTTCTGAAATGTCAAAAATAGGGCCTTCCTGTGGATGGAGGCTTTTGCGCACTCAAGAAGGTACCCCTTTCCTTGGGCAGATGCAGCCCTAGAACAGGGTTTGTGGCTGGGTGAGTGGCCTTGCGCTGGACCACAGAGCCCCTGGGGCTTTGCTGGACATACCCTGCTCCCTCCCACCTCAGGGCCTTGTTACCTGCTGTTGCCTCCCTGAGGACCTCAGCTTCTGTAGGGGTGTTTTAAGGGAATGTAAGATTTCTGGTGTTCCAAAATTCTGCACCAATTTTTACTAAAGTCTCTTTTCCACTTGGCTCGCTTATGTTTATCCTTTTTCATTGCTTGCTTGGTAGGGTCAAGGCAGCTAATTCTGTCTTTTCCTTAAGTCACATAATGATCACTTGGTATAGGCCATCCCAGGGCATGACATTTATCTGAGTCATATAGCATCAGAGGTCTCAAATCAACAAACCACTTTTCGCCTGTTACTTCTACAGAAAGATGACAGCAACCAGACACGGTTTGTTGTTCCTTCATCAGCCACCTCCCAGGCTGACTGTGGGTCAGTGCAGATTCCATTTGGCACCTGACATCCACCCCTGTCTGGCTGGCTCAGGATGGGGGCTGAGACTGGGGGTTCTACCCCTTGTCCAAGATCCCGCTCCAGTCGGTTTGGGAGTGCAGCCCAGGAATCCACCCCACCTCAGGGAATCTGATAAGGCAGATTTGGGGACTGCTGCTCCAAATCCAGGGCTCTGTTAAAAACTAACATTCCTAATGAGCCTCAGCGCCGTGCTAGTTTGATGTGGTTTCAACCTCCGCAGGGGAAAATGAAGTCTTGCCCAGCACCACAGTTTCCAGGTACCGTGAGTGGGCTGGGGCTTCCTGGGTCAGGAACAGGAGGAGTGTGGCCAGCCTGCACACAGACCAGCTGCGTGCCAGGGAGCTGCCAGCCTGCAGCAGCCCTCCCCGTAATGTGCTGGAGGAGGTATTGCCCACTCGGGCTGGCAGAGGTCCCACTCCCTCACAGCAGTAACCTGGCAGGTGGCGCCCTCTCCTGTCACCTCCCCCTCTCTCACAGGGCTTCCTGGCCCTACCTGCTAACACTCAGCTGTGCATTAGTGACTGTATCAAGTGTATTTAAGTCCAACCAAGTTGTGATGAGTTTATCTTGTTTCCATGGTCATTTTCAGCAGGGCGAGGGGAGCAAGGCACCCATGCTCAGATGCTGGCCACACTCCCGCAGGGCCCTGAGCCCCTCCTCAAGTTTGCATCCTACCTCACTTGCTCACCCTTGTCCCATCCTGACTTTCAGGGAATTGGAATATACAAATTAGGTAAAATAACCTATTCCACATAGGTATTTTCTAGAGTGCATTGTACTTACGTTTCTTCATCGCTTCTTCATAGACCACAACCCTCTGAATGGAAGGCCCTTCGGCCCCCAAGCTCTTGAGACACTAGGGTCATCTGCTTGGTCAGCAGTCACACACTATGTTACAGGCATTTAAGACACGTATCTACTCTAGGACGATGGCAAAAATAAACCCAAAGGCAACCTGTGGATCCGACCTGCTTTACCCCATCTTGGCCAACACACACGGCACACAGGTGGGCTGTAAAAGAAAAACCCCAGGTTCAAAGAGGACTGCCTGGCCTGCCGAGCCCAGCCCGGAGTTTATTAGCACAGTTAATATCGCATGCAAATAGATTTCCCCACTCTGGTCATGCCGGTCCATTAATTCAGCCTCTTGTCTGCTACATCTTTATCCTTGGCAGGTTAATCCTGCCAAATGCCTTTGCTGTAGCACACATCACGCTGTGTCCATGTCCAGCAACGCAACTGTGCTAACCCCGCTGTGCCAGCTCTGTGGCCCTGTCTGCCCGATCCAACGGCGGGAAAAGTGTACGTAAGGGGTGTTTGGCCGGGATCTTCCCTCTCGCTCTGGCACCCACCTTGTCCTTTTTTTTTTTTTTTAATATGGTTTCAATTAAATGGTTTGAAAGTCAACCACAGTGTCTGGACAGCTGCCAATGCCAATGTCTTTCCGACAAGAATGTCAAGGCCCTCGGCGGGCCTCCCAGCGGTTCCGAGCAGCCTCCCCCAGCCATCAGCTGAATACGCTAAATGGGAAGGATTAAAGCAGGAGAATCCGCTCATCTCGTCCTTGAGTCAAAAAGGTAAGGGCTTGAAAACGCCCGGAGGGCATATGTTTCATCATTCTCTTAGGTGCCGACCTCTTTACAGGTTAGAGGGCCACTAGTATCATTATTCGAAGAAGCCCGTCCCTTCTTGTGATTGCCTTTGTCAGGGACCCGCCTGACGCTGGGAGAAGCTGCGTCTCCAGGCTCCACAGTACACCGCTCCTCTGGTCTGGGGCACAGCGGGGTTAGGAGTGTGGGCCTTGTAGTCAGATTTACCCGGGTTCAAATCCTGGCTGGGCCACGCTTTACCTCTGTGAGCTCAGGCAAGCTGCTTTACTCGTCTGGCTTCGCTTCCTCATCTGTACAATGGGCCCAACCACAGCACCTGCCATACAGGATTCCTGCGAGCCTTGAGCTAATACATGTTAATCACTCAGAACGGTGCTGGCACACAGTCGCAGGCACTAGGTAAATGTAAGCTAATGTTAGCATAGATTGTGAAATTTATCAAAATTCACTGTTATTTGCAGCTTACTGTAGTACATATGCAAAGTGGGTGGTAAAATTCCACATGGGCCTTTTTTTAGGGTCCTCAGATATAAACTCCACTCTCCTGCCTGCTCAGGAATCCCAGAAGTCTGAATGTGAGGTGCCCTTCCTACAACCCCCACCACTGGTCTCTGTGCTGCCCCTGGCAGCCTTGGTGGGTGTGAAGAGGGCAGTTCCAGTCATGGAGGCGCAGGTCTTTGGGATTAGATCCCCAGATACTCAGTTCTGGGCCTGTGACTATGGGACTCAGCAAGGTACACACCTGTGAGACAGAATCCTGACATTAGAAATGGAGGGACTTGGCCCCACATTGCAGGGTCATCGTACTAAGTGAAAAGGCCCATGTGTGGTGCCAGGCAGCCTGCTGAGAGCACAGCAGTTGCCCCATAAATACTGACCATGATGGCTATGGAGGCCCCTCAAGGCACCAGGGCTTCCCTCGCCGACCCTCCATCTGTCTGCCTTCTGATGTTCCAACAGCCTTTATGGAGACGCCAGTTACGTGGGATCCTGTAGAGAAAGCTGCCAGCACAGGACCTGGCCTCCCACAGGCTCAGGAGATGAAGCCATGCTCACTGCTGCTTAACCGTTGTCCACCCTGGCTTGTTTCTTACCCCAGACGTTCTCAGCGCCACACAGTCCCTTGAGCGTTAGTCTCTGGTCTGAGTCCTGCTCAGGCCTATGAGTGGTTTGTAAACAACATGCACAATTTGTGGATTTGGAACTGCTCCTGTGATTGGATAGAGCTGAATAAGCATTTTGATATAAGCACTTAAATGCTTTTATGATGACCTTGAGGGCAGAGGATTAAGCCTTTTTGGTACTGGGTGCGTCAGGACAGGATTTCGCCCTCAATGCAAGGGAGGGAATTTTGCTACTCGGAAGAACTGTATGCTTCCCCTGGCAACCCAGCCATCAAAAACCATCTACTTCTAGATCCTGCTAGATCTAGTAAGAAAGTCCTATCATTAGTTGAGAACTTACTATGTCCTCAGTAGTACGTTCGGCACTTCAGTCATTCTCTTGTTGAATTCTAGTTGAGGTAAGATAGTGCAGTTTCTCCGATTTCCCACTTTAAGAAAATGGAGAAATAAAAGTATTATAGTACCAAAACAAACAAACAACAAACAAACAAACAAATAAGACCTGGCAGCTTGGAAATGACAACATACCCAAAGTTGCAGCTAGAAAGTGGCCCCAAAGCTGTGATGTGAACCCCAGGCTGCCGGCTCTTAAGGCTACTAGGCTACATAACACATCTTTGGTATGATGTCATTTCTTTGGCTGGGCATCTGAGTCAAGGGCAGGCCTCCCAAATTACCAACTAACTTTAGCATTTATTAGTTTACAGCCATGCCAAATGCAGTATTTCCCTTTTAACTTTATTTTTTAATGAATCCTGTCCTTAGGGTTTTTTATTGGGAGGGTGGTGTGGGGAATATAGGAAGAAAAAGAAACCCCAAGATTCCTTTTCTGCAAAAATAAGGAAATTACAGCATCTAGCATGCGCTAGTGATTAGAAATATCCTATATATCTCAAGTCTACTGCACAGATCTTAATCCAGCTCTCATTTGTCAATCTCTTGGATAGAATGGGCTTGTAATATTTCATGCTAATCAAAACATGCTATTGAAATCACGCTATTTGCAAAATGAGTAATTCTGACCCTCTGGCCTCCTCAGCTCAGTCAAGCCCACTGAGGCGCACCTGTGTGTTGCCTTGGCAAGAATTCCTGGTGAGAGGGCAGCCCATCGAGCTTGAGTCTTAAGAAAGCCATGCTTACCTAGCAGAATGCAAACATCTCTGAACTTTGCTTACTGGATAAAAGGCAGCATTAGCTTCCCATTGCATTTCCTCCAGCAAGATCAATCACATCCCAGCCAGACGCGTGGGCTCATGATTAATCCCACAGAAGCAAAGCTCCTCCTTGCAATGGATTGCTGCATCTGACTGCAGTCTTCTGTGGGGAGGGATGGGGGAAGAATAAAGGCTGGGAGCAGAATAACAAGCACCCAACATTTCAGGAGGCTCTTCCGTGCCATGTGCTGCGGGACTTTTACTGGTTGATTTACTGTCAGAAAATTCGTTTTTGCCAGAAATGCTACTTAGTATCATGGAGGGGGTTTGTGATTTCTTCTTTTCTATGGTGTAAATTTGGTGTCCAAGTTGTGTGTGTCTCTGGTGGTTCTAGGGATGTCCTCAGCGCTCACATCCTGTTAGAGGGGCAGACGGTGCCCAGGTTTCTCTACTGAAAAAGGGTTTAGCTGACGATTTCATGCCATTGAAAGAGACCTGCTTTTGACTTTGCTCTCAGGACTCTGCTTTTCTAATTCTTCATTGAATTAAAAATGCTTGATTGTTGAGTTTCCTCTTTTTTTCTCTGGTCATTTCAGTTAGTAGGTTTGCTGAGTGTGTGTCTAGGAGTGGGGTGATAGTAGGGCAGTGGAAACCCCGCACGCCTCCATCAGAGGTGGCGAAGACTGAGGCACTAGAAGCTTCCAAAAGGGCTGTCAGTTCCTTGCCTTTCCCGAATAATACTGCTTGTGGCTATTTTAGGAACCAAGTAAAATGCAGGAAAAGCTTGCTTTAAAGAACCTAATATACGGACGCCTCTATTTATACAAAAACCACAGAAGGAACGACTCCTTTGAGAGATCTAGGTCTCTGTCCGTTGACTGTGAGACACACCTCATTTTGCGGACCTGCCCAGTGTATGAAGATAAAGAGGCACAGCTGCAATTCCGGGGTCTTTCGAAAAAGCACCTCCCTCCCCTGCAATCCCCGGAAGGTGTACTGACAACAGCAGGGTTATTTCCTATCCTGGTGTGTGACAAACGCCTATTAATAAACAAACAAGGCTGCACTGTCTCCATTTTCCTTCAAACACTAAGCCCCCCACACACTGGCAGGACAGAGGCCTCCAGGGGGTTACTGACCTCTCTGTTCTGTCGCCTGCCCAGGACCTGGGGAGAGACCCTCTGGACAAGCCTGAGCTTCCCGCGCCCAGAGGGCGGGGCTGAGGAGGTGGCTGGGCCCCCACCCCAGCGGCGTGCTGCCCCCTCCCTCCTGGCATGCCCCTGGTCTTGACTCTTGGCACTTCCATTGCCAGAGGACAAAATGTTTTCTCCTCAGACAGAACGTAGACTGGGGAAGCTCCACCACACAGCTCTTCTCGGGGAAGAAAAGAAACTGTTGATTGTAAGTCTTGACTAGCACTGAGGCCCTGAGGCCTGGCTGGGCAGTTGGGGTTCTCAGCAGGGACTTTTTCTTTTCTGGAAGTCCTGCCCCCTCCTGTAATTCCTGGCCACGGAGCCCTGAGGAATTTTCCCTGCAAGGTTCTAAGGCCTCTGTCAAAGCAGGTTTGTATTCTCTTCTCCAGGATTTCTTCCAAGAAATTATCAAAAAAACCCAGCAACTAATGTAGTCTTGGAGGAAGAAAACCTTTTAATGAAATGTGGTTTAACACAATAGCAAGGGGAGGTTCTGCTTTAGAACAGAGTGAGTTATCTCTAAGACACCACAAAATACTCAGGAAAAGATAAGGGGGCACCGGCTTCTGCGAATGGGTGAGTCACATGCCCATGGCAACTCTGATGTCTCATGTTCACAGTCTGTTAGGGGACACCCAAACATTATTCAGAGATCACTAGCAAAACCGAGGGACAAAGCATAGACTGAATCTTTCTGTGGTTATTAACCCACTTCTGGTGCTCAGAGCAGTTGTCTCATGGGGGGTGCACACCCAGACTCTAGACCTAGGCACAACACTGACATGACTCTTGCAGAATACCATTATTGGGGGGCAGCTCACGGACCCACCTCTGCCAGCCCCTAAAGGAGACCCAGCTCTGCTGGAGCGAGCCAATGGCTCTACAGCTCTGGCCCGAGGAGCCACACCTCCGAGACGCCTCTGAGTCCTGGGGGCAGGGACAGCTTTCCAGCAACTGGAGGGGCTCACATGCCTGGGGCGCAGAGTTACTTAGAAGAACAGGAAGGGAGGGTGGACCAAGGCAGAAGGCAGAATTCCAGGGTCCCTGCAGCTTCCTTGGTTAACACTTTAAAGAAATTCTTTGTGTGATTACTTATGGATGAAATTGAACAGGGATCACTTAGACAAATGTCCCTGAGACTCTGCACAAAGTAAAGCACTTTTGAAACCTTATGCATTTTAATTTAAGAGTATATAAAGATAGTACAATTGACCCTTGGACAACATGGGTTTGAAATGCATGGGTCCACTTATATGTGGAATTTTTCAATAAATAAAATGGATAATTTTTTGGAAATTAAGAGACAATATGACAAAACATTTTCTTTTCTCTAGATTATTTTAATAATAGTGTATAACATATGCAACATACAAAATATGTGTTAACCAACTATGTTATCAGTAAGGCTTCTGGTCAACAGTAGGTGATTAGTAGTTAAGTTTTGCGGGAGCCCAAAGCTTTTTGTCGATTTTTGACTGTACAAGGAGCTGGCACCCCTATATCCCTGCATTGTTCAAGGGTCAAGTGTATTGCGAGAAGGGGTTCATGACGTAGGAAAGATCAAGGACCCCTGCCCCTGGCAGATGCCACAGGGGGTGGAGACCATCATGTAGGTCAGGACACAGCGCCACCCTCAGAGCTGCTGCCTGACTCAGCCGCCTTCAAAGGCCTTGTGCTGCCGCCTCCATGGGCCTCAGAGTCAGACACCCTGCGCTCTGCACACCGCCGAGGCGGAAGCCAACTCACAACCCCAGCCTAAGGCACGGAAAGACCCTGCTGACCTGCAGGGACTGCGGAGCCTCTCCATCCTTTCCTGGACACAAGGCAAGACAGACAGCCTCCTTCATTCTGCAAGGAATGTCCAGGAGACGGTCAGCTCATAATCACTCTAACTTTGGACTCAGCAAAGGTAACCTTGGGACTCAGCTGAATTTCATGGGGGCTATTCTGGCCCCAAGAAGGTCACCTTATCACTGACCTGCTGTCTTAGGCCTGGGCTGAAAGACAGTGGGTGGGGTAGGCGGGCGTGAGAGGAGGGGGCGCTGCCAGCCTGGGGACTCACTGCTAGATCTGCATTTTTTTAAGACAAAGTGGCAGGGACAGTGAACATTATCACGTCACCTTAAAGTGCCTCATATCTCTTGTTTGACTCACTGCTTCTAGTACCATGCGTGGGTGGCGAAAGGACGGAGAATTTCCTGTTTTAGGGCCGGAGTGTTCTCAACTTTCCGTCATCCCTCACCCTCCTTCCACATCCTTAGGAAGGAAAAGGTGACGAGGCAACATTCTTCAGACAGAGCAGCAAGCACCCCACCTGGATGCCGGCAAGCGCTGTCTCCTCGCTCCCAGAGGCAGACCTCAGACCTGGGGGCTCTGAAGAGGGGACTTTGAAGGAAAGCTGTAGAGAAAGGGGTGCAATGAGAATACCCTCTGCAAAGCTACCTTCTCTGCTAAAGATGCACCTGACCTCCATTCCCCTCATCCTTGACAGGCACTAAAATGGAACACGAGGAGATGGGGAATGGGTCGCAGTTTTGTCCCCATTTTGCAGGTGGGGCAAAATGAGGCATTGGGTCGTAAACTTTTCTGGGGCAGACTATTAACCCTTATGAAAATCACAGGTTGGTGGGGGCCATGCAGACCTTGTAAACGTCTTTAACTTTTCTTTGAAGCAAACTTTGTTTCACAAAGGTTTTAATTTTCTTTGCTGCTATAATGCATTCAGACCAGATGAAGCACATGGCAGCTTGTCCACATTTATGGACTGAGTTGGGGCGCCGCTGACGAGCGATCTGCAGGTCAGGAGGACCAGGAGGGGAGGCTCGTGACAGCCATGCCCAGGGCGCCGGCAGGTACAGACGCACCTCTCTTGTCTCCTCAGGTTGGACCGTCTGTTACCAGGACGTCGGCAACTCATTCAGGTACATGGGATTACGACCTTTCTTCCTCGAGGGGAGCCCTGGTGTCAGAAGGTGAGGGTTACCTGGGTGACCCCGGCTACTCACCTGCCCCAAGCTTCAGCGGCACCATGTAGAACAGAGGACTGGGTCATTGTAACTGAACAGGACAATATGTCCATGTGAGGCTTCGCCATTTGAAACATGCTTCTCCCCCTTAAGCCCAAGCATATTCAGTATGAAATACTGCCCACGTTTTGTAGCTGCTTCTGAGTGTCTGACCACCTGGTACTTACCAATTAGAGGGCAGTATGGAGTCCCCAAAGGGACTCCCACAGACACCCTGGATATCTAAGTTAGAAAGGTGAAGGTCTGAGAGACAGACTGCCAAAAATTAGCTAACAGTTTCCTCATCTGTAAAATGGGATCATGACAACATGTACCCTCTTTGGCTTTAGAGGGAATACCAGAGGTAAGGCTCGGACTCAATAAACATTCACAGTCATCATCATTACTGTCACCATTCCTGTTGGCAGCTAAGGGGCTCCCCTGACATCACAGAAATAAGCCCAGATACCACAGTGGGGAGGTCTTAAGCTAGCTCTGTCTTGGGAAGCCCTGGGGGTGGGGGTGCGGGTGGCGCACACTTGGAACATCCCCTCTAAATGCCTCTGGGCTGAGTTCATTATGCCAATGGATGACATGTTGGTAGAACCTGTTACGTTCTTGGAAGTGGTTCTCTCCAGTATCAAAGATTAGGAAGATAAATTTAAAAGGATCAAAGCAGAGGCAGCCGGTTGATTCATAGCCAAGATAGGTTACATAACGTTCAGGTGTTTACAGTAAAAGCAAAGAAAAATAATGGAGGAAGAAAACATTATGCAATTAATGTTGGTAGAATAGCTGGCAAAAAATGTTTTGCTGGTCATTAGGTAAGTGTGCCCACCTTGTCCCTGGAGGTTAAGTGCTGTCCTTGGCCTCTGCTATACAGTGACCATCGTCCCCACTGAAATGAGGGAACCTGTGTAGGGTAGCATCCCCACCCATACCCCCAGAGTCAGCCACCACTGAGCTCTTCAAGGCAGGTGCCGCCCCTCACTCGCGTATTTCTCAGGGCCTTAGCAGAGAGTGGCCTCTGAGCCTGCTCTGGGGACAGCATGAGGAGGTGCGTGTGCAGGGCCACGTGACAGACCTATGCCAGCTCTGACTCCTCCCTCCACATTGTGCCAGAGAGATTCTAGAGCCTCACTGAATGCAGGACCACCGGGTCCAACTTCCAGCCAACCACAGCGCAGTCTCCTAGAGTCACTTCCAGCTGCTTAACTAACACATTACCTTCAGAGGCTCTTTATTCCATCCTCCTTAGTCTAATATCCTTAGCAGCCATTCCTCCAGCTTTCACCATTTAATTAAACAAAACCTTGCAATCTGCTGGGAGAAAGGCCCCTCCGGGCCTCTTCCCATTACTGTGCCCTCCAGGCAGATGGCCAGAGAGGGGTCTGGGCTGAGGTAGGGCTCCTGGGCCCCAGCTCTTTCTGCTACCATCGTTGTCACCGTGTTTCCGCTGATGGAGAGTGAAATTTGCTGAAAGGGACGCTCAGTTCTATTTTGGTGTTTTGCCTGAGATTTGACTTTGATTTTGAAATTGAAAAGTTCCTCTGATCATGACAGGGTCCCGGAGGAGTGAGCCTGCGGAAGTGGCCCAGAGCTCCACCCGCAGGCCCACTTTGTGCAATCCCTCTCAATTGTCTTTGCGGGCTGGAGCCTAATAGTCACATTCCTAGCACTGTAAACTTGAACCTTTATAATCCCTCTAAACTCCAGAAGATCTGGAGCTGCTATCAAAGACAAACTGTGATCTGAGGTCTGCTGAGCGTGAGCTGGCTGCTTCTGGAATGCTTCTGTTGCACTACCTTTCTCCAAGATGACTGTGCCAGGGGTCATCCGGGCGCCCCATCCACCGTGTCTCCAAGCCTCACCGTGAACCAAGGAGGGAGGTATCGCTGCGTCATTTGATGAATGAGGAAAGGGGGACTCAGCCTTGCTCTGTGCTTCCTCCCACATTCATTTGTGCCTCTAGTGATCAGGAGGTTTGTTTTGCATTTGCCGCATGATGAGAAAACAAAGCATGCTTCTGCATCCCAGAGGGGAGTGAGGTGAGGAGCCAGAGGGCTTCCAGTCAGTCATGGGGATAACTTGGGCTCCGGCCACAGTCCTCCAGTACGCGCTCCCCCGCGCCCCCCACCGTGGCAGGAAACACCGCCCTCTCTTCTGCAGGCTGGCAGACTCTCCATGGCTCTAGCAAGTCCCCTAGGTACAGAGGGAGATCAACTCAAGCCGTTCCATTTTATTTTGCTTTAGAAGCACCTCCTTAAACTGTAGTTCTGAAAAGCCTAGAAGAGGCAGCAAAGCAGACCTTTCAGATTATCCAAGAAATGGACATGAGAAAGTATATGATTCTTACATGCAAAGCAATTCTCTATCAGAAGGACTCAGCATCTGAATAGACTCAGCATCTTGTTTGATGCTTTGGGATTAATTATTGACCCAGCGGATAAAAAGTTAAGGATTTTTAAATAATTCAACACCAGTGTACAAGTATAATGAGACCTACTTCTCTTCCCAACCATTTTTAGGAACTAAGCCCAATTCTGAGTTATAGCTGGCAATTGTCTGAAAGATAAGGCTTTGGTGAGGGAGCCGGGACTGGGGGGTCTGACAGACCCAGAAGCTTGATTCCTCGCTCTGTGGGATCTTGGGAAAGCCACGTGAGTTCAGTCTCATGGTAAATGGGGATGGCGACCACCTCAGAGGGTTATCGTGGGGATCAATCCAGATGAGCACAGCATACAAATGCTATCAACCAACAGTGAGAGCAGGTGAGCCTGACCCACCTCGGTTTTCATTCTCCTTACCCTTGGGGCTGTGATTCTAGCCACAGGAAGGGAATTTTTCCACATGTCCTGAGCACTCTTGTAAGAATTTCTTAGTGATTGAACATCTAAGAAAATTGGGTTGGCACTACAAAATTTGGTAACCAGCGATTCAAAACACAAGCAAAAGACATGGAGGCACCAAAGTCCAGTTAATAGGCTGGTCCTTGAAACCTTGAAGGGAAACCAATTTAACCTACTAGACTTTGAACAGGGAAGCTTCCTTCATAATGATTGCTGGACAGAAGTGTTTATTGTTATTTACCAATGGTAAATTTAACAACTTCCAGTTAAAGCTCCTATTCCAAATGATAAGAAAATAAGTGAAAACCAAATCCTCCCAATCAAACTTAAGAGTAGGACGAGAGGAAGAAAGAAGTACCCTGCACACGGCAGTCCTGTGGATGGCAGGGGTATCCATTCCCGGGCGATACAGCTCTGCTGGCACTTCCATTCTTATCCTGCTCTTCAAATAAACCCCACACTGGGGGTGCAGAATGCGGAGCTGCAGAGGCAGTGATGTGCAGGGAAATGAAATAAATGGCTCAGCCTGTGTGTTTCGCTGTGTCAGGATGGGTGCAACTGTTGATACTTGCTGCAAACACCCCAACTGAACCAGAGGCTTACGCCCCAGGATGCAGGTACCCCCTTTCCTTTGTCAGAAATAGAGTCTGCTGACAGCATCCTCCGTGCAAAGGAATCCTCCTCTGACTGGACTCAGCTCGTGGCAGTCATGCTTGGAGCCTAATTAACAACAAAAGGTCATCACATCTTGGCATCCTGATTTTGTTTTTAGTTCACTTTCAATCTGGGTGAATCATGAGCGGAATCAGTCAGAACGGGACATGGGACGATCCTCCCCATCCCTCCTCGCTACACACAGATAGCCCCTGCCTCTGCCCTCCGCTCCTCAGTCCTTGCTGCTAGGACAGAATCTGCAAGTGTGAGAGTACCATCAAGTGACATTCACCGAAGCACTCTCCATTGTTCACAGACATGAGCAGCCAAGAGGTGGAAATTACTTGGCATTTCATTTTAATCTGTATTGACGACTTGCCTGACAAAACATATTAAGTGTAAGAATTGCCGGTTTGGGAATGAAGCTATGTTTATAGCTTGCCCCCAGTTTTTCTTTCCTAAAGCAAAGGAAATGACACTTCCCCTATCCTTCCAACCTTCTGTGGCTTACCAGCCCCCACCCCACCGTCATCATCCGTGAAACCTCAACATTTAATTTTCCTTCGTGAGTGAAGCTTTTGTTAGTGGTGCCTACACAATTACAATAAACATGCTGTGTCTCTGCACCAGCATCTCAGATTAATAAACAACAAAAACCCAAGCCACTGTCTTTCCCTATGGTGTTATCAGCGGCATCACCCTCAGGGAGGAACGGGGCCGTCTAACTGCAGACCACACGGGCTGTGTGCTTCTCTGGTGAGTCTGTCACCGAAGGCTTCTGACAAAGCATGGTTGTCATGCTAATGGATGCGCATAATTACCAAGGGACCATGATCCTCCCTGCTGAATTTTGACAGTCAACGGGTGCAATAGTTATGTATTGTGCTTGCTTCTACATTCATTTCCTTTGGATCCTCAAGTGTACGTTCTTATCTTTCAGGATACTTTCACATTGTATCAAAAAATAAAAATAAAGGCTCTCAGAGATGGCAAGTTGTTTTGCTTCTTTTTCTTTCTGCCTCTTCCTGGAAAGAGGCTGCTCTTGGGGTAAGGTCCGCGAGTGGCCCACACTTCCTGTGCTGTAGCTGGCCGACCGTTGGCCCAGGGATCCAGAAGGGGGAGGGATGGTGGTGGAATGGTGGCAGGGGTGGCCGGTGTAGGTCAGCAAGGAACACAGGGACACTCAGGCTGGGCTAGTTTCATGCTTTCTTTGCTTAGCAGGAACCCGTTGATGTGAGTGAACTGGTGCTGTGGGCAAGCAGAGGCGTCCTGTTCATGTGCTGCGCTGTGTCTCACTGTGATGAAGCACGTGCACCGGGCCACTCAAGAGTTCTGCTTCTTGATGAACTTTCTGCTTCCGATCTTTGGGGTATCACAGCCTGGAAGGCGGGGAGTTTGACCTCTGGTGCAGAGGAAAAGAAGGAAGAGAAGTACCGCACGTCCTCCCTTGGGGGAGGTGCTGGCATCAGAGTCCTTAGCTAGTGCCCCCTAGGGAGCGGGGGCTCTCACCCCTTCACATTGTGGGGGGCTCTGGGGCATTCTGGCCAGGGCTGCCTCCAGAGCCCATAGTTCCCGTGACAGGGTAAAGGCCACTGGAATCCTGAGGTTCATGGCGGGAGGAAGCAGGGGAAGCCTCCTTTGTCAGTGGAAGCTTGTGGGCTGGTGGCCTGGCTGGATGCCGTGGTTCTGTCCCACTGCAGGCACTAGACCCGCCTTGCTTCCTCAGCCCCAAGAGAGGGCCTCAGGGCAAGTCTGGGTGAAAGCATGTTAAGCTTTGTGGAGGGAGTGTGTGTGCTTTTCTGTAATCCATGATATAACACAGCTCACTGCTAAATTCATGATGCAGCTATCTCAGGCTGACGCCAGAGGAGAAAAATCCATTATGAAGGTCTGGAGGCTTGTTAGCGATCAAGCCCTGAATAGACACAGAGCTTCCTTCCCCTCCTGTCCGATCCAGGCTATCTTGATGCACTTTAAAAACTCACAGCAGCCCAAAGACATGACCTTCTGAAAAGATGTGAAAAAACGAACACCTTCCCTGTTTCTGGTCAGAATTTCATCCTGTTACTTTTTGATTTGAAGGATAAAGACTTGCATATGGCCCGATTTTAGGGGCAGATGTGAATGGAATGGTAATTACATGCTAAGAGTTGCAGAAAATCATTTGAATAACCTACACGGTATAGTCACATCATGTCTAGAAAGCAAAAGCAAGATGAGATCTATTCTAAATTTGTTGTATGTAGCTCTGATTCTTTTTCATATAAAAATTAGATTAAACAATGGTAATGCCTCATTGGCTTCCCCTTGAACAAACTCAAAGACTTTTTCTGCAGGAAGTAAGGAATTTCTCAGATTATAAAATGGACTCTTTTCCAGTTCCTTGACCCTGAGTTCTGCCTATAAGATGTACACAGGCCTGTTTTGTCTCTAAGAAACCCCAAATGACTTAGCGCCCCCTACAGATCATTAGCACTGGGTTCCTGGGACCCTCCTGGCATCTCCCCACTCACTCCAACCCAAGGGAAAAGATGAAGCACCAGGGCAAAACCCAAGGTCAAAGAGGGCACACGGCTGAGAGGACAGACTCAGGGTGCCAGAAGGTACCCTGGCCGTTTTTCAGCATCTTTCATCTTAGCCTCTGATTCTCCTCATAGTGCTTACAGTCAATCTGGACTGATGTTCTTTTTGGCTCTATTTACCAGTGTATCACACGACCCTGTTGGATATAAGCTCCGTGAAAGGGAGAGTCAGTCTGCCCTGTACACCTCTGAATCTCTAGCACCGTGAACAGTGCCTGGAATATAACAGCTACTCAAGACATGCTGGTGGAGTGAACGAATGAATGGAATGGGAAGCACCATCTTTGTCCCATTCAGCTGCCCACTCTCCCCTTGACCTTCGCAGTACCCCTAGCTTTGCCCACAGCAGGAGTGAGCAAGGAGTTTAGATTCTCATGGAAGCTGAAGGAAAGCAGGTGAGAACCTATGCTTAGAATTATGGCTAAGGTAAGAGTTATAAATCAGAAGGATGCCCTGAATAAGAATCATGGCTAAAAGGCCTCAAACCCTGGCATTACAGCCTAGAGACAATCGCTGTGATGTTTCCAGTCTAGAGAACTGTGTGAGGCTGTTCAGAACCTGTCATGCGCCACGTGTCTGTGGGTGTGGGTGTGGGTGAGGAGAGCCCAACCAGCAGGAAACCTGGCATGGACATGGAAGATTTAGGCAGGAACTTCTTCAGGTTCAAGGATAAGAAACAGTTCTTTGAATATGCCTCCTTCTAGATTCAACCATGCGTAAACATAAAATCTGACACATAAATGTGCACATTTCTCACAAAAACTTTGCCTAACCTGACCCATCACTGAAAATCTCAGTGCAGGGTAAGACTCAGCCTGAAGACGGGCAGACTAGATATTTAATTCCTTGGCCTGAGTGTGAACTTGTAAGTCTTGTTTACTAATTCCTTTGCATTGCCAGTGATGTTTACTCATAATTTGCAGGCCTTCAGTTCATCAGCCTGCCTTGTTTAGGTAGGCAGCTGATGTTGCTATCAGTTTGAAAACTCAACTTGCTAACTATCAGTGGCAGAAGAACATTTACATAGCCTAAATACTTCTGCTAGTATAGATGGCTTTTTCTTCCATGAACTTTTACATCTCTAAAACATTCATAAAAGGGAGGGGAAAACAGGATGCGGGCTGAAACGGTCACTTTCCTGTTTTGGGATGAGTCCCTAGAGACTTTGTGCGAAAATACCCACGGTATGCTGAGTGGTGACACACCAGGGAGCTGAGGCCTGAGCCCTTGGCACATGGCCCCTGGGCCCGCAGGGCTGCCAGGCATTCCGCACCCAGAGCCACGCCGGGCCTGGGCACTCTTTCGGGTGACAGGGCTCTGAGCTTTGTTAACCATCTTCTAATGGATCATTCTCTTACGGACTTAGATTGTCCACTAGGATATTGCGATTCATGATCAAAAATGGGTCTTCCTCTAGTCATAAGGACACATTAGAAAGACCTAAATGTGGGACATTCTCTGGTCTCATAAAAAGTGTCAATGCCATGAAAAACAAGAAAGGCTGAGAAACGATTTCAGATTAAAGAAGATCAGAGGCCATAACAGTCAAGCCACTGAGCACCGCTGGGATGGATCCTAGATGACAGGAAAAGGACATTATTTAAAGGATATTATTGAGACAAATGGTAAAATTTAAATATGGATTGTGATAATGTATCAATACAATGCTAAACAACTGAATCAATACAATAGTATTATGTCAATGTTCAATCTCCTGAATTGGATAATTGTATTTGGTTATGTTTTCAGGAAATTCAAGCTGAAATATTTAAAGATAAGCTAACTTTCAAATAGGAAAAACTGTGCATATATGTATATGTGTGTGTGTGTGTGTGTGTGTGTGTGTGTGACAGAGTGAGGAAGAGAAGTGACAATGCAATTAATCTGGGTCCACAGTATATGGAAATTCATTGTACTATTCCTAAAACTCTTCTTTAAGTTTTAAATTATTTTATTTTGGAGGGAGTCATTTTTCATTCTTTTTTACTTTCTATTTTGAATTATGTCAACATAAATACAGGCAATTGTGGGTTTCTCTTTTTTTGTGAGGCAGAGAAAACTAATAATATTTGAAGCAATTGACATCACATTTAATGTCTGTTTATTTATTATGGTATTTCTTTAAACTCCAGTATTATACGAGCCCAGTAATTATTTCATGTACTACATAATCTTAAACAGTTTCTTAATTTGCTGTGTCTTGCTGAAATGCTGCTTTGGGAGGAAAAATGATATTTTTATTTTATGTAGAAATACAGATGGTTTATGCTTTTCTTCCAGTAATATAATGTGGCTTAATGCATATCATGTCCTTTGGTTTTTTAACTCAGAAAAATTAATTCCTAGTAGCTAATCAGAGCTTCTTTCTGCTCCTGCCCTTAGTTGGCTAGGGTGGCTATAGGTCCTTGGGAAGTTTCCTCTCTCTCGTATGTGTCTGGTCATCCAGGGGCATTCACTTTTAGCAAGCAAGGCCAACACAAATGTTGCCTATTTGACACTAAAATATTCTTCCTTCCATTCAAATGACAGATGATCAAAAGGATATAAGCAAGAATATTTTGTTGGCACATGGCCTAAAAATTCTAAATTTATGTATTCTATTTTTGCTTCTTTCTCAGATTGGATTAGTTACTAGGCAACTGAAGTTTTTAATTTCATTTGCCAATAGTTACATTGTCATGGGGGCAGCTAGTGTGATGAGCACCCCTCCCAAACAAGCAGCCTGGCCCCCAGACCCCTCTGGGCCACAGCGCCCAGCTTCATTCTGACTGCACACAAATGCTATTCATGTTCTTACATTGTATTTATTTGACTTTTGTATGCAGGAAAAGGGATGTCTCTTTTGGAATTATTTACAGAAAAATATATTAATTATTTGTTTTCCTCACTCCAAAAGCTACCTGTTTTGTGGCACCCTAAACCCTTTCATACTCGTAGTTCAAGATGACAGATCAAACACATATGTTTTCTTCACCTCACCAAAAAAGAAAATAAATCCTAATGGCATTGAAAGGGCACCACCAGTGCCCCAGATATAGTGACAGTTGGGGCAGGTTGATAGAACAAGTAGAATAGTGAAAACCGCTACTCCAAACAAGCCCAGCAGCAGGCTTGGCAGTTAGGAGAGTCTTCCCAATAGTGAGCAGGAAAAACTCCAGATTTGGAGAGAGGGCAGACTTGGGGGGCATTTATGAGGAAAATAAGCTTCAAGATAGTCTTCACACACCTGGCCCAACCTCTCCTACCCCTCCTCCATGTGGAGAAGGCTGGATGCAGCGTACTATGAGAGTGCCTCTTACAGAGGCTGTGAATGGGTCTAGGATGGGGTGGGGCTGTCCTCTTGGACGCCGAGTCCAGAACATTGGAGGAGAGAGCCAAGGATCCTCAAGAGCCAGAGTCGGGGGTAAGAGGAGGAAAAGAGAAACACAACTCTGCTTGGAAGAGAGCTATGGGAAACCACTCGACCTGAGGACAAAACTTCCCCATTGGCCCCGCTGCGAGTATCCCCAGCTGGCCTGGCTGCTCTCTTTCCAGGCACCCTGTCGGGGATCTGCAGTCACGCCACCTCCTAACTGACATGTGGTTCCATTCCTCCACTCCAGAGGAGAGATCTGCAGTGGGAACCATTTCCATATGACTGCTGAGAAAACACCAGTCCACATATTTCTGCATTTAAAATATGAATGGACAAGCCAGAATTATGAGACATTGGAGGAAATCATATGCACACAAAGAGAGAAAAATTACCTGAACTGGACTCCAATGAAGAGAACAGAATTTACAAACAAGACACACACACACACACACACACACACACACAGAGGCGCTGTTCTCAGAGGGATACCGAATTGATAAAACAAGAATAGGCTGTTGTGAAAAAAGAGCAGCCAGAGAGCTTCAATCAAAGAAAGAGTCCCTGAAAGTTAAAAATGTAAAAATGTACTAAGATGTGGTTACAAATTCTGATTAAAATTGTATTTGCCTATCTATGATGAAAGGTAAATGCTCTGTTTTAAACAACTAAAGAACAGGAGGTAAAACTTCCAAAGCACCAAAGGAAAAAATAAACAATGAGCACAGCAATAAAGAAAAGGGAGACGGAGAGGAACAATGAGTAGAATGTTAAGTAGAAAATGAAAATAAATGACAAAGATAAGTCCGAACATATCAATATTTACAATAAATACAAATAATTTAATTCTCCTATTAAAAGACAGACTTTCTGATGGAAAATATGTAGAACTGAGTTATATGTTATTTATAAAACATGTAACAGAGCACAAAATAGAATCTTTGGAAATAAAGCTAATAAGTGCTATTAAAAATAGCAAAAAATGCAGTATTAATATCTGACAAGAGTAGAATTCTAAGTCAAAAGCAAGGGAAATTTCGTATGGATTTAGATACAATCCAGAAGATAGTAAGTCATAACCTTTTTCACTGAACAACACAGCATGGAACTATGTATCCATGTTAGAAATGCAAGCAGAAACTATTAAATCCGTGATCATAGTGGGAAACTCAGCATTTCTTCCTCAGAAACGGAGAGTTCAAGTAGCCACAAAGATTGGTGAGGATATAGATGATATGAATACACCATCATCAAGGTAGATGAATGTCATATTAAATTCAGTTTCCAACTAACAGAAAAACATACATTTAAATTTCCATAGAACACTTAAAAAATCTGACCAAGTACTTGGCCACAAATAAAATCTCAATAAAACCCTCAAAAGATAAATACTACAGGCCTCCTGGAACTCTAACACAAAATCATTTATAAAAGAAAATCCAAGCTGAAATCAGACGGCGAACAGCAGTGAGTGGTGAGGGCACTCGGCTCACAGTCAGCAGGCTTATCAAAGACGGGCTCCGAGCTTAAGTGTGTTTGGAAAACAAGGAAGATCAAAAATGCACAAGACAGTAAACAATTTCAAAAAAGAGCGAAACAAAGTAGAATAAAGGGAATCAATAAAGACAAAAACAGGCACTGATGAAAAAGGAAAGTTGGTTTGATCAGTAAAACCAAGAGATATTTAAAGATCAATAAAAGAGACCAGTCTGATAAAAAGGGTAAACAGAACAAATTAGTAATAAGAAAGAAGAATATAACTACAGACATGGATTTTTACTGATAATAATAGAATAGAAATATTGATAATAATTCAAAATTATTAGAGAACATATATGTAAATTCCACTAAATTTGAAAAATTTTGAAAAGAAACTGAAAACAGAAATAAAACCACTTTCTAGGAACATATAAACACTTAAAATGATTCAACAAGAGGCAGAAAACCTGAAAAGACACTATAGGGAAGGAAAACTGAAAAGGTAGTCAGAGTCCCCATACCCCTAACCTCCACCAACCAGGGTCCAGGTCCAGATGGTTTCACTACTACTTTCCTTTTTTTTTTTTTAACTTTTAATGACCTTTAATGTTTAAAATACATAATAATTCCTGTGCTAGACTGCTACAGAACACAGGAAATGTGTAAAGACTCTCAATCTATTCTACAAAGCTAGTATAACCTAGATAACACAACAGATAGGATGACACTAAAACACCTAAGTACAGACCCAGAGTTCAACAACTCAAAATGCCTATAAAAACCAGGCAGGACACTTAATATTAAGACATTAACACTCTACTAAATTAATGCATAAATTTCATATTCAGTGACTATAGGGAGTGGTCCAGGGCAGTATGGAGAACATAAGCCCCATCTGAAAGAGGTCATCAGTTTGGTGTACAATATGGGTTAGAAGCACAGTCGTTTTAACATATACATAAGCAAAAATCTTAAATACAGTAACAAATCAAAATTAGTAGTGTCTTAAAAGAGTAACACACCATGACCTAGAAGGGTTTATTTTATGAATGTAAGAAAGATTCAATATTAGAACAGCCTGTTACTATAATTCAACTCATTAATAGATCAGAAAAGAAAAACCACATAATCATCTTGATAAATCCAGTAAGGACATTTAATAAGACTGCACATCCATTCTTAATAAAAATTCTTGATAACTTAAGTACAGAGAAAAATACTGATAAGGAATATAAATAGAAACCTAAAAAACAATCTACTTAACATGGAAAGCTTATCAGCAGGAGAGGGATGGGTGCCATTGATTATGACTGTGCCTCCACATTGCACCAGTGTTCTGGAGGAAAGCAGTGACCAGAAAATGGAGTAAGGTATAAACATTGGACAGGAAGAGAAAAGACAGTTTTTTTCAAAGTATGTGATGGCCATCTGTCAAAATCCAACAGCATCAACTTAAAAATTGCTAAACCACTAAAACTGTTCAGCAAGGTACCTAGATCTAGACTGTCTGTTTCTGTTCTCTGTCTCCCCACCATGGAGATATGGATATGAAAAGTGGAGAGAAGAGAGCAGACTGGCTGGTGAACTTGGGTCGAGTTTCCTGGGTTTCTTTTTTACCTCATACTTGGAGGTGAAGAAGCCAACAAATAGTCACAGACAAAAGATCCCTCTGCTCTCTTCAGCCAAATGACCAGGAAAGGGACACCCCATCAAGACAGAAAATTTTTAGACAAGAAGCACTCCACTCCAGCCTACCACCATGAAAAAGACCCACTCCCATCAGCAAAGACCGAGTGGGAAACCTAGACCTTTACCCTTGCTATGCTGTAACAGGTACCCCAAATTCTCCCACCCCATCCCTGCTAGAGTGGTGTCATAAAAAGTCGATAGGAATGTTGATTAGATTCTGTTGGTTGGAAAAAAAAAAAAGAAGGAACCTTGGAACATCAGGAGGAAGGAAAATGGAAAGAGTGAAAATGTGGGTTAATACAATATATTATCCCTCTCCTCTTGAATTTTCTAAATTATGTTTGATGGTTGAAACATAATTAACACTCTGATGTGGTTCTAAAAGTAGGTAGAGAAATTATTTGAGGAAATTATGTTAAAAGCGGGGAAGGGAAGTAAATTTTTTATACTTCACTCAAAGTGGTAAAACATTGGTACCAATAGACTCTGTTAAATTATGTATATACATATATACACACATGCCCATAAACATATACATACATACTTACAATGCAATACTTGACAAACCACTAAAAAATCTATACAAAGAAACACACTCAAGGCACTATAAAATGTTGCAACAGACAGGAAGAATAGATTAAAAGGATGAAAAAGGATATATTATGTATTCATTACTGAAAAGCTAGAAAGAGTGGCTATATTTATATCGTTAAAGTAGGTTTCATAGAAAAAAAAATTACCAGAGACAGAAATAGATATTACATAATGATAGAAGGGTGAATCCATCAAGAAAATAAAGCAAATTTTAAGTGTGTATGCACCAAACAAAAAAGCTGCAAATATGAGAACCAAAAACTGATAGAACTGAAAGGAGAAACAGAGAAATCCATAATTATAGTTGGAGACTTCAACATCCCGGTCTCAAAAGTTGATAGAAAAACCAGACAGAAAATCAGCAAGCATATTAGAGGACCTCAAAAACATTGTCAACCAACAGAATGTGATGAACATTCATAGAATGCTCTATCTGATAACAGCAGAATACACATTCTTTTCAAATGCCCACGGAACACATACAAAGAAAGACAATAACTAGAACAAAACTTCAACAAACAAAAAATTGAAACCATACAGAGCAGTCTCTGATCACAATGGAATTAAACAAGAAATAACAGAAAGATAAATGAAAATTCTCCATCTTGGGAATTAAACAAAGGAGTTCTAAGTGATCCATGAAATCTCAAGGGAAATAAAACACACAGAACCAAATTAAAATGAACATACAACATATTAAAATCTGTGCAACACAGCTAAAGCAGTGCTAAGAGGGAAATTTATAGCACTGAAACAAATGCTTATTTTAAAAAGAGGAAAAGATCTAAAAATCATGATCAAAGTTCCTACTGAAGGACCTAGAAAAAGAAATGCAAAATAAACTCAAAGTAAGCAGAAGAAAGGATGTAATAAAGACCAGAAACCAGTGAAATTGAAAACAGAATAAAGAAAATGAGAAACAAAAATCTGGGTCTTTGAAAAGGGTCAAGAAAATCGACAAATCTCTAGCAAGACTGACAAAGCAAAAAAATAAAACATAAATTACCAATATCATGAATTAAAACAAAAGATATCATCTGGATCCCAAAGGTGTCAAAAGGATACTAAGGGATTATTATGAACACTACCCACACAAACTTGACAATTTAGATGAAATGGACCAACTCCTCAAAAACTACAAACTACCACAAACTCACCTAATATGAAATAATTTGAATAGTCCTGTAAATATTAAGGAAATTGAATTTGTACTTTAAAATCTCCCAGAAAAGAAATCTCCTGGCCCACATGGTTTCCTAGGAAAATATTACCCAAGAAGAATTAACACCAATTTAATACATTTTCTTCCACTAAATAAAAGAGGAGGAAACACTTCTCAACTTTTCTTATGAAGCCAATATTATCCCAATACCAACACCAGACAGGGGCAGTATTAAAAAAGAAAATTACAGATCATACCATTCATAAAAATAGATGCAAAATTCCTTAACAAAACATTAACAAATAGAATTCAGCAATATTTAATAGGAATTATACACTATTACCAAGTAGGGTTTCCTCCAAGGATGCACGCTAGTTCAATATAAAAAAAAAATCAATGTAATCCACAATATTAATAGGCTAAAGGAGAAAACTACACAATCACATCAGTTAATGCATAAAAAGCATTCAACACACATTCATGATAAAAACACTCACAAAAGGAATAGAGGGTAACTTCCTCACCTTGATAAAGCATATCTACAAGCTATTGTACAGTTAATACTATGTTTCATGGTGAAAGACTGAATGCTTTCCCCATAAAATGGAACAGGCAAAGACGCTGGCTTTCACCACTCCTGTTCAACTTATTACTGGAAATGCCGGTGCAATAAGAAGAAAGAAATAAAAGGTATAAGGAATGTAAAGGAAGAAATAAAATTGTCTCTGTATCTAGATAACATGAGATTACATAGAAAATCTCAATGAATCTAAAAAAACAAAACAACTCCTAGAACTTGTAAGAGAGTTCAGCAAGGTCATAGAATACAATAAATAAACACAAAAATCAACTGTATTTTTATATGCTAGAAATGAACACATGAACACCCAATTTAAGAATACAATATCATTTATATGATTTAAAATTGCTTGAAGAAAAACCCCACTTGCATGTAAATCTAACAAAACTTGGGTGCTGAAGAAAACCACAAAATACTAATGAAAGAATTACTTACAAAAGATCAGAATAGGTAGAGAGACAAACTGTTCATGGACTTGAAAACTCAGCCTAGTAATGTTAAGTCCACACAAATTGATACAAGTTTAACGTAATTCTTAACAAAATCCCTGTATTTTGTAGGTATGGAAAAGATTATTCTAAAATTTTTATGTAAAGGCAAAGATACTAAAAATTGCTAAAACAATTTTGAAGAAGAATAAAGTGAAATGAATCAATTTGCTTGATTTCAAGACTTATTAGAAAGCTATTGTTACCAAGATTGTGTGGTATTGGCACAGGGAGGGACATACAGATCAATGGAAAGAATAGAGAACTCAGAAATAATTCTGCATTATTGCCCAAATGATTTTTGACAAAGGTGCCAAAGTAATTCAGTGGAAGATGGTCTTTTTGCAGCATTTGGTAAAACAATTGGACACTCATAGACAAAAAAATAAAGTAAAATAAAATAACCTCAACTTAAATCTCACATCTCATACAAAAGTTAACTCAGAATAGATGACAGGCTTAAGTATAAAAATGTAAAACTATAAAACAGAAAAAAGTAGGAGAAACTCTTTAGGATCTGACAAAGAATCCTTAGATGTGACATGATGCCATAAAAGAAAAAATGTTGATAACTGGACTTTTAACAAAATAAAAAAAGCCTTTTGCTATACAGGTTGGGAGAAAAATACTTGAAAGCCACATATCCCACAAAGGGTCTTTATCTAGAATACACAAATAAGTCTCTAAACTCAATATTAAAATAATAATCCAATTAGAAAATGGGCAAAAGATGTGAACAGACAGACATTTCACTGAAAAGTATATATGGACAGCAAATGAGCATGTGAAAAAATGTTCAACACAACTATCTGTTAGGGAAATGCAAATTGAGACCATGTTAGATATCACTACACACCTATTTAGTATAGATAAAAAAAGTGACAGCACAAAATGCTAGGGAGGATGTGGAGTGAACTCTAATACATCATCATCTATGGGAATGTGAAATGGTACAGCCACTCTGGAAGACAGTGTGACAGTTTCTTTAAAAACACATGATTGCAATATATGACCCAGCAATTGTACTCCTGGGTGTTTGTCCCAGGAAAATTAAAACTTATGTTCATACCAAGCCTTTATACAATTGTTTATAGCAGCTTTCCCTATAACAGCCCACTGGAGACAACTGAATGTCCCTGCAAAGGTAAATGGTTAAACAAACTGTGGCACATCCATACCATGGGATATTACTCGGCAATGAAAAGGAACAAATTATTGATATAACAACTTGGATGGATCTCAAGGCACTATGCTGAGTAAAAAAGTCAATTAGAAAAGATCACATAATATATGATTCTATTTATATAACATTCCCCCAGTGAAACAATTATAGAGGTGGAGAATAGGCTAGTGGCTGCCAGGGGTCAGGACAGTGAAGGGCCAGGTGTGTGTGTGTGACTACAAAGGGGTAGCAGGAGGGAGATCTTTACTATGGTGACAGTTTCACAAATCTACATGGGATTTTGGGTGGTTGGGTTTGGTAATGTACTATGGTAACATTAGATGTAATCATGGGGGCTGAACCTGGATAAAGTACAGGACCTATTTATACTATCTTTGCAACTTTCTATGAATCTATAATTATTCCAAAGTAAAAAGATTTTGAAAAGGCTACAAAAGGTTAGAATACAAGTTATCTGAGACCAGGAATCTTACCAATTCTTTGGTGTTTTAGCCTTAACACCTATACAGTGTCTTGCCCATACTAGGCACTCAATTGGTATCTGGGAACTGGATGAATATTTCTGTAATAGAGACCCATTTTTGGTTTTTGTTCTGAAAGGCACATGTTTATAACTGGCAAATGTCTGGAAACATAAACATTACCTAGTGAATGGTGGTTATTTCCAAAGACGGGATAGAAATGGGAAGCAATAAAGTTAGGAGGAGGTGAGGAAAAGTTTTAGAAACAATGCAGAAATGGTCAGAGCAAAAGGCTAACCTTTTCACTCATTTCTACCTCCATCATTCCAAAAGAACATCCCGCAGAGGGCAAGGCAATGAACTGATTGAGACACGACTTTCATTCAAGACTAGTGCTTTAAAAATGTCTTGCTCGGTGTCCTTGCCGTGAGGGAAGAGTTACCTGTTACACTGTTAGATTCCCTTTTCTCTTCCGTTCTCCCACTAGGGTATGGCTTGAATGTGCCTATTTTAGGGTAGCCTTGTGCCCACAGAGAGAAAGGCCACAGCAGACAGTGAGATTGTAATTAGTACTATTTTCACTTTACTTTATATCAGACAGTGTTTTAGGCTTTTCAGGGCGCCTTCATCCACATCTCTTTGAAACTACACGACAGCCCTGTGAGCTAGGCAGGATGAAAACAATCTCAAGAAATAAAATATGACACCTAACAACATTTCATGTTTAGACAGTGGAGGACTCAGAAACTGAACCAGAGATTTCTGCCTCCCATTATACCATGCTTTTATGTGTTCTAGAAGGCCTACTGGTAGGGAAATAAACACATTGTTTGTTAGAGTCTTATAAAAAAAGAATGCCTAATTGCAACGATGGCTTTTACTTTGAGGTATTATGTGAAGCAGGAAGAACAAACTCTACCTTTTCTTCTCCTAAGTGTACATTTTTTAATTGGCAGATATTTATTAAAGACCTACTGTAATAATTTAAAGACCCAACATTCTAGATATGGAAGAACTTAATCCACCGTCTAAAGAAATTCTACTGGGAGACTTTCAGAATAAAGGAATCTTCTGGCCCCAAAGGCATCCTTAATTTGCAAAAAATTACAATCTTTTAAAAAGCAAAAGCCAAAATGCATCCTTGCTTTTAGAAAAAAATCTGGCTAAGTATGAGAAAATACAATGAAATTTGTGAAGTCTTTGAGACTGTTAAAAGCCAGCAGATTTACTAAGTTGGAAAAAGGCTGTAAGGTCACATACTGCTTAAAGCGTTAAACCATCTCCTTTGGGAAGAAGTATGACTATTCAAGGCTGTGCCAGATGAGGAGGGGACACGGAGCTACAGCATGAACGTGTCGAAAAAAGTCAATAGGAAAGAATGGAAAACCTGGAGATCCTACTGTGTGAGTGGCGACTAGCACGCAGGCAGGTTACTATCCTGAGTGAGACCTTCCCCAGAGCTGTCCGAGGAGATGCCCCGAGGCAGTGGTGCTCAGACTTGTCTGCACAGTGGATTCACTCGCCTCCTTTGAGAAGGGACGACGTCCCTGCGCCTCCCACAGAGATTCCGTTTAATTGGGGTAGGGCCAGTTGGCGAAGAGAGTTTTGAAAAAATTTTATCGGACAGCAAGGTCTGAAGACTGCCCCTGGGCTCTAGATACCGCAGATCAGGGATTTTCTTCTCACACATACAGTGGCTGGCCCCACAGTTACTGTAAACCTGGGGATCGCGGAGAGTGGAAAACGTGGGAGCCAGAGGACCAGCCTTCCCAGTAGGAAAGAGAGGCGCCGAGAAGCATCCTGGGAGCCCAGCACACCCCGGCACCCTGGGGCTCGGCGCACCCCCGTTCCTCCGGGTGATGGGGCAGCCAGAAGCGCAAAGCCGGTGTCCTCTGCGTCTCAGGCCAGGGGAGGGCGACGCGGGCGTGTGCCGGAATTGGGGTCACTGGGATCTCTCTTTAATTCTTAGAGGACACTTTTCATTTACTTTTTCAAGATAAAAGAAAGAAGAAAATGATAGCTGATGAGGCTTTAGCACTGTGGACTTGGGAAAATGAGCTTTAGGGTTAACAGGCCAAGAGTCACATTTTGACCTGGCGAGAACATTTGCAGCCTCGCGGCTTAGACACCTTTGTTTTAAAAACCAAGTGATTAAGGGAGGAAAACATCCCTTGCTCCTGCTACCACTCTGGGTGAATTCTGACACTTTTGGTCAAAGAAGGAAAAAAAAAACTGCACACTCCAAAAACTCCAGGAGGTACAGTCTGCCGAACAGAGCAGAAACAGCTGTCTCTTGAGGGGATAAGCTCCGGACATTTTCGGCCCGGCGCACAGGGAGCAGGTGAAGGCCTAGGAAGAGTCGGGAGGAGTCCCTGGAGAGCAGCGTTACCTGACCTCATTATCTAAGGGGGGAGATTAAGCTTTTGATTAGGACCTTCAAATGCAAAGGCAGAAATCCCCAAAGCTTTCATCTCTCTCATGCTTTTTTCTCCCCCTCTCTTCTCTGGCAGTCAGTAAGAAACAGACAATTAGAAAAATAGCAGCAGTCGGTGATCCTGCCACCGTCATCATTTCGGCTGACGACTTGGGAGCTGTCCTCATGTTCCGAAAGGGGTAAGACTCACGGAGCCCTGTACGGCTTGCTTAGCATCTAGGTGTCTTGTGCACTTCGACACAGTTGCTTTTACCTCTTCCAGTTAAGTATTACTGCTATAGCTCTTTCTCCGATACATTATTCATTAAGCGTTAATCCCCTTAAAATTGGTCTTTGCAGCGAAACTTTGCTTCTTAAAAATCGCTATGTGTTTAATAACGGGAGTCAGTCCTGGCTTTGCCGATGGGCAAGCGGCTTCATAAAGGCAAAGCTGTGGGCCTCCCTGCTTCTCTTTGCTTGCACTGCCAGCCCCCGTCCCTGCCACTCAGGGACATTTTCTGCCTCTCTCGGCTAATAGACTCTCTTCAGAAATGGAAGTTAATCCTTGGGCAACGCAATGCTAAACTGCCTGAGGAAGAATTAAATATTTCAGAAGAGAACATGGTAAAAAATGGCAACTGCTATTTTAGATTCTTTGAAAATTTAAGTAGAAGAGCGAAAAATAGAAAGCAGCCTGTACTTGGTACAATGGCTCTAAGTTCACTTTTGTGAGATTCTTAATAATGTGCAAGGAGACAATGAACATAGCAACATGCTTGAACACAAAAAGGGGACCTGCCACTCCAGTAAGGGGAGCATGTGCTTGGATGGCAGGGAGCCCAGACTAGTTCTAGTCCCTTAGGTGTGAAAAGAACATGCAATCTGAAAAACGAAAATTGACCTACTTCCCTTCCCATCACAGTCATGTAATGAAAAGCAGAACTTTCACCCTTGGGAGGAGCAGGCCCTGGAGTCTGATGCCCTGGGTTGGGGTCCTGGCTCCACAGTCACCAGCCCTTCAACCTGGAACACTGCTCGGCCTCTCAGAGCCTCAGCTGACTCCTCTGAAAGTGGAGGTGCCGGGAGGGCCCGCGGGCAGGGTAGGTGTGAGAGTTAAACCTGATGGTGCCGGGTGTCTGGTGAGTGGGAAGCAATCAATACCTGCTGGATTATGATGGCATAATAATGAAATGGACTTAACCTGGATACATCTGTACCAAAGAAGTACAAAGAGAAAGCACTTTCCCCTGTGGACCAAGGAAAATCAGATAATTGTAAAAATGCTGCAATCATTTTTCTCTCCTGCACTTTCACAATCCAATTTATTGCTCTGCTCCTCACAGCTGCTTTCCAGAGCCCACAGACTGAAGTTAAAACATATTAGCTGGAGTCATAATAGCAGGTTCGAGTATTTATGTATTTATGGTTTGCCTCTGAGAGGCACAAGTGAAGGGACTTCAATTGTTGTAATTTGCTCTGCCTTGTCTCCCTCTGCCTCAGGACTCGGAGGTGACAGGGGCTCCCTGGTGTGGTGGAGCTCTGCACACTCATGCATAAGGCCGGCTTGGAGATGATGGGCTGTGGGGGGGTCACCGGCCACTGTGTGGCTGTTCTGCCCTGGAGGCTTGTGCACCGAACCCGGGCAGGGGCCCGTGTAGGTCCCTAAGGCGCCTCCATCTCCAGTATCAGGGTGTGAGTCGGAGCCTGGTCTAGCCTACAGACAGCTGACTCAGGCATGGCGAGGGCCAGCTCTCACTGCTTTGGTTCCTCAGGACGCGATCAACTCCTGCGAGGCAGACGGCCTGGGTGAGGAGCGTGGCCTCTCCAGAAGCAGCTAGGGCTGCCCTCCTCTCTCTGCCTTGAGCAGGGCTGTTTAGCCTCTTGGGGATTCAGTTTCACCACCTGTGACGTGGAGATACCCCCCACCTACCTCCAGGGTGAGGGAGGAGTTCAATGAGGACGGCTCCGAAGCGCTGGGTGGCTTAAGACTAGACACTAGCTCTATCTGAGAATTCAGGTGTTCAGTTCCCCTCACACCCACATGGCAACACAGCTCCAGTCTCTCAAATGCTCCCGCCTGTCACTCCTGCAAGTCCTATGGGGAGCCTCCCTGCTTCTCCCCCCACCACCCCGGTCCCCAAGTCTTTGCCTGAGTCTCATTGCCTCACTGCAGTCTTGTCTCAAATGCCACCTGCTCCATGAGGCCTCCCCAGGCTCCCGCTGGCGGGCTCCCTCTCCTTCCTTTCCTGGCTTCCCACTGCACATTATAGAGCCACATGACGTGCCTTATTGGCTAACACGTGCCCTTACTGCCAGTGCCCTTGGGGCCCTAGACACAGGGACTGTGTCCTATTTATCCCTGTCTGCCCTCTCCACTTCACCTGTCCATGGCTTGTACTTAGTGGGTGTACCACACACTCTGGCTGAACTCTAAGCTTGCTTACCTGAACTAAATAACTCAGCTTTCAGAGACCCCCGAGTCAGTTTTATGTATTAGGTGCCCAACAGAATCAGACATAAATGAATGCCCCCAGTCCAGACCCCCCAGAACCTGAGACAAGCCCTGCCTCTGAGGACACCAGAGCAGATGCCTGGCCGAGAGCCCCTCAGCATCCCTGAAAGGATGTGCAGTGGCCTGGGCAGGAATGGGACTCCACACCCAAAGGAATGTGCCAGACAAAAGCCCTGGATATAGACGTCTAGGAAGCACACGGGAGAGGGCACACAGTACCTGGTTCTACACTGGCACATTGGCACTGTTAGTAAGCAATGTTCTAATTAAGGGGCTGCTCAAATTTGGGTCGCCTGAGCATATCTGGTTAGGGCAGGAGCAGCCAGGGCCTCACACTAGACAGCCGAGCTTGGGCTCTGCAGCTGCACGGGCCTCATATCGCTATTCCCAAATGAGTGTTCCTATCGAGGTACTGACCCATGTATGTCCCAGTCTCCTCTGTGAAGCAGGGAAAGTGTACCTCTGCCTAGGAGGCATCTGGCAGGACAATGAGCTACTGCATGTATAGTCCCTGGCATACAGTCCATGCTCAATAATGCTATTATCAGAATGCTGCAGATACATGTGCACCTCTCTGAAGTGAGGCTGTGATTCCACTTGAAGTGAATTAAGTCTCCATAATCTATCATGAGCCAGAGATTATGGGTGAACTTGTTTTGCCTGGTGAGCCTGAGCGGGTATGAAGAAAACAATCCAGAAAGAGAGAAGAAGTGATGTCTGGACCCAGGTATATCTAGACCACGTATACTGGCAAATGATACAATCTGCTTTTTAAAAAGAAGGTTCAGTGGAATGGGGTGGGGGTAGAAGGTGGGGTTGGGGGAAGTTGAACGGGGTTTTCCACCTCACTGACCTTATTTTCAAAATAAGCAGTTTCATGACAGTAACTACAGCCCTAACTCTCAGCTCATCACCCAAGGATTAGAACTAAATAATAGGTAACAAACAAAAGGCAGGCCCCAGCTTGTAACCCTTGGAAGCTGAGAAGCAGCCGGTGGTCCTCGCATGGGCTCACTCCTCGCATGGGCTCACTCAGAGCCAAGGAGAGCCCTGAGCGAGGGCCTGAGAAGCCAGCACCCTCAAACACCCTGTGCTTTCAAATCCAGTAGAACTCTAACAGCTCTCTTTAGTTACTAAGTGAAATAAACACTGGGGAACCTACCTTTTCTGAAATTTATTGGTAGTCATAGGGGCAGGGAGGCAGCCTTGCAGGCAGTAGTGTTGAGACATTTAGAGGAGCTCATGAACTATCTGCCTCCATCCATGGACTCAAGTCACCCCAAGAAGTTGAAGAAAACCATTTTTAGTGTGTGCAGGCAGGCAGGGGAGAGGCATGGCGGTGAAAAATCATGCAGCAAATGAACTAGAGAAGCATTTCAAGAAGGTCAGCAAACCAAACAGGGAGCCCCTGCTACTAACAGGCCATTTACAATGTGCATGGGACGTTTTGCCCGCGGTAGCATCTGCTCTTAAGCAGGACACAGCATGTACGGGCGGAGAACATCTCCCGGAGGTGTTGGGCTTTAGGCATTCAGGAGGGAGATGAGCTGGGGCAGAAGTGAGTTTACTGCTTTGAATTGAGTTTGTTCTTTGGTTCGTAAGGATGTTTACTATCCGGTGCTCATGTCTGTAATGGCCTAGCCGCTACTTGTTTTTTCCCTCTACTCATTAGAAAAGGCCTCCCAGAACCTCACTGCTCAGAGTGACTCCAGGGACCAACAGTGCTTCACTGGGGAGCTGGTGGAAATGCAGATCCTCAGGCCCACCCCAGACCTGTTGGCTTGGCATCTGCTCTTAACTAGATGAGGAGCCCTGCTCTGGGGCAAACCGTGCTCACATGCAGACTGTGGTGAACTGAAGAGGCATGGGAAAACGCTGCTTCCTACCAGGCGGCTTGTTCCAGAACATTATTCCCAAGCACTAGGACTTTCAGAGAAAAGAAATTAAGAGAAGTAGTGTTTGGAAGTTTTAGTTTCTGCTAATTTCATAAAGCAAATCACAGGACAGAAAGGCTCATCAGTTGCTGGAAGCTCACTTTGTACTCTTCTTCGTTATCACCTAGTCTCCAGGGGTTTCTAGTCTATTTCTTCTTTTCTCTTTCACCGTGCTTTTGCTGGAGGGAGGACTGACCAGCGACATGGCCCTGTGCCTGGGTAGTGGACTCACACGCACCGCCTTCCCAGTCATCTCTCACCCCCTCTGCTGATCCCTGGCACGAAACAGCGTGCTCACGCTGCCTCTGACCCTCCCCTTTGGCTTTCAGTCTCCACTGACCTGCTGCCCTGTCTGCATCAACTCCTGTCTCCTGCATCCTGCAGTGTGCCTGGGATTGCATGACCCCTTTTGCTTCCCCCTCTCCTTCCTTTGTCACTCAGCTCTGGGATCTGGGAGGTCGACACATGGCAGGGACTTCACCAGTGACTCCCTTTCCTCCTGCTGGGGAGGTGAGTGCGGTCAGGATATGGATGCGCTGGGCTCGCTTTGCACCAGCTTCTGCCTCACAGTGCCTCTCCTTCTCACATTCTGGTACAGCTCCCTCCTCTAGTCTCTGCAGGCAGGACACTGCTGGAGTCCGGACTGTGCCATCTGGGTGGCTCCCCTACCCCCATCCCCAGCTCTGTACACCTCAAGAACACCCACCTGCAGTTGCACCTGTATGGTAAGTGGACTTGGTGTCATTAATGATATTGTGGATCATGTCACCCCCATCTCGACTCAGTGTCTGCATAGGGAGGATGACCTCTTTTCACCAGTTCAGCTGAAAGTCTTCAGCTGGGGCCAACCAGCCATGGTTGCAGGCTCTCAGCTGTTCTGTTTGTTTCAGTAACAACCATGTTTGTCAAATGGAACTTAGTTAATTCCACAAAGCCAACACATACCTTACTTCCTCATCTGCTCACAACTTATTCCAACCTGCACACCAGGGCCAGGAGTAATACCTACTTATTCAACAAATATTTACTGACACAGCACCCTGGGGTCTGTGACAGCACAAAGGAGCTTGAGACGGGGAGGGGCCTGCCCTGTGGAAGCCTCCAGCCTAGTTCCAGGCAGATTCGCCAGGACCCAACAACGAGCACTGACGGTGTGCCCATCACTGTTCCAAACGCCTCCCATTTACTAACTTTTCAATCTGCTCAGCAGCACCTTGAGGAGGTATTATTATTCGCACATCATAGAGTGAGACCACTGAACCCTGTTGCCTCAACATACCCAGACTCACCTGGCAATCAAGTGGCGAGGCAGGATCCCACCCAGAGGGCAGTCCCCTGCACCACACTCTCCATCACTACGCAAACTCCCCAGAAGCCCAGCTGAGGAGTGACCTTTGCATTTCACATGGTCACTGTGCTCGGTGTCTCTGTTGTCTCCCTTTCTGAGCCTCAGAACAGAGCTGTCTCACAGCCACAGGGCATCTACATGGAAAAATGAACGTCTGCTCACCTTTCTGAACAAGTCAATCTCTGCTGACCCCAGTTCAGAGCAGTTTTGCATGCATAATGGCTGAAGTCAGAGTTTTGATGGAGAGAACACACCATGGACATTTTATGAAATGTTAATCAGGTGTCAAGGGCTCTGAGCTTTGATGGAGGTTTTCCCTGCCACTGAGGGCAGCCCCTGACAGGCCTTTCCATCTGGATTTCATGAGTCACTAAAACGGCCTTAGCCCCATCTCCCTTGCCAGTTACAAACGATTTAAAGTGCAATGATCACAAGGGAATATGGCACATGTCGAGAAATATACACACATGGATTAATGCACATGCCTTCTATTTGGACTGTTATAACACAATGAAGCCACCCATCCCTTATCTTATGGTGGCAACAACATAGACATTCATGCCAGGAACTGTACAGGATACTCAGAAGGATGTATGGTCTCCAACTTGAGGTTCTCAGTCTAATGAGGAAGGAGGACCACTGGAGAAGTCACTTAAAGATGCTATGATAAGAGCACTAGCCACAAAAGGAAGGGAATCTCTCTCTTCCTGCCCCTAGGAATCAGGGATGGCTCCCCAGAAGAGGTGATGGATGGCTGGGTCTTGAACACTAAGTATGAATAATTTGGTTAAAAAAAAAGTCTGCAAGGCAATGGGTTGATGGAGAAGAGGCATGTCCTAGTCAGAAACGTGGGGACAGGAGCTCCGTGTGAGCTATAGAGCTGGGAGGCCTAGGTTTCGGCCCTCGCCCCTACTGGGCCTGGGGCTTTGAGCAGTTATTTCCTGTGTCTCCTCCTTACCTGTGTGGCTGCACACAGTTGCTCACATAATCCTCACTACAAAAAGCTTGGCCCACCCAACACCCATTCAGTCAACTGCTTATTAAAGTGGTTCATGGACAGAGTAGACATTTTGCTTGTTTTCTACTATGACTGGGTCACTTTGGTCTAGAAGATTGGGAAGTGCCCCTAATCCAATGTCTCAGAGTTCTGCAGAATCCTTAGCTTCTGAACTAGGTTTTGAGGCATGAATAAAAGACGGCCCTTTGGTTTTTATGCACAAGCTGCCCATGTTTCCTGGCAGAATAATACACAAGAACACGTAACAGCTGCCATGCTGTCATGAAGAAGTAAGAAAAATTCATCAGGCTCCAGCTAGACACAGGAAAAGTCTATCTTCCTTTAGCTCTAGGAGCCTGTTATTTAAATGGTCATACGCTTTGTAGGAGGTAGGCTGGGGCGGACCGGGATGGGGAGCTTGGCTTGAGGGAGAAGGGAACTCACCAAGCCGACAGTTAAAAGTGTAGTGAACTGCGGAGAACCAGGGAGAAAAGCCCCCATTTCAGAAAATAATTCACAAATAAATCGCCAATCAGCACAGCTCCAAGTTCATGGCAGACTCTTCTTTAAAACAGTGAAGGAAAGGAGTCCGAGAAATTTATGATCTCTTTTTCCGGGCATGTATCAGCTATACTTTTGACAAGCAGCAATGGGAAAAGGTCTCCCGCATGCTTGTATCTCCTTGCTTATGGGGTCTCTGCCTTGCTCTCTGCCCCTCCAGGCTCCAGGAACATTCAGTCTACTTTGTGGGGCCATGGCATGTCTAGAGACCTAGACTTATACGAAGTCTGCTTAGAATTTTAACTACAGTTCTCTTCTGGGCTTTTCATGGCTTGTAAGTTTCCTCAGTCTTCCTGGCCCTGGTAATGAAGGACTAGACTGTGGCACAATGAGAGGGCGGCAGCACAGACGACGGTGGGCCCAGGGACCAGGACCATCTTCGGGAGGCTTTCACAGAAGGCACCGGGGGAGGAGGACGGGGAAGATGCAGTACAATAGCAAAGGTTTCAAAGGGACTGAATTTGAGGACCCTGGAAGGTACCTTAATAAAACTTACAGAAAAATGGAGACACAGGAGACGCTGGCCTCTCTGTCCTCTGACAAAAATCAGTAATTAGACAGCTATCCACAAACAAAACAGCTCAGGGAGAGCTCTGGAGTCCACTTATTTTAGCAACACAGTGGAAGGAAAACCTGAGTGACTGCGTAAGAAGAGACGTGTCTTTTGCCTGCACCATCCCCAGGCCAGCACCGTTTCGCACCAAGAGGGAGAATCCTGGCTGGGAAGGGGCCCCTCACCAGGAAAGGAAGGGCAGAGTGAGCAGCCAAGGCCTCTCCTGTCCTTTGGGGCCCCACCCAGAGGCCCGCGCCGGTTTCCCCCTGGAAGTTACCGTATAGCACAGTGCTTCTCAGAATTTGAGGTGCCCGTGAGACCTGCAGATTCTGACTCAGCAGGTTGGGGATGGAGTCTCAGCTCCTGTGTTTCTAACCAGCCCCCAGGGGCCACACTGTGCATGGCAAGATTCTGGATAGCATAATAAAACCGTCTCATTCACTGAAGAAGACGTGAGGTCCAGAGTGGGGGCAACGACCTGGGGAAGGTCAGAGTAAGAAATAAGTCTAAAATCTGGGTCTGCGATTCCTGGCCTAGTGTCCTTTCCAAAGAATTGCTGAAATAGCCACAGAAATAATAGGAGTAAGGGGCTCACCTCCCCTCATATTCAGTCTTGGATAGGATTTTACTTGGAGATGTGATTCAGTTTTGAATCCTAGGTAGGTGAAAGCCTAAAGCAAGAAATAAACAGAGTTAGAATAACTGACTTGTTTCTTCACTGGGGTTCCTGAAGGCATCAAAGAGGACTGATTTTATCCCTTAGTGCTCTAAGGGCCGGAGAGAGAGCTGCCTCCTGTCCCTGCCATCACGTGGCAATTCTAGGTTCTGCAGGAATGGAAGCCTCCTGCCTTAATAAGGAGATATTTGATAACGCTCTCAACATTTAAAAATCCCATCATGTCTTCCTGATGCAGGTCACAAGTAACCAGAGGGTTAGCAAGCAGCAGCTTCTAGAATAGCTTGCGTGCCATGCCAAGTGGAGGTGGAAGGTAGGTGAAGTGACTGAGATCAGTGGTTCCCAAACGAGCTTGCCTACAAAGCTCTGTCCCCACTCATCCAGGCCCGCCAGGAATCTGCATATGTATTCAATTCCCCTGCTGATTCTATCACCAGACAAGTTTTAGGGCCCAGCAGATTAGCTGCCCCTCAAACTGCTTGTCAGCCTGAGGTGAGGACGGAGACCAGGTTGCTCATATGCCACCTGGTGGTGAAGGGGGTAAGGGCACCTCGCAGGAGGGGGAAGCCAGGGCTCCTTCCAGGGTCCGCAAGGGGTTACAAGGGTGGCTGGGGACCTGGCCCATCTCTGAAAGGGACCAGAGCCACCCTGGGAAAGGAAGGGTCACCACTGAGCTACCGTGGTTGTGAGGAAGGTGAGTGGGATGTTTCAGAATTTATCAGAAAAGGAACTTAGCAAAACTGAGGCTGTGATCTCAAAGTATGGAGGGAGGTGTTTCTAGAAAAATCATTCCTTTTTGAGAATCAAATGGAAAAAATTTGATGGGGACAGATTTTCTCTGAAAATGTGAGCAGGCTGCTGGGTGAGCCTAGCTGTGAGAGCGTTGCAGGCGGGGCACCAGGGTTTCCCACCACCTGCAAAGAGGGCTGGGCAGTGGGAGGAGGACCCACCAAGCACACGTGCAGGGAGGAGGGCTGTGGCAGGGGCGTTCTGGCCTGGACTACTGCCCTCCGGCCCCGCCCTGGCATGCTAGTCCAGAGCCCGGACTGCGTGGGACCTGATGTGTTCTCACTTGCCCTCCTGCTCCTCTGCCCTTGCCTGTGAGCACCTGACAGGTGAGCGGACCTCACCTGTCTTGGGCCATGGAGAGGGAGACACAAGGAGCACAGCCACCAGCTGCCAGCCCCTGAAGCTCAGGGGCCTCCCTGAGCCAACCCGGGATCAGCTGGGCTCCAGCAGCCCTGCAGACATGGGTAAAATCATCACTGTGAAAGCCACTGCGTCCTGGGGCAGTTCCTCGTGCAGCCACAGCTACCTGCAGCAGGAACGGCAGAGATGAGGCAGTGAGCAGCACACCGACCCCGCCAGCGGCGCGCTGCTCAGGGCCACTCCTCGCTCCTGAAGACAAGCCACCAAGCCACTGATAGCACAGAACGACTTCAGGAACTGATCACTAATGGCTCCAATTCCGTGATCTTTTCTGAATTTCAGTCCTTTGCTCAGTCTTCTACATAATGCAAAGAAAAACTGGACTTTTTATCACAGTCATTTTCTAGAAGTGACACTCATGCTAATCATAAACATGTGATCATTAATGTTTTCCCATATCACATGCTTTCTGCTCAGGTCCCCTGGTGCTACATAAACATTACTCATTCACCATTTGGAGGCCTGAGGCTTCTCACTCCTGCAGCCAGGAGAGGCAGCTAACTCCTGGCCTGGGGGCCCTTTCCCAAGCTCCTGAGTTAGTTTCTCAGAGGGAAGAAGAACAAGGTATTACACGTGGCCTTGCTGGAGAAGCAAGACACTGATTGCGAATAATTTCCCATCAATCCAGTTGCTTGCCTGATCAGAGCCTGGCTTGGGTCTTAATCTGGCTCAGCTTCTTTCTGCATTATTTTAGGGAAATCAAATTTTCTGAGCCTTGGTTTCCTCAACATAAAACTTTAAGAGTTGATGTCAGGGTTCTAGATAATAACTATGTAAGAAAAAATGCCTGGTTCTATACTTACACTGTAGTTACTCAAGGGTAGCTATTTCCTTTATCAGAGTACATGAAGTAAGCAGGGTTGCCCTGTGTGGTTGTGTAGGTTGTTAACTGCACAAAGACTCCTGGCCAAGGAGGTGAATGGGGTTGAAATCCATACTGGACTCTGCAGGCCGGCCTTCTCTCCTGTGTGGTCCACAGCTGCACAGAAAGAAGGGCCCCTGTTTCTAATTTGTACAAAAGGTACATGGCAGCCTGGAGGGCAAGCCCAGCACACTGAAAGTTAAGGATATGTTTGTGCTGAAACTTCTCTGAAACAAAGTGAACAACAGACCCTTAACTGAGAGTAACTTGCAAATAATTACAGAGCTTAAAAACAAAGGCCAGTTAGTTTTGCTGTCAGCCTGGAGGTTCTGATTCAGTAAGCCCGGGGAGAGGCCTAGGGATCTGTACTTAGTCAATGTCCTGGCTATTGTTTGCACATGCCAAGGTTGGAGAACCACTGTGATGTTTCTGGTCTCCTTGGCCCAGGCCCGGGCTCCTGAGAGCCAGACGCAGCTCAGACAAACAGGAAATAATCTCTAGCAGCATAAATTTAAACCCCAGGGTTAAAAATACAGAAATACCTGCTGTGACTTGTTAACAAGACTTTCATTCGGGGCCTCCCAGTGGTTGGGGCAGGGAGAGGCAGGGGCATGGAAGGGGACACATGGCAGAGGGGGCAGCTTGGGAGGTGGCTGGGTCTCTGACAAGGAGCCTCGGATGCACGCCCGTGACAGGGAAGAGCTTGCCCACTGAAGGCAATTAGAGAGGATGCGACGTGGCGCAAGCCAGTGAGCTGGGGCAGCGTGGGGGATCTTATTATGTGTCTTAATAGGAGTTAATAGTTGGAAGGGAATAAAAGAATGGTGTGTGAAGTTTAGTGCCAATACAGTCTAACACACATGCTATGTTTTTATTTCAAAGAGGATAAAGGCCCAAATTTTATACTGAAAACAAATGTTAAAAATTAATTATAAAGAAGACAGCAGAGGGCCTCAAGCGTGTTCCCTGGGTGACTGATTAAATGCCTGCCTCATTTAGACTGGTATAAACCCAATCTCTTGGAAGAGGGCCAAAACTATTTGCCAACGTCCACAGAGACTCTCCAAGAAAACGATTCTGGTGCCAGGAAGAGAACGACATGCTCACCCCTGCTGCCTGGAGCCGCCGCGGCCATGGGGTGGACCCCAGTCGTGGGCAGGAAGGCCGGAGGATTCTGCCCGGTCAGAGCGGGTCACAAGCATCCTTCACACCTGAAAGTGACCATCCATGAGCCAAATAAGCAACACTGCCCAGGCTGCTGAAGCGGCGGGAAGGCTTCCTTCTCTGTTGGCCTGCAGGGAGTGGTGGTGGTTGGGGGGGGGTGCTCTCTCTCTCTCTCTTTTTTCTTTCCTTTTTATCCCTGGACTTTTTGGTTTCAGAGACTATCTTCCCAATTCTCAGAATGTGCAAGCTCTAACTGAAAATTTTAGGGCTAGGAACTAAGCCAATGACTCCATTATCTTTTGAATTTTAAAATTACATTTTAATGGCAAGATAACATTTTCCTTGTTAAAATAAAACTGAAAGATTACCCAAAAGTGCTGACTGCCCCCTTCAACTCTTCCCACCCCCAAACTCTAATTTCTTTCTTTTTGCCTCAAAGGTAACCACTCTTAGCAGTCTAGTATGGGTCCCCTCAGACCCACGGAGAACACAAACACACAGAATTGATCTGTGCACTATTTCTCCACTGGTGGTACCACCCTGGGCATGCTTTTCTGCACCTTGCATTTTCCATTAAATGACGGGTCTCAGGAATTGTTGGTATGCATGCTAACTATGGCATAATATTCCGAAATATGGAAACAGTTACAACATTCAGTGAGAAAAGGGTCCATGTTTCTGAGGCTGATTTTTAGGGCTGTTCATAAGGTCCCATAGACATTTTCTACTTCATTTCCCACAGGTAACCCACTGCCCCCACATTTCCAAGGAAACTGTACAAAAGCCAGAGGAACCACTTGCAGTTCCCCACAGGGGAGGGGTGGTATTTTAATGGAAGATCATCTGATCACCAGTTCCTGCCCATCCCTCCAGGCCAGTGGGCAGCCACCACACCTTCCTCAGGGTGCCCAGGCTTTGATGCTCCCCTTGGGTAGGGCCTTTCCCACCTCTGCTGGGCATTTGAGAGATTAATGGACTATTCTCAGTGACCCTTTTTAATAATGAGTTCCTCCAGGGCAGGAGGGTGGGCCAGAGATGTAATAGCTGCTCAACAAGTTTTTGTTGAATTAAAAAAAGAAAAGGCACAATGGCTTACTGATTCTCTGCATGCTAAAAGTGGGGTGAAAGTTCATCTGGAAGTTGGACAGTGAATAAAACATTTTCCTTCCCTCCATCATACGTTCTTTTGTATCCATCTCTCCTCTGTGCATCCTTCCACCCCTTCCCCCATCCCTCCTCTTTGGTGGCAGCCATGACAATGTGCCCCTCAGATCTCTGACTGCAGGAGCTTACTGACCTGCACCGTGAAATTGGAGGGGGTGAGCTCATGAGAAGCATGTGATGGTGGCCGGCGTGCAGGTGTTTGCCACCCCCGGGTCACTGCGGGGATGTGACATAGTGATGGCGATGGCTGGTGCTGGTTGGGGCTCCTCTCTGAGCCGCGTCCCAAGGGTGCACCACTCCTGGAGTTCCCAAACAATGGCTCCACTTTTCATGGCACTTTCACCTTGTCCTACTACTTCCTGGGGTTTCTGTTTAGAGTTAACATAGGTGACGACATGGAGAGGCCAGCGGTTTGCTGAGGGGCAACAGTCCACGCCCACATGAGCCGTGTGCCCACATCCCTGTGACAAGTCCAGCTTGAGGCCGTCAGAAGGCCAAACGACAGTTGCAGTCGAAGAGTTGCTAGAACAAAACTGGTTTCGTGATTCTGCTCAACTCCATCTGGCTGCCTCTTGGTCCAGAAAGGTACAATATGCCCAGTACATACTAAAAAACTTGGATTTTTTTTAAACAAGATTATACCACTTGGGAAAGATGGGTATCCCTCCTTTGACTTTTCTAGATTCCATAGCCCCATGGTGGACCCTCTTTCAGTTCTAGACTAGCGTTTATGGCCACAGTTCTTCCGTCCAGTCCAAGAGCTCCTGCTGCAGCAACCCCCTCCTCCCGTTGGCCTGGACAGTGCTTCCCCCAACCCCCAGGCCGGGCTGAAGCCTCCCCTTAGCCTTCCTGCAGCCCGAGGGGCCCTACCCTTACACACCTGCGCAGCGATGGCAACCCGCTTCTGCACTGTCTGCCTGGAGGAAAGGGAACCCTAGAGGGCCGGGCAGGCCGCGGCACCGTCACATAGGCATCAGCAGTGTCCACGTGGAAGTCAGGCTGAAGCACTCTTAAGGTCAGCTAAAAAAGCAGGACTGGCTAAAGGACTGGCCAGCCCTCTCTGGCTCTCAACCCAACGCTCTTCTGCTCCCTTCTTCCTTCTTAGCTTCCCAGAACTGAGCCTCTCAGACAAGGATGCCTTTCCCACATCTGTCCGCCAACCTTTCCAGGCCTCTGCAGGTAGACTGGTATCCCTATTTCTCCATTTCCCCCACATTTACTTTTGAGAAATAGGCTTTTAAAAGCATATATGTTTGTCAGCATCCCATCAGCCACTTTTCTGGCTGGTTGCTCCTTGTCTTCTACATTTCCACACGTCCTCATGTCAGAGCTCATGTCTTCTCCTGTCTCCCACCTTTGCTCCTCCTAATTGTCTTAAACTGCCTCCTCTGCACACTTGCCCTGTCTCAGACCTCCATGCCTGTTTCATCCAGGCAGACAGGCCCCACGTCCAGCGCAGCCCTGCGGTCTGGGCAGCCCCACCATGATCCGCACTGTGGTGACCCGGCCCCAGCTCCAGCCGAGCCTCTCTGCAGTTCTCAGCACAGTTTTCAGGGATGCAGGCAGCACAGTTTGGCAGCAAGCTCCTGAGAGCCAGCTTGGGAGTTATTGGGCAGGAACCATCCATTTGAAAGGACTGAAACGAAGACAAACAGGACCTCCCCAAAGCGTTTTAGCTAACAAAACTGGCTGACCGGGAGAGCAGGTCTGGGTATGAAAACTACTTTTCATCAATTTTGATTTTCACACCCCAATAGAAGAGCAATAGGTGCTGGCAATGATAGTAAGAGTAATACAGAAAGAATGGAAGTTGAACCAGTAAATTTAATTTTTAAAAGTCAGATGACTATTAGCTATATTCTTGTTTTAATGTTTAGAAGATAAATTAGAACCTAGGAGAGAATTGAAAAGTAAGTAGTCATTTGTAGTGTTTTCTGAAGAAAAGGGCAAAGAAAGCATTTTTTAAAAACAGAATTAAAATTTCCCAATAGGGTTGATATATCAACTATTCTAATTTTCATTTCAAGTGTACAAAAACATACAACGTAACTCTGATCTTGATGTGGGCAAAGATAGGTCATTTTCAAGTTTGTTTTGCCTTCAGATCACGGTTGAAGCCCCTCGACAGTATAGAGGGTCTAAGGGTAGCAGCTGCACCACACTCCTGCCCAGGAAAAGTCCTGCCCCACCTCTTATTTTATCCTTCATCGAGGAGACTAAGACACCACATATTCCCCAGAGGAGAAGGTGACAGCTACATTTTGCCCTTGCCCCCAGTCATTATCACTCCAGAATGATTGTGTTTTAAATGTGGTTTTCTCCATCAGTTGATTAGGAAGTCAGTTCTCCCCACTGGGAGACGAGGCTACCCGAAGTGTCACCAGAATGGGTTCTAGAAGTCTGTGCCGGCTCGTCAGTGAGCAGCCCTCTTCCCAGCCCCACCGTGAGTGGGATCCGATAGGAACCAGCCCCTTCACTTCACGTGCAAAACCAAAGTGGCCGTCCTTTATGTCAAACAGCGTTCAGGTAGGGCGGGGACGGGGACAAGCACCGTGATTAACTTTTCCTGCTTATGATGAAAAATGCCGAGATATAAACAGTATAGGAAGAACAGAAGGGACTCCATCTTAAGGCAAAGATGCCATTTTAAAAACAGGAGTTACGAGGTAAGATTCCTAACATATTTTATGGTAATCAGCTCAACTGACCCTATCTTAGGGCAGGGTAAGCAGTCCTAAATGATATGTCCTGCTGCTTGAGGGTCACCACTATTGTGGAGAAGAACAGGAACAAGAAATTCCTTGTGTTAAGTTTATCTTACAGAGTATCTAGAGGACAGATTGTGGATAATGACATGATGTCTCTCACTGGAGACAGACATCATGGGACCACATGTTGAGTCTATGTGACACCCACCCACTCCCACCCCCCCACCCTTTGCCCCATTCTTGAAAGCCTGAAAAGACAGAATCCTTAAGCATGCCCCCTCTCTAAGGCTGCCTGCAACTTCCGTCTGAGTGTGTTCTCTCTTATATCAAATAAACGTTTTTTGTTGCATAAGCTGATTGCACTTTCTCTGAACTCTATGATAAAGACAATAACTCTCCAACCTCCACCTCTGGTGGTAAATACCTTTGTCACTTTGTTATTTCATTCAGTTTTCTACACTTAAGCACAAGTCTTCAGTCTCTCTGTTCTACTTCAGACAAACAGGGAAGGGCTAGTAAGATCTCTGATTCGGGCTTGCCGGTTCCTGTCACCTGGGTGACCCAGACAGGCCTGCCGCTGTAGGATCACTGATCGTCCTCTTGAGCAGCCTGCCCAGAAACCTCCTTTCTTTGCTCTGGGAAGTTCTCAGAACATAATCTCACTCCATCCAGTGCCCTGTGGCTCCCTCCAATCCTGGGGTGGTAGGGGCTCAGTTTCCACAGCATGTTGATTCAAGCGGACACTGGACCCCAGGTGGCCCTGGCTTCAGGAATTGGCAAGGGGTCTGGCCTATGCCGAGCAGCAGGTTAATGAACTTCCCTTTCCACCCTCTGCTCTTCCTTGATCTGTGTTGCCTGCACGGTGTTTACATTCACTTCTGCTCTTGCTTTAATGAAGTCCTTCCTTACCTACACTTGCCCGACCTGTTTGAGAATTCTTTCCCCATCAGAGTAAAGAACACTTCCCTGTCCAGGTTGGGGTCTCACCCAGATGCAGCTGCCTGACAACAACATGATAACTGATTCAGGCAAGTTTAAGCTTCCCATCCCCTGATGCTGCCAATTTTTGGTATCTTTCTCTTTTCTATCCACTAATTCATCTCCCAGTGACCTGTCAATGAGTTGGCATTTCTACTAGTGTGCTTCTTGGGGAAAATATCCTCCTTTTCTGAGTTGGTATCCCACGAAACTGTAGGAGAAGGTTTCTAGAACTGCTTCTTACTGCCAGGAAGTTAGGATTTTAAGTGAGCACAGACCTTCACTGGTGTGTACTCATATCCTTCAACCTGCCCAAATTTTCAGGGAGGAAATGCAAGCTATAACTGTATTCACTAAGGGGCACTGATGTTATCCATGTTGTCCCATTAATCATATTTAATGCATGGTGTTTAATAGTGTTATCTTTGTTCCCAGTTACAGAAGTCTTTAATTTAACCTGAGCACTTTTTCCCAAAGGGTGAACCAGGTTCATATACCATCTCTCTCAACTTTTTGTTTCTAAATTAGAAAACCTAAGTGTCACTTTTCTCAGATTTGAAACACTCTCATGGTCAATGTAAAAGAAGGCAATTGACTTCTTGTGTAAATTGCAGGATGGTGGTGAAAACAGCACACCTGAAAAAGTGGTGCAGAAAGAAAATCCTTTCTGCAAACAGAATCCCTTGTTTAAGACCAAATGATGACTGCAGCCCCTGAGGCCCCTGTCAAATGAGCAAAAGGTGGAGGAGAATTTGCTTTTCTCCTCTGTTGCCAGCTGGCTACCAGAATGTGCCGCTTTTATGCTGCTGCCACCCTGACTGGCTATTTGATGAGGCAGATCGGTGGCTAGTTTGTTTTTCCTCCCTTTTTGACACATTCTTTCAAGTATTCTAATAAAACGAGCTCCATTTTTGAATTTCCAGTGGGGTTATGGTCCAACAAATAATGGGAACTCTGTGCACTGGCTAAATTCACTGTGTTCTGTTAGTGAGTCTAATAATTATAAAAAACAGACCTACACAGAAACACAAAGACAGGCAAGCTTCCAACTAGTTGCTTAATTTTTAACAGTTTTTTTCCAGGTTTGATAAAAATTGAGGTTTAAAATTTACCATCTCCTGCTTCTGCATAAATAAAAATGAATGCATTTTTTATTTGCCTGTTTCTTTACAACAGTCACATCGTGACTTAGAGGGGTGAAGGACCTGCTTACCATCTTTGACTGAATTTCCAAACTGGTCTGATGCGTGCCAGGCTGGCCTAGAGCCCTGGAGTTCCCATAACCTCAGAGGTCAATAGTCCCCCCGTGACTCAAATTCCTAACACCTAGCCAAAGGTCTCAGTGGTTCTCCAGAGGACCTTGACCTCAGAATACGAAAGGTCATATGGATGGCTGCATCTGGCACGCCCAAGGGTGCCCTGCACACAGGCAGGAGGCTCCCCAAAAGCAGCTTTGTAGAGGGCACTGACCATGCTACCGACTTAACTCAGGAGCTATCGCTTCAGTAGCGGAGCCGGGCATGCTGAGCAAAGCCTGCCAAGTGTCTGTCCTGCCCACGCCAGCGCCGTCTCAGGATCCTGAGGCCTTGGGACAGTCACAGGTGTGCCGCGCGGCCACAGCCATGGGTTCTCAGTTTCACGCAGGAAAGGCGAGCCTGTGGCTCAGAATCCCCACTGAGATCGTGGTGGGTGAGGGACTGGCGGTGGGTTCCAAGGAGACACAGGCACGAACAGCGGACTGGCCGGCAGCCCTCCCAGGGGCCTTGGGGAGTGCCAAGAACTCTCTCCAACTGCTCCAATCCCCCCGCTCCTCGTCAAGTCACTCATTTCCCTTACTCCCCAAACATGTCACACCAGGTATCTAGGCATTCTTCCCTCCCACAAACGATGGACCCCCTCTCATTCCAGTCTCCCTTCTGAATCACACATTTCTAAACCAGCTCTGTGCATTCCTGAAAGAGTCCCAAAGCAGCAGGCCTGTGAAAAACCCCAGCTTCTGACACACTGACGCCCTGGTCTCCAACTCCACAAATGACCGCATGCGTCTCCTCCCCGCTCCTCCCGCTGCAAGGACACACGCAATGCCGAAAGCAAGGTCGGTGTGGCGGCATGAGGCGGCCACCGGGTGCCGGCGACCGGAGGGGCTGCGCGTGCGTAATAAAGAGAGGAGGCACAGCCGGCCTGCCGGGCTGGCGCTGTGAGCCCACTTTTCCCTGTGATCCTTGTTGCAAATCTCAGCCGTTTTGCAAGCACTTTTCTAATCTCTCCAGCCTCGGCAGGGCCACGCCCTCCTGCTGCTTCCGGAGCTGCGATGACTGCTGCTGAGCAGCAAACCGGCACCGCGCGCACGTTTCCGTCTCCGCCTCCAGGCCAAAGGCAGCCCCGCCGCAAACAAAACCTTCGGGACTCCAGGGGCCCCGCGGGGCGTGCAGTGGGCCAGGGCGCCCTGGGTGCGGTGGGAGGTGTAATGGGCACAGGAGGGAAGATCACACCCACCCGTGGGCCCCTGCTTCGCAAGAGGTGTGAACAAATGAGGGGCCAGAGTGGAGCTTTGCAACCCGCTGCTCTCAGAGACGCTGGCAGGCTCGCCGCCTCTGACTCATCCCGCTTCACTCTTAGGACTTCTTAATGCCTTTTATCTGCCACAAATGTTCTAGTCAGGGAGCTGGTAGGTGTTAGATGTTCAAGCAGACTCTGGGGGGTGAGTGCACACACACATACCGTCTTTTTGCAAAGCACATTTGTCTTGCTTAAAAACAAACAAAAACAACCTACCTGCCTACCTTAAAGTATGTCCCTGGGAATGACTAGCCTGCCTCGGACTCCTGAGCTCCCTTTTCACGGTCTCTAAAAGGACAAGGACTTTCTCCCTAGAGGGAAGGCAGTACCTTAGGACTGGGCGCACAATGCCCCTGGAGCAGGCAAGCCGGCAGCAGGAGCGAAGCAGGGCAGCGTCTACCGAAATTAGGACTGGATCGAGACAGGCCGGGCTGAGCGGATGGTGTCTATGCTGGCAACCTAAAGCCAGGCCGCTGGGGCCAGAGGCGGGAGGGCCAGAACTAGAGCTCTCTCCAGCAGTGGTGAACCAAGGAGGAGGTGTTAGTGACGAGCAAAATGCGATTAATAAAAAATGCTATCTTCTACCTTTCCTTTAAGAACTGGTAATATAAGGTTGTTTCCCACATTTTCGGGTCACATTTAAAATGCTCTGTGAAGTTACCCTAACTTAAAGCCTGAAGTCATTCGACTTTATGGCACAGAGGTGGGATTCCAACTGGAGGGAACAGACTCAACTCCACAAACATTCAGAGGAGGAGGAATGTGCGCCCCTTAGGAAGCTGATGGCTTCGGTAGGCACGCAGGCAGGCAAGTTTGTGTAACTGCAGAAACAGTAACTGATGTAAGAGTGGCGGCCAGAGAACATCACGGAACACAGAGGAGGGACTCTGATTCACACAGTGGAAAACAGGGCGAGCACGCGGTGCAAGCAGCCTTTGGGGAGGGCATCCAGGAGCTGGAACTGCTGTGGAGTCCCACGATGGGCAGGCATGGGGTGGCCCCTGAGTTTGGGAAGGGAAGTGGTGGTCGCAGTGTGGAGGGGCTGGTATGCCTCCCTAAGACCTCCTTTGGAGGAGACAGTCATCAGATGCTTTCTGGGGGAGGTAACTGCTCTAGTGTGGGAGGGTGGCTTGGCGGGTGGAGGGGGACGACGGAGGGGAGGGCAGTGGAGGGGGCAGAAATGGCCCCTGCCCGTGGAGGCAGAATGCATGGAATAGGGGCTTAAATGAAGGAGCAAAAAGATGCGTCTGCCAGGGAGAGGACAAAGCTAGGCAGCTGGGACTCAGAGGGCAGCAGATCACAGGGCGGAGAGGTGCAACCAGGACAGAAACCATGCAGAGGCAAGAGGAGCATCTTGGTGCAGAAACGCGGCTTCCCATTTCTGGGCGCCCAGGCAGCAGATCCCCTTGCTGTGCCCAGCACACTCACGCCAAGGTGAGGTCGGGTAAGCCATGAGAGGCCATCACAGACCAATGCAGTGAAGCTGAAAAGAGAGACCAAAAGTGAGCTTGAAACAAGGACCTGTGTGGGGCCAAAAGTTAGATGGGAGCACAGCACACAATCGTAAAGGCACAGCAAGCTGAGAACCTTGTCAGCTTCCTGACACAGGCCGGTGTTTTCCCCGTGCCAGCAGGAGGCCAGGTCAGCGTCTGGGAAGGCTGGTTCCCCTCATAATGAGCGAGGCCTACCGTCAGCTGCTCTGGAACCCAAAAGACCAGGGAGGATTGAGGAAGCGGGGTCTGCCTCCGGGAAGTAACAAGCACTTCGCAGGCCTTATTTTTAGATTAATGTGCCGATGCTATTACCAGCATTGGATTCCCAGCAGGAAGGGGCTGTGGAAGCAGGCCTGTTTGCCGTCTGTTCGCACTGCAGCCACAAATCTCTCACCCCTACCACCTCCCACAGGCGGTCCTCCTCCCCCGCTTTAAAGCCACAGCTCCAGGAGGCATCCCAAAGGGGTCCTGAGTGGCAGCCCTGGGTCTCGAGGCCTGGCCCCCATTCCCTGTCCCCCATTAGTGCACAGAACCTTCACAGTGTACCCTGAGGTATGCGGCCTTCTTGAAGGAACCCCACGGCCATGACATCAGGTAATTATGCAAAATAAAATGACCAACCTTTTTACCGCACATTACAAATGGCACTTTAAAAGGGGAAAGTGCACGAAATATTCCAAACATGCTCTTCCTGGCTGAGTCACTCTGTCTGTCCTCCTTTCCACAGAGGGAAGGGAAGGAGAGGAAAGACTACAATCTCACTTTATAGAGACCTGGTTTTCTTACATAAATTTTTCTGTGGAATGTGGGGCCCACACCATCAATTCCACAACTGCGGGGTTTTCCATCTTAGGTTACTGCAATTAGGTAAACATTGCTTGTTTTAAGAAATAAAACGAAAAGCTGGAAGAATACAGATCCCACCCCCAACATTAAAGTTCATAGACTACTGATGATTCAAAACAGCTCAGCAGTTTCAGAAAAGAAATCACATATTCTGTGGGTCTATCTGCAACCTCTGTCAAAGGTCTATACATTTAGCTTAACTTGGTGACCTGTCAGGGACTTTTCTCTGCCTTCCTCCTTTACCAAAAACGTTGCTGTTTATACTTCCTGAGGGAAAAGTTCAGTGCTTACAAAACAAACATGAAACAAAAGCAAACACCACCTATAAAGTGCTCATCGGGTACCAAACTATCTACAACGCTGAGAAACTCAGTGTGCCCCCCTTGTTTTATTTTAGGTTGCCTTGTGTTATAACTAGTGATGGCTTGTATTCTAATCAATTTTATTTCATATTCTACCTCTGGAATTAGATGCGAAGGTGTCTGAAGCAGCAGGTGAGTCTTGTCTTTTCAGCAACTTTTTGAATGAACAGTGAATGGCTGAGTGAATGAATGGCCAAGCTGGTTTACTGCAGCTTTATTAGGACCCACTTACTTTCCCTTTTTTACATTAATGAAAATCTTCTCAAGTTGGGTGGAAGGGGTGGAGGGGAGGATTTGGAAGACACTGATCAGGATAGATGGCAACTCCACGACACTTGAGCCAATCCTGTTCATCTCGCCCTTGGCAGACATTAATAATCAATTACAGGACTCCTGCTGAGTGTTGATTAGGTCTCAGATTTCGTCTCAGCCGCCAAGGCCAACCGATGGGCAGTAGCCACTCTAAGTGCTACGTAGAGAAGGATCTATTTGTCCTCTATGTGTTAAATCCAGAATTTTTAAAAGCAATCCTTACCAAAAAAAGGGTAGAGGAGGGTCATTTCTCTGGTTTTAATGTCAACTCTTATTTTTAAACCTCTTCCTCCCTCCTGTGATTTTTTTTCTTTTGATATTCTACCTCACCCTGTTTAAACAGGACTGTGTGTGTCCATCTGGTTGACTTTCCTTGTGGATGCTTTGTTCCTGCCTGGGGCTCAGGCCCTTCCTCAACGTGGGACCTCACCACATCCCACACCTGGCAGCCTCCTGGCAGCGGGAGCTGGATATCACACTAAAACCACTAGCTAGTTTTCTGCAAGCTACAAGTGCTCCAGTTTGCCCTTAAAAGTCTCTTTATAGTAGCACCCAGGGCTTGATCCTCAGCACGGAGCCTCCCCAACACTTAGTAGGGCTTGGGAGACCCAGCTGGACCCTTGGCCATCACCATGTCTAGGGCCGAGCCCCCTGATGGCTGCCAACTGTCTACCTTTTTCTAATGGATGGACTGGAGGCTTACCAGGCAACTGGGAGTGGTTCTTACAGGAGCACACCTTAGGGTTCCTGATACAGACACAGGGCTGTGAATGATGCTGTGAGACCCCTAGGAGGTGTGATGGGTGGACACGAAGGAAAGAAAATGAGACTTTGACCCTGTTGTCAGGAGGCTTATGATCTCATTGGGCAGATGAGAGAAACCCTCGAGGCACGAAGACCAGGCTGAAACATGAACATGGCCACCTCGTCTTATCTGCTGGAAGATCATGAGGGGCGTCCTGTCCCCTCTCATGGGAGCAAGCTGTAAAGTGGAAGGCCTGAGGCTTCTTTGGCATCTAAAAAAAGGTTAGAGGTTTTTGATTGCTGTATTTTCAAAACCAAGAGGGTAAAAGCTAGATGGGGGAGCCCAGTCTTGAACAGGCCAGGTGGAGCCCGGAGAGGCTCTGTAGCTGGAGGGGCCGTGGGCTCTGCTCCCAGCTCTGACAGAGGAGCCAGGAGCCGGAGACAGAATTCTGGGGGCTGCCAGAGGGCTTCAGGGCGGATTCTCTTGGCCATGACTTGACAGCTTATATGTTTTTTGCTCGCATAAAAATCCCAATTAAGTTGAATTAAATATTACAAGTTCTGATATTAAATCTGGGTTTGGAGGAGGTGGCTGTGATTGAGTGCCTAGTATGTGTTATGCACCACCAGGTACCTTCTATTCATTAATTGTCAGGATTCTTACATGGAGGCGTTACTGTGTCACTTTTACAGATAAGGAACAGATAGGAAAGTGGGCTCAGGAAAGTTACAAACCTTGCCCATGGTCCCACAGCCAGGAAGACCTGGAGTCAGTCTTCACACCCAGCTTGGCTATATTTCAGGCTTCTCTTTTCCACTTCCCCAGGTCACCTCAAGGCTTCTAAATGGCCCCAAGATTGGGTGCCAGTGGAAGGAGCTTTGGGGAAATTTCCTTATTTGGAAAAACATCTGCCCGGCTGTGGAAGGGGCTGTATGGTTCGGAACAGTGTCTGGGAGCCGTGCCTAGATTCGAGCTTGACCTCCGTGCCCACTCACTGCACGAGAGGAGACTTGTCCTGTCAGAATGGGTCTTTTTCCCATCAGTAGAGCGGGAGAGGAAACCTCACCTGTAGAGTGGCCACAAGGAAGAAGAGCCCAGGCCCGGCTCTAGAACAGGGTCTCTGCTCATAAAGAAAAGGCTGCTGGAATCAGCAGTGTTTGTATCTATGTGTTTAAATTAACAGTGTATCACCACAGCTGCCTTTCCATTAACTTAAGATCTGTGCTACGAGTGGAGCTGCATTTTTTATTCCTTTGTGGAAAGGCAGCTGGGCTGCACCGCAGAGCACTACTGCCAGCTCGGGACGGGGGTGCAGCGATGTGGGGGGCCAGGTGCAGGCCTCTGCTCAGGCAGTTGTCTGCAGTGGCGAGGGACACTCCAGGCCCTGTGGAGGATGCTGAGCCCAGCCCTGCCTGGCTGCAGTTCCTTCCAGGAGGCCTGGATGCCACATATCACATACACACCCGCTGTTCTAGCCCAAATGACCTGGAGCTGGGAATACACTGGCCACCCAAGAGCTAAGTCATTCTCACAAGGGGAGGGCTGGGAAGTGAGTCCGTGAGGCTGGTGGGAGAGTTCTTGTGCCATAAGGTCCTTCACACAGCAAAGTGCTGTGAGCTGGTGGCACTGTCCTGTTGAGGGAAAGAGGACAAGGCCAGCCTGGTGTACGTACTGGGGTTTCTTGGAGGGGAGTGTAACTTCACAGGCCAAAGCAGGGTGCAGAAAGTGAGGAGGGGTGGGCCACTGGGCTGGGGGAGCCTGGTGTCCAGAGGCTGCTCCTCTCTGCAGATGGGGGAGGAAGGAGGTAGACATCTCCCCCCTTACAAGTGTGGCAGCAGCTGGGAAAGGTGCTAGGTGGGTGGTGCCTGGGGAGGATGGGGTCTGCCTGGCACCCCTTTCTCCTTTTCTCTGCTAAATGTTGCTGTGCTGCTGACCTGGGTTAAATGTGGCTGGCGGATCTCAGCTGTGCTTGGGGAACGGGATGAGGGAAAGGAGGGCTGGGCCTCCTCCCTGGGCCACAGTGGTAGCAACATCAGTGCCAGGCAGGCTGGCGGGCCCAGCCCTGCAGGCAGACGAGCTGGGGGTAGGCAGGGGCCCTCGGGCAGGCAGGGCCAGGCCAAGAAGCAGCAGGCCAGGGCAGGATGGGTCTGTGAAACACCTGAGCATCTCCCCTGCTGTGGCAGACCTCACCATGGGGGAAGCTGGTCTGGTGGGCCAGGGTGAGTGGTGTTAGAGGAAATGTGGCCTTCGCTCCCCCCCCCCCCCCCCCCCCCCCCCGACCCCAGGCTGGTGGGCTGGGCAGGGCAATCACTGTACAGCCCGCGTCTCTAAGCCCCTGGGGGTGAAGAACATGCTTCCTTGCTAGGCCGACGATGCTCTGGGTGCGGGAATGGTGGCAGAGGGGCAGCAGCAGAAAGACAGCTGCTTGGAGTCCACCCTAAACAGAGCCCTCCCTGCACCCCAGGCACTCCAAACCACAAGCACAGACGTTTCGGCCTAATCGCAGACTTAACTCATCTGGATAAACAGAGGCCTCTGTTTCTCCCTCTGGGTGTTCCGTGGTCACCATTTCCTCCTCGGCCTGCGGGGATCAGTAACCCATCGATAAATTAATTCCAAGGGTTCTCCTCAGGGTGACTCAGAGCTAAGTCCTGGGCAAGGGGAGGCCTCGCTATTTTCCTGTGTGACTTCTCCCCAAACCTGCCCGTCCTGTCCGCACCCCACGAGGACTCTTCTGGGACTTGTGCTGGGGACCCAACACACTCACCTCCCCTGCTCTCCACATGGCCCGGCACCCCCCAAACCTGAGGCTGCCCCCTCCTATTGCTCCCCAGCGCCAGGAGGAGCCCAAAGAGCAGTTTCCGAATGGGTCATCGAGGAGGCCAGGTTGCACTTACAGGGTTTCTTTGAAACTCACAAAACACATTGTCTTTACCCATTAACAACAAAAATCTGGTTTTATGTTGGATCATGCTTCTGTTCGCTTCTCTTCAAGTAAGATCCAGGCAAGTCATAATGTATTCCACAGTTCTGAAACTGATCTCATATCCCCCACACTACAGAGGCTTATTTTTTTAAAATGTGCACATACATGTGTATATGCATCACTGATCTCAAGTCCGAGATGAAACGTTTCTGCAGCCACAGATGCACGGGGCTTGTTGCATCAGCAGCACTGCGCAGACAGTAGGGGTCTGTTGGGCAGTTGTATCAGACTCTGCCCAGCCCTCCCTCCCCGATGTGGCTCTGTCCTTTGTGCCAGCAACAGTGCAGATGTGCTGACTAGCAAGGGGTGGGCGAGCAACCACATCAATGCTGGAGATGTCTGAAGATGTGCGAGGGCTGATTCAGAGCCGTCAATGGCTCAATGGAAAGCCCTTTGTGGTAGGCCCACCCCCCGGGGCAGGAATTAAGGACCAGGGATGAAGGACCCATTTCAATTCAACAAGAATGCATTGAGGTCCCACCAGGTGCAAGGCACTGTGTTCTGCTAGGGGGAGAGGCCCGCAGAAAGAGACGGGACACAGCCCGTGGTGCCAGGGCTGCAGCTCACCAGTGTCTCGGTCAGCCGAGCCCCTGGCATTGCACTGCACCAGCTGAACAGTGGGGACTTTGCTCCCGTTGTGCCTGCCACTCACTCTGAATCGGGGGAACTGTGGGTGGTGAGAGTCATTGAGAAACAAATGGACAAACTTCCGCTTTCTGTTTGGGACTGTCCATTCTGCAGCATCTCCAGGTGACTGACTGTCCCTCTGCAGATGGCAATGTGGATGTTACAGAAAGATGCCCAGAGGGGGCCAATGTTTCCACCAAAAGCTTTCTTTACTAAACTCCATAATCTCCACTTGCATGGTACACAGAGTGCAGCATGGGACACGCTTTCACCATCCACCCTGGTATTTTCATACGTGAATCCCAGCAGTTTAATGAGATGCTGATTTCCCTGGAATGAAAATTTATTTTTGAAATTGGATTAAGCATTCCAACACTTGAGAGTTAAATTGCCCTTGAAATGTGAAGACCGAAAAATGATACCTGAGTTTGTAAATAAAATTCCTTTAAAAGTAGAAAAACATTTTCTGCCTTGAGCCACAAGGTCTTTAACACAATGATGTATAAAAATACACACAGCAAAGCAGTAAAATAAAAATGTCTACTTATTTACTCTAGTTTTTCAGAACTTATGCAAAGACACAAGTGGGCCAAAATTATAAATGAAATTTTAACCCCAAATCAAACCTTCTTACAAACTGTTACCAGAAGATCCCTGTTTAACATTGCTAAGCCCCAGGGAATATTTTTATGCTATCATGTTCTAGTATAAGCACCAAACTTGAACAGTTTGCTGGAGTTGGATGCTATGGCAGTTTAATCTGCATTAAAAATTCTTATCTCTGATAGATTTGTCAGGGAAGCCCTGATCACACTAGACAGTTCTGTCTGCACAACTGCAGTCAACTCAGATGCCTGTTTCTGGAAGACACGTCACAGAACCAGAGTCTTTGCACCACTGACAAGACCTTGAAAACACAGATGAACAGACTTCACAGTAAAAAGTCACCTTTCATTTAGGAGAGAAGAAACACTTTAGTCAGATATTACTCAGAGTTCAGAGGCTGACTCCTGCGGGTCTCATGACAATGACAAGCAGGACCCCTCATCCAGCTGTTGTGAAACCCCCAATGTCTGGCTCAAAGGTTGGGGGGTAGGGCCTTATACTGTTGGTTGGCTCTGGGGTAACAGACTGCCAAGAGGCTAACACTCCCCACTGTGCCCATGGAAGACATTACTAATCAATAACATGCAACCTCAGCCCTCCTAACACTGACCTCAGGCACCACTCACTTCCTCACACCTCAGTAAAGTGTTCCTACTGTGACAAGGAAAATCCTCCAGCCCAAATCCAGAAAGCATCTCTCCACCTATAACGTTTGGACCACAAGCTAAGGGACACTGCTAAGGAAATGGATTACAAAAGCTTTGTACTTAAAGACAGCATTCAGATGTCTACCAGCAGTCATGCTTAGAATTCCAAGAATGGACTGGTATGGAGAAGGCTGGCTCCACAAAGTTGGTAAAAATACCGAATGAACACAATACATTGGGCCCTTTGTTTATCTGGATTGTTCATAGAGAAACATCCCAATTCAGAAGTATTTACATAGGGCTGAAATGACCATTCACCAAAGACCTCTGGTTGCTCTGAACCCATGGAAGGGGCTGGCCACTAGAGAGGACTGATAAAAAAATGTGAATTATTTGGAAACCAGAACCTTCCTGTCAAACCACATTCCAAAGATAGCAAAGGAAGTCACACAGGCTATAAAGCTGCTTACGTGGTGGCAGGATCACCTGTGCAACCTCTGTTGGTTCATAAAGGTGGAACCCAGAGACCACTCCAAAGACTACAGAAAACCCTCCAGCCCCTTTAACCCCAGGGACTTGATGCCTAACAGAGTATGGGTGTCATGGCTTTCCACTGACAGGCCTGTGCTACTGACTGAATGGTGTATAAAGAAATGTGGATGTTAAAGACACTTCTGGACCCTGACTGGGGACCAAAAATCCAGTGAGGTCCCTTCAGTTCCTAAGCCCTCCCCTGGGGAGGTGGAGCAGGTTTCACTGGTTGGGAACAACCAGGAGTGAGACTGGTGAAAAGAAGGGGATTAACCACAGCCAAATTTTTGAGGCATGGTGGTTTATCATGCAGTAACTTTGAACTAGTAAGAGTAATTAAGTGTTAAAAAGTTTAAGAATAAGATTTGCTTTTAAAAATAGCCTTGTCAGTTCCATCCATCCAATCACATCCCTTCATTCTGATGAGATGCTGGGATGCTAGGGAGGGGGTGACTTTCAAAGACTGCAGGGACCTGTTCATAGCTGGTGGCTGGCTTGGTCTATGCTACTGCCCTCAGGTGAGCACCCATTCATCTTGTCCTAACAGTGATGGCAATTACTAAGCATCTTTGTGCTCTACTCCTCTGCCCAAGATTTTGTTGCTGTTAATTTTGTTGGAATCTAAGGACACCCATGGAAGTACTGTCATGTGTCAATATTACCTAATGCCTATGTTTGGGGTGGGGGTGGAGGGACAAGAATTTTCTCTGAAGCAGTCAGAGATCTTTTGATGGGGAACTTGGAACTGGCTGAAGAAGGTCACTGCTTGAAGCCCCTGGTTGCAGCTCAGCCTGGGTAGCCTAAGGCCCCCTACCTGCCCGACAAGGATTCCAGGTTCAGGTCAAGTCTATGTACCTTCCAAAGCCTTCTCATCTCAGGATGGTTTTCTAAGGTATTTTTACTGTTGGGAAGATAAGGCACGACCTGGTATACCTATCATAGTGTGTGTGGAGGCTGTATTTCTCACTGCAAAGCACTTGATGAATTTTTAGATTTACAAAGAAGTGTAAGCAACAAGGACAGATTTTCCAGGGTTTGTGTCTCAGAACCAAAGCCAAACCACCACCAATCACCTTCATGATCATTACCTCTCCCCCTTATCTTGTTCTCACCCTTTTGACTAGGAAAAATACATACTGAGAGAAAAAACTAGGTTATAAAACATTGTTCAGCATAATAATTTGGTTTGCATATACTTAACAGAGAAAATACTGGAACATGCGGTTAAGTATTAATGGTGGTCGCCTCTACACATTTATATCTGCAGTTTTTATATCAGATAGAAAGATAGCGTTGACTATGTTGTCACTCCTCTAGAAAGTTCTTCACGCTGTTATGCATAGAGGCTAACTTTCTATAAAATACAACATCTCACACTTCCAGATTTCTGCAGGAAGTAACATGAGTGCTATTAAGTGCATACCAACATACATATGATGCTGTGAGGAAAATTACCACACTTGATTTACACAATTGATGATTAGTTTGAAGTCTCTTTGCACTTTCATCCATTCAACTGAAAATTGACACCCTGTCTGTTCTAGATTAATGGCAATCAGCTAACGCAGCAGTCTCAAACTTTTCTGAGCATACTCCATTAGTAAAAGAAAAATTGTGGTCATGCCACCGATATATACAAATTTATTTATAAAGTAGGTACATGTACTACTACACTAACATATTAGGTCCATTATCAAATGCATGCAAAAGAAGTTTTCCAGTCCAGTGGATCTGCATTTTTCATGCACCACGGTGGGTGATATTGGGTGTACCACACTTTGGAGATCTCAAGTTTAAACAACTACAAGAAGAAAGTGGTCAGAATGAAAAAGCTGATGTTCGTTTGCTACATAGGATGTTCCAGGGCAGGGGTTCCAGAAACCCCCACTACTCACCCGTCATACACAGTAGGGATCTGCTTGCCACACCCTGGAGACCCCCAATCAGAGGAGCGGAGTGGCCTGGACCACCTGCACCTGGAAGGTCAGCAGCAGGAACTCACTGTTCCCTGGACTTTAAGTCCCTCCCACCACAAGGTTCATAGCAGCTGTGACTGGGGGGACCTCAGTGCAGCTGGCCGAGGGCCAAGGAAACTCCAAGAGTGAAGCACTTTCCTATTTTTTGAGATGGCTTTCTAGAAGATGATTAAATAGAAAAGATTTGGTGATTCTCTTCCTGCTCAGAAATCTATAAATATAAATAGCTGTAAGAGTAGCAGAGGTTTCTGAATGTTTTTAATAAAAACCTGATGTTTGTTTAGGATATTAAGGAAAGTCAAAACACCTTAGCACAATGCTGCATCTAAATCTGTCTTTAAAATAGTCAAGAGGAAATGCTGAGTATCTGCATGGTTTTCCATTACCTCCAAACAAGTTTGGAGTGACATGGGGAGAACTCTTTCAAGTTCACGTCTGGGTTGGGGAGTGATGGGAGATTAAAAGCTAAAAAAAAAAAAAAATCAACCCTGAACTATGTGAACCCAAAATGAAGCCTCATGAATGTTCATTAACCTTGATGCCATCTTTGGTAGAGGGCCCAGGAGTCTCTAGGATTTCTAGCACTGGCCTCACACCCAAGAACTCGCAGAGAGCAGGGAAGCAATAGCTCTGCTGAGCAGCGAACGGTCACTCCATGTCCTGGAGTGCATGGCTGAGGGGTCGCGTGTAGGTGAGTGTGTGCCAGAGATTTGATTTACAGGCCCTTGTGGTCTCCCAGGAGCTTATTTTGTTTTACTCAGTACTAGGAACACAGATGAAAGTAAAGACTCCTTGTCTCCAAGAGTTCACGGACCAGTGAGGAAGGAAGACGGGGAGCAGAGGCGGCCACCTTAGGCCCCTTGTGAGGGTCTGAACAAGCTGTGGGAGGCCCTGGAGGCTCCCTTAACATGGGTGAGCGGGAAGGCTTCCATGAGGTGTTGGTGGAAGGGGACTTGGTCAACCTCTGAAAGGGGGTGGAGGGGCACTCCCAGCATAGGAAGGGCTTGTGGGGAGGCCCCGAGGAGGGCAGAGCACAGCTGGGGCGCGGGAACATGCTCAAAACGCTTAGGCCTGGAGCAGGAGGCTGACAGCTTGGGAAGCTCCTGGCAGGCCAAGGCATTTTCATTTTATCTTGCAGGTAATGTGGGAACAAGTGGATTTTAAGTAGGACACAGACTTCTCCTCCTCTATTTTTTTTGAAGAGATGACTGGATTTGAGAAAAAAAAAGATAGCTATCACTACATGAAAAAGGAAATACCCAAGAATAATTTATCCGCTCAAATATGTTAAAACATCATTTTGTTCTACTTTAAGATCTCAAGTTCCCAATCATTAATAATGGGGCAGAGTCGCCTCTTGAGCGATCTGAAGGGTCTGCTCCGTAGACTAGTACTGCACACGCCCTTTCCGTGGTACGTAGCCCACGGGCGTCTGTTCTAGGGAGCGACACGAGTGTAAGCTCCAGACAGAACCAAGTTAAAGGGGCTTGGTTACACAGATGCTATAGCTGAACCCTGCCTTGAGAAACTGGCCATGCCTGCCTAGGAATGTGTGCTGGGTAATGTTTTAATGGAAACAACAGTATGCAAATAATTTTGATTTCTTCAGAAGGATAAAGACTTAATGTGTAAGTCTTAGGTTAAAAAACAGAAAAAAAGAACACCATGCCAGTCCATGACACACCACAAAACCAACTTCTCTGGTGGCCTCTGTCCTTTACCGTCACTCACTCCGGAAAAGGCAGGCAGTTCCTCAGGCAAGAGTGCGGTGCAAAACGCTGCAGCCTGCTGGCTGGGATACGCTGCCATCTGCCATCCTGAGTGGCATGATTCGAGACACTAAGAACCTCCTCTTGTGTGTTGGCTGCAGGGTGGGTGAGGTTCCCAGGCTGAGCGCTACTGGGATTCTCCACGCGCCCCAGTCTGCAGGGACTCAGGAGACAGGGTTCTCCGAGCGGCCGGCAGGGCCCCGCCCCGTGACGTTGCTGCACCCAGATGGGACCAGCACCAGGGGCTGGTGGGGAGGCCAGAAGGCAGGGGCTGCCCTTGTCATTTAATGCGCCCTGGGCCCAGGGTCGCCGGGGAGTAGGGGCAGCTGGACTCTGCTCTCGGCTGCCTCCTTCTAGGTACTCAGGAGCGGTGGCATTGGCTCCCGACTGGGGCAGCTACCCTGGCCGCCCCCGTCCCCGGGGCTGCCCCCCACGTGACACATACCAGCCGGCTGACCCTCACAACCTGCATGTTGCCTGTCCAGATGCTAATGAGGAAGATGACAGGTGGATTTTTACGATCCTCAACACTGATAGGCTCCTTCCAAAAGTTAGTAACACACACTGGAGATAAACTGACGAAAGTTTGTTGCTAAAGAAAACCAGGGTGGGCACACTGGGTATCACAGGTTGACCCCTGTTTCTTTTTATGAAACCGGCACCATTTTGGCAGTTGCCCACCCACCTCGGCCATGAGAACAAATGTTTATGCCAACACCACTGAACGGGAGATGCATGGCGGCCTTTGTGGAGCGGAGTGGGGCACTTCTCTACACACGGCCGAGAAGTCAACTTGGCAAGGTCAGATGGTCAGGGCAGCCCCCTTCTGGGTGCGTAACATCCTCTGCCTAGCACAGGGCACCCCAGCACCACCGAGGGTGGGCAGGAAGGACACGTCCCCTCGCACTCCACAGCCCTGGCGACCTGCCCTCTGCCACACCAAAGGTTCTGCAGCAGGCCTGCAGCTGCAGGAGAAGCTGCTTTGTGCGTATGGCTTGGACCACTGGCATCGCCACTGTTACTGCTGTGACTCTGTTCATTAGTGAAAGGTGATCTGTGAATAAGCAATTTTGATCTGAATGAGCAGAGAGACATGTGACTGACAACAGCCTGCTTAATTCCTTCCTTGGTTGATATTTTCTGGCTTTCTTCAATCTCTCCTGCTTGTGATGTGTGACTGACACCTTGTTGTTCTGCCATCAAACACTAGCCCTGATGTTTGTGTTTACAGGTCGGCTCTAAAAAGAAAGGAAGGTCTGGTCTCCCTCCAGAACCAGAAGCTCCCCACTGTGCCTGATAAGGGGTGACTCAGAGCAAGGAGGGAGGGTGGAAATGGGCACAGATTTGCCTCCTGACCGAGGAATCCACAACGGGACGATACTCAGTCAGCAAGTGCTGCAGACTGAATCAAAGGTCCCGATCTGCCCAGAGAGGCGGGCTCTCGCCCCACAGATCGCCTTATCCAGCAAGGGACCACTGCAAGGTGGGAGGAGGAGGCGTGGACCTCCAGGGAGTCAATGGCAGACAAAGGTTCTCCCTCCTGTGCACAGTAACGGCACACAGTACCACAGCTGGAAAACCCCTTACAGATAACCATGCCGCCCTTTCGTCTTACAGATGGGTAAGCTGCCTCCTTCTCTGGGCCTCAGTTTCCCTCATGTGACACCACAAACAAGCAACTGGCGTAGAGGAGCAGGACAAGAATCTCTGGTGCCCTGCTTGTTGAGTGATTCTTACCAACCCACTAACCTGCTTCCAGAAATGGATAATCACTTATTTTCACCTCCCAGCTCAGAGAATGCCTTTAAAACATACTCAAATCTTATGCAGTCTAAAAGCTGGATGACAAGAACTCTGTTTTATCAAGCAGCAAGAATACAGTTCACAGAAGGCCACATTCAAATGACCAATAAACACAAGGAAGGATGCCCAACCTTAGGAGCCATGAGGGAACCTCAAATCACAGCAACAATCAGCTATCACTTATCACCTTGCAATTTTTACTAATCTGATGTAAGAAATCCCATGGCTGATGGGCCAAGTATGACAGGGCTCAATACTGGTGGAAATATAAACTAACTCAATCTTTTTATAAAGCAATCTGACAACACAGACTTCAACTTATAGGACACAATCCCTTATACTCAAATCTCACTCTTTCAATCTTCTCTTTGGTAGACACTGTTGGGTTAGTTTCCTACTTAGTACTCATTTCTCTCTTCTTCCTAACAGAATGCTAGGTTTCCTCAGGTATCCACCTCTGTTCCTGTACAACTCACCTGTTTTCACCTGCAGCTCCTTCCAAGGACCTGTTAGCTCTAAGAGTAATCTCATCTGCCCTGCCCGTGAACGGCTCAGGAACAGAGGCCTAAGCCAGGCCACCCCTGGCACTGTCCTGGCCTCATGGTTTGGTTCAGGATTGGACATGTAACCTAATCTGGACCAGTGGGACTGAAGCAACATTTTCTAGAGGATCCTGAGAAAGATGACTCCTCACTCTTGGGAGACACACCAGAAGCTTCTCTTCTCCTTTGGCTGTTGCCAGGCCAGTCGCCAGGCTGGAAAGGACTGCACCCACCTTTCTTTCAGTCTGAGAGTGAGGCCCAAATATGGAGGATGGGGCCTGCTTGAACCACAGAGGCCACTGGGATCCATTTTGTGGTTTTTCTTTGTGATTTATGAAGTATTTTAAACACAGAGAAAGGTAGAGAATAAGGCAGAAAATATCCAAATGCCCACAACTCAGATTTTGCACATAGTCACATTCTGCCATATGTTCCAGTTCTGTGTGTTAAATCAAACTTTAAAGACACATGGGAAGCTCCCTTCGTGGGTTTTCCTGACTCAGTTCTGCCCCCTCCTTCTCCAAAAGCAATCACTATCCTGAAGCTGGCAGGTATCCTTTGCTCCCCTTTGAATATTTCTATATGTATTAAATTGAACTATATGAATTGGTCAGTATCAACCATTTTTACCTACATATTTTACCCACATATACCTACTTTTGTATAGTTCAACCTAATATAAACACCCATTTCTTTTTCATAAGCAGCATCATTGTATAATTTAGTAACTCCAGTCACCAAACCAATATACTTTTGAAGTCTGTCCACATTGATCCCTGTCATTTAACTGCCACTCAGAATTGCATTGATTGGAGGCCCCATAAAGTACTTTTTTACCTCATACAGACAGGTGTCTAGTTTACTCTCACGGATGCTGTGTCTTCTGGGGCTCAGGCCGAGGCTCTCGAGGGCAGCTCTCTAGGGGAGGCGGAGTGGCTGGGGACAGGCTGGAGCTGTACATTTACCAGGTGTCGCCAATCCTGCCACTCAGAACGACAAGTTCTACAGCAATGCTTCCTCTCCTTTCTGCCAGCCTTCAGCATTTTAGCTCCTCTGTTGGCCGTGGAATGGTTGCCTTTTGAGGTTTTAATGTGCATTTCCCTCATGACTAATCGAGCATCTTTTCATATGTTTATGGACTATCAGTCTTCCCCATCTGCAAAGAGCTCCCCCCTACACTTTGCACATGTCCCTATTGGGCTGTTAGTGGCTTTCTCACTGAATCCTTTAAGTTGTTCCTGGAAGTATGAATTAGTTCTTTGTTAAAACTTGTGAATATCTCCCAGTGAGAGGCTTGTTTTTTCCCTAAAAATGGTTTCTGTTGTCATTCATAAGTTGAATTTTTATGTTGTGAAATAATCAATCTTTTCCCTTTATTGTTTGTGTTTTGTTTCCTAAGGAAAAATTCTTCCCTTATCTCAGGATAACAAAGGCCATATATGACAAACCCTACAGCCAACATTGTATTCAATGGCAAAAAGCTGAAAGCTTTTCCTCTAAGATCAGGAATAAGATAAGGATGCCCACTTTTATTCAACATAATATTGGCCATCCAAGCCAGAGCAATTAGGCAAAAAATAAATAAGTAAAAGGCATTCAAGTTGGAAAGAAAGAAGTAAAACTGTCACTACTTGCAGATGACATGAATACTACAGAGAGATAACCCTAAAGTCCACCAAAACTAATACAGGAATTCAGCAAAGTTTCAGGATACAAAATCAATGTACAAAAATCTGTTGCATTTTTATACACTAATAATGAACTATCAAGAAGAGAAATTAAGAAAACAATTCCATTTACAACTGCATCAAAAAAGAATAAAATACCTAGGAATAAACTTAACAAAGGAGGTGAAAGATCTACACTGGAAACTATAAGACATTAAAGAAATTGAAGGAGATACAATTAAGTGGAAAAATAATCTGTGCTCATGGATTGGAAGAATATTGTGAAAATCCCACACTAGCCAAAGCAATCTACAGATCCAGTGTAATCTCTACCAAAATTTAAATGGCATATTTTCACAGAAATAGAGCAAACAATCCTAGAAGTTGTATGGAACCACAGTAAACCCTGAACAGCCAAAGCCATCTTGAGAAAGAAGAACAAAGTTGGAGGCATCATGCTCCCTGATTTCAAACTATATTACAGAGCTACAATCATCAAAACAATATGGCTTCAGCATAAAAACAGACACATAGATTAATGGAACAGAATAGAGAGGCCGTGCATATATGGTCAATCAACTTATGACAAAGGAGCCAAGAATATACAATGGGGAAAGGACAGTCTCTTCAACAAATGGTGTTGGGGGCATTGGACAGCCACATGAAAAATAATGACACTGGACAAAGTAATTAACTTAAAATGGATTAAAAGCTTGATTAAAAGTAAGACCTCAAATCCTAAAACTCCTAGAAGAAAACATAGGCATAGGTCTTGGTGGTGATTTTTTTTTTTTTTTTGGATTTGACAGGAAAAGAAAAGACAAAAGCAAACATAAACAAGTGGGACTACATCAAACTAAAAGGCTTCTGTACAGCAAAGGACACCATAAACATAGTGAAAAAGCAACCTGCTGAATGGGACAAAATATTTGCAAATCATATGTCTGATAAGGAGTTAATATCTAAAATATGTAACTCATACAACTCAATAGCAAATAAACAAATAATCTAATTAAAAATGGGCAGAGGATCTGAATAGCCATTTTTCCAAAGAAGACATACAGATGGCCAACAGGTACATGAAAAGATGTCCACATCACTAATCATCAGGGAAATGTAGATCAAAACCACAATGACATGTCGCCTCACATCTGTTAGAATGGCTAGTATCAAAAAGACAAGAAATAACAAGTGTTGGCGAGGATGTGGAGAAAAGGGAACCCTTGTACGCTGTTGATGGGAATATACACTGATGAAACCACTTCTGAAAACAGTATGAAGATACCTCAAAAAATTAAAAATAGAACTACCATATGATCCAGCAATTTCACTTCTAGTTATTTATCCAGAGAAAATTAAAACGCTAACTTGAAGAGATATATGCATCCTCATGTTCACGGCAGCATTATTCCCAATAGCCAAGACATGGAAATAACCTAAGTTGTCCACAATGAAAGAACAGATAAAGAAACTGGTATATATACATGGTAGAATATCATTCAGCCATAAAAATGAATGAAATATTGCCATTTTCCACAATGAGAATGGACCTTAGAGCATTATGCTAAGTGAAACAAGACAGAAAGACACAGTATGGTTTCTCTTGAATATAGAATCTAAAAAACCCAACTGAGCTCATAGAGAACAGATTGGTGGCTGCCAGAAGCATGGGGGTGATGGTGGGTGAAATGGGTGAAGGGGGGTCAAAAGGTACAAACTTCCAGTTATAAAATAAGTCATGGAGATATAATGTACAGCATGGAGACTATGGTTAATAATACTGTATTGCATATTTGAAAGTTGTTAAAAGGACAGGTCTTGAAAGTCCTCACCACAAAAAAAATACTTTTTCTAACTACATATGTTATCAGATGTTAACTAAACAGTGCAGTCATTATATCAGCATAGCTTAAACTAATTTATTATTATATGTCAATTATATCTCAGTAAAAAAGAATGTGGAATGAGCTTATCTCCAGGGTCCTTCCGGCTTTCAAAGTCCATGGGTTCATGCCTTTATGGATAAATAACTCTAACATTTTAGTGGGATTGGTTCTCAGTTGTTTTAGTTACTGAGAAAACAGAAAAAAGAAAAAAGAAAAACATCCTTGCCTTCCTGAGGTCATGAAGACATTTGTCTCTTCTCCTTTAAAATATTTAAATACTTTGCCTTTCACGTTTAATTCTTTGATCCACCTGGAATTTATTTTTGTGTGAGATGTGAGAATGCTAAGTTTTTATTTCCCTGTATGAAAAATCAGTCGTACTACCAACCCAGTGACTCGGGTCCCTTCTCCCCCTGCCTGATAATGCCACCTCTGAAGTATGACTCTGCTATACACTGAGAACAGAGGAACAGGCTGGAGGACCCACATACAGCATCTCTGTGAGTGCCGCATTATTTCAATAACTGCATCTTTATGGTTATCTTCTCTCTTCTTCACCTTGGAGTTTTCTTGGCTCTTTACTCTTCCACATGAATTTTTAGGATAAACGTGTTAAATTCTGTGGAAAACCATTGGTTTTACTGAAATTCTACTGCATTAATATAGTAATTTTCAGAAATTAATACATTAGTTTATGGCTCATTTAGATATTCTTTGTTGTCCTTCAATAAGGTTTTAAAATTATTTTCATACGCCTCTTGTATTTTTGTAATTAGATTTCTGAATTTCTTAGTTTGTGTAGTCAATGGAATCTTTTAAATTTCACTTCCTGCCTAGAAGTTGCAAGTGTTTATGAACACTGTTGAACTTGTGTGAAGCAATTCTGAATTCACTGAATAGTTCTAATCATATAGATCATCTTGGATTTTCTAAGCAGATTACCATGTGGGTTTCTCCTCTTCTCAGTCCTTACACCCCTTATTTCTTTTCCCTGCTTTACCATGGTGGCCAGGACTGACACCAACAGTACCAGTGTTAAAGAGCAGAGGCAGAAGCGGGCATCTTGGCTGCATTTCCACATATAACATTTGACCATTAAGCAGGGTCCCTATTGTAGGGTTTTGGAAGAAGCCCTTTATCAGGCCTTCTATTCATATAGGTCAAAACTTTTTTAAAAATTAGGATGAGAGTAAAATTTTTATCAGAAGCTTTTTATGCATTTATTGAGATGATTGAATGCTTTTTCTCCTTTAATTTGTGATTGTGGTCAACTCTAATAGAATTTTTAATGTAAAGCTCTCTTTGCATTTCTCTGTATTGATGTTTTCTTTAGTAATAGGTGGCTAGTTTATTTTATTTATATCTTATTTAGGATTGGCATATCACTTTCACTGCATTTATTATACCCTTACGTGTTAAGTCATTTTAAGTTAGGTCTTCTCTTACAGCAGAAAGGGCACAATCCCCCCAAAATAAAAGCGGGTGGGCATTATTATCTGCACATGTGTGTCTCCCACAGCAGGCTGCCCAGGAGTGAAGGAAAGGCCCTGAGGAAGCACGCTGACTGCCCCGGGACGCACCCAGCCCCGGGCTCTGCTGCGAGGACGGCTTAGGGTGAGCTGCAGCGGCTGACCAGAGGGGCGCCCAGTTCATCAAGTGACAAAAGTAAAATGCAGGGAAGCACATAGAAGATGATTCACTCATATAAAACAATGACCAAATCACATTTTATCTATGTTATGCACACTTGAATATGTGCCCATGTATGAAAAGTATGGGACCAAACCATCAGGCTGCTAATACTGGCTGCCTTGGTAGGAGTGGCAGAGACCGGGGAGAGGAGGATTGTTTAAAGAAGAGGACAAAACAAAACAATTAGCACAGCATGTATGATATGATCCCCTTTATGTAACATTTTCCTGCACTTTTCCAATAGAGCCAGAGATTTTTATAGTAAATACTATTTATATAATGAGAAAAGGTTTTAAAATTATTTTAATAGGTTTTTTTTTTTTACAAAAGATACCCTGGAGAGGTGCAGTTAATTTGATTTTGTCTGAAGATGTCAGTTGCATGCCAGAACCCACCCTCGCTGAGCTCTGGGACCAAAGTCGGCACAGCCACCACGACAGTATTTGCCAGCCGGGCTGCCCCGTCCTGAGGGTGAGGGAAGGGAGGCGGCATGCACTGTAAGGGCGCAGGGGTTGCACACGGCCCCCACAGCACCCAGATCCTTTATTTTAGCAGCCAGTTCAACAAATGAGAAAGGCTGCTATTCTGCCCACTTCTCCGAGATGCCATAAACCAAAAGGGAAAAATCCCTGAGCTGCTTTATCACCACCTCCGAGCCCCAGGCAGGAAACAAGAAAGACGTCCTCAATGGACTGCTCTGCCCCCAGCGTATTCTCCTCTCCTTGCCTTTACAGCAAAGGGATACAGAAGACAGAGGAACAGTGTAAAAAAAAAATTATTTTTTCATCTGCTCCAGAGGCAAGTGTTTTATCCCAAGAGAGGGACTTGAGAAGGTAGGTAAGGCAGGGGTGGCCACGGGCAGTAAGGGACCGGTGCTGCCAGCGAGTGTCCCGGTGGGTCACCCGTGGCCTCTCTGTGGCCTCTCGGTGAGGCGGACTGCTGACTCAGAAGGCATTTGCCAGCACTGGCTCTGGGCCAGACTCTTGCCTGGGCACTGGGGATCCGGGAATCCCTGCCTTCTAGGAGCATACAGTCTACTGAGAGGCTCCAATATTTAAACCAAGGTTTTAAGTCCTCTAAGAGAAAAATGCAGAGTATTATAGAAAACCACACACACAGAAGCAAAAAACAAAAAGGAAGATGCTTATCTCAAAAAACAACAGTATGAATTTCACAGAGCAGAATGTTGAAGTCTTCTTTCAGGAACACTGGCACAGAAATCCAATACTGTGGAAGGTGTCAGGGAGAGAAAAAGAAGGAAGAGATGGAATGCAGAAGGATGAAAGGTTGGAAATAGGAAGAGGAAAACAAAGCCCCACAGTGCTTAGCCTTCATCTGCTCACTCAGCATCCACAACCTCCCTAGGGTGCTGGTATTTTTCTCCCATTGACCCCACAGAGAGGCCAGGAACTCTGAGAGGTACGAGGTTCAGTGACCAGCCTCTTGATGGCAGCTCTATTTCTCCAGAAAGAATTCCGAGAAGGTGACACCTGGAGACAAGCGGGGTCTTGGGTGGGACTGAGGGGACTGGTCTCGACAGAGAGACATGAAGGAGTGTCTGCATATCCAGCTGTAGACTGAGGCATGTCGGTGCCATGGCCAAATTCATGACTTGCCACCTGTTTAAGTCAAGGCTTTAAATATTGTTCAGCATTTCTCAGAGGCGAAGTTCCCTGCTGCTCTGAGGTATTTTGCAGAGGTGCCTTTTAGTCAATGATTCTGAGAGTCTTAAAACCCTGCTTCCAGCTTTTCTGCCTTGGGATTGGAGTCAAAGGCTCTGTTTTCTCTGGTGATGACAGGTGAGAAGATGTTCTGTTCCATGGGGGAGGTCAGTGTCTCCCCCAGGGCCCCAGGGAGCAGCAGCCCCAGGTCCTCGTCCCCATCAAGGTCAGCAGCCGTCCCGTGCCGACTGGGTGCTCTCCCCACGCAGGGTGCTGTGCTGAGCGCTTCACGCTCACCCGCTCATCAACTCCGGGCCTGAGCACAATGGCCATTTCCCTCTCGCTGATGAGTCCCTGCGAGGTGAGCGCTCGCCTGGACTTGCAACCAGGACTCGACCCCAGCCGTTCTGCCTGAAGTACTAGGTGTGGATGGTCCCATCCCCTTGGGGCCCCATCACCAGGTGGCAGTTCTGGCCCTATCTTGCACACCTTACAGAGCAAACTAGAGCCATGGAATTAACTGACCTCACACTTGGACAGCAGTTCGTTACCTGTTAGTTTGCTCTTTGAGGGAGTTGGGGTCCTCACCGCACCCTCCCGCAAAGGGCTTCTCCCAAACTTCCTTCTAGTCACATACACTGAGGAGTCTGGGAAAGACAATTTTCTCCATCTTGTTCACCTTCCCTTCAGTGGGAATGCACTGGGGATACGTCCAACCTGGCTGCCTTTAATCTGGCTGTGCCCTCAAGTTCAGGCCCGGCCACCCACCCACGTATTCACTGACTGAGATCGCACCATGTGCCTGAGGCAGATGTCCTGGGTTCCAGTCTCAGGCCTGCTGGTAGGAGGCTGCCTCCCTACTGATGACTGTGGGCTTAGTGTCTGCCTCACAAACAGGGCAGGTTGGACAAGAGGGCCCAGATATGTCTCTCATGTCCCAAATCTAAATTGCGCACCTTAACTGACACCTCCTCTCTCCATGCTTTGCTAGCCAAACCTAAGACAGCTTGTTAAGTGGTTTTCATAAGCTTCTGTCCTCAGAATTGCTCCTTTTTTAGGTGACAGGACTGGAGACAGCCTGCGTCTCTGGGAGGGGCCTGGGTGGGTGGGTTACGGCACATAACTCAGTGACAGCCGATAGCGCTTTCTGGCCCTGAGCAAAACATACAAGCAAAACAGGACCCAAGCCAGAATGTAACAATGACAGTTCTCTGCCGACTGTAAACCTAAGTTATGACAAGGGGAGTCAGTGCAGTCAATTACTGACCCCAAAAAGGGGGAAAAAACCCAGAAATCACAGGTTTCCTGTCCCACTGATCAAGGGGTGTCAGCAGCTTTTAATTTCAATTTTATGGGAGAAAAAACCACAAGAGCTACAGCTCTGGATGGAGGCCTCCACTCTCACTTGCCATATGACCGTGCACAGCCAACATAGGGGCATGGAATCTCAATTTTCTCAGTTAGAAAATCAGAATAGTGGTATCTCTGCCATAGCGAGCTCAGGAACAGTGAATGAGATCACACAGGAGAGGCCCTGGTGACTGTGCTTGAATGCTTCACACAAACAACCTGAAGCAAAATTAGCTTTGAGAGAAATATAAAAGGAACCTTTAAACGTGACATAAAACCCAGGTGTATACGTGTTTAAAAGTGTATACAAAGATCCGTGTGTTCCACTGTATGTACAACATACTTCCATTTAAAAAGTTTCAGGAGTAGACATGGGGGACCAGAGACATACATGAAGGTTTATTAATAATGACATTTACAGAACCACTATTCATCCTAGTAAAAAACAGAAACAACTAAACATCCAGCAGTAGGTGAACAGCAGAATCAATTCAGGTACTACCACACAGTAGAATATTGTTTATCTATTAAAATGTTCTCAGAGAATGTTCAATGTCATGAGAACATGCTCAAAATAAAAAGAAAAGTGGGGAGAAAACAGGGTAGGAAAATGTGTGCAGAGCAGAATTTAAATTTGAGCTCCTGTTTGCACAGACCACAATGAGAAGAATCAGATGAAGGTGTTATCAGTTGTCCTCCCTGGGGGTATACTTATTTTTCCTTTATACTCTTCTGTATTTTCTAAATTGTCTAAAATGAACACATTTTACTTTTACAATCAGAGAAAAAACATAGTAAGAAATAAATGCGTGCCATGCAGTACTTAGAAGAAGTGGTGATATTATCGAAAGGAGGCCCACACCAGGCTCTACGCTTAGTTGTTGCTGTGGAACAGGAAAACTTCTCGCATGTCATCACCAGAGAAAACAGAGCCCTTGACTCCAATCCCAAGACAGAAAAGCTGGAAACTGAGTTTTAAGATTCTGAAAATCATTGACTAAAAGCCCAAGAATCGCTTAAGTATCCTGACTGGGAATTGAGCACCAACAGGAAAGAGAAGAGCCTTCAGAATTAATTTTGGATTTCAACCCTTAGGACGCAAGAGAAGCTCCTCAATGAGAAAGACCTTGTTTCTAGTTATTTTGTGTAACACACAGTTACAGACTCATCAGGGATCACCTTTTTTATTGTTTAATTATTAGTATCATCGTAATGTTATTTTATAAAACACCTGAAACATGAGGATGGCCTTAGATTTCTGAGTTTAAACAATGAGAAACTGGAATTCATCTCCACGGAAAAAAATACTAAGTGCCCGCAGCAGTGAGTACCTTCACTGTGTGGCATTTTACGCTCACAACCTTCTTCCTTTTCTAAAAGAGATCAGAAATAGAATGTCATCTTTGGTTTGCGGTCTTTATCTCAAAATGTCTAATGTCCCTTGAGGGATAAGATTAAAGATGGCCAGAAAGCAAATACCCTCTGATCCCAGCAACTGTGTCATACAACACTGGTGGGAAGAGGGGTTATTTAAATAGGGGTGACAGAGTGGATCTGGGGAGAGGGTGGCTTGAGATTAGGACCACAGCCACCTCAGGGAAGGGGCACCCCAGCCCCCCCAAGCCTCCTGAATTCGTTGGACGAGGCTCACCATGCAGCCCACGGCCGCCCTGTGCCCAGAGGCTGTCCTCAGAGAGCACCGCCGGCCTGTGCTGGCCCTGCCCCACAATCAGATGTCAGGTAAGACTAACACCTGGCCAGGCGCTGCTATGGACTCAACGAGTTGCCTTCATATACCCCCCAGGAAAAAGGCAGGGGTCTCAAATGAGGATGGGAAAGCAAGAACAAACTGGACAAAGGGCAAGATGGGCACCTTGAAATTCCAAAGACCAGGCAGGAAAGGACCAGCTGTGTGAGTTGGCTTTCCAGAGGGTTACTGCAGTCCACAGAATGTGGGTTTCAGCCAAAGGCTTTTGATCTTTCCACAATTAACATCCAGACCATAGTAGTTATATTTATATTCATAAGGTTTTTTTTTTATTAAGGTATCATTGATATACATTCCTACGAAGGTTTCACAAGAAAAACAATTTGGTTGCTACATTCACCCATATATCCTCCCCACCATTGCAGTCACTGTCCATCAGTGTAGTAAGATGCCACAGAGTCACTACTTTCATAAGAGGTTTTCTAGGACAGGACCATCCCTGGCCCGTCTTCCATGAAAACTGCAAATGCTTTCATTTATTCATCTCGTGGAAGCCAGGATCCATAAAGCATCCATCCACCAGCTGTAGAGCCATCCAGTCTCTGCTGAGTGCACCACTCACTGAGCTGGTGCTAAAGACACAAAGCTGGATGCGCCAGGATTCCTGTCTGTAAGGAGGTCAGAGTTTTAAGAGGAAGACAGGGCTGCACGACAGAAATGACCCACAACACGAGACATCCCATGATGAGGAGTGGTAGGGTTTGGTGACATCAGAGGAAGAAGTCACGACAGTGAGGAGGATCTAGAGATCTCGGCAGAAGGTGTGGACTGGAGAAGGCCAGCCAACTTCTTATGCCGAAGGCCTCCTTCCCATCCCTGGGGAGAATCCTATCTTCTTAAAAACCCTCTTTAAGAGGGGTGAGTACCCTGGAGTGGCTGAAGAGTCATGTGAGTGGAGGGGAGTCTTACAAGAAAGGCAGGCTGGGGCCCACTCCCTGGCTAGGAGCACCATGCAGGAGAGCTGGGCCACCATGCCCAGCAACATGGAGGGCATGGTCTTGGCCTCACCAAAAGAAGACTCGGCCTTCAGATCAAAGCTGCATGGTGAAAGCCACTGCTTGCTCCTAGGGTGCAGCAGAGGCATCCTGGTCTGCAGGCTTTGGGCTGTGCAGCATAGAGTCTCCTTCCCCTGGAAACAGCAAATCCTTACTGGGGCAGCTGAAAGCCATTAACACAGTATTGCTCAGCCATTTCTAATCCACGCCTCCTCTGAGTAACCAAAAAAACTTCACACGCCCTCCCCCTGAGAAATTCAGAAATGTCTCCTCTGCCTTCATACACATATCAGGGGAGCTGGCAAGGTAAGGTGTCCTTTGGTATAAGCTGTACAGGCCCATCAGCCAAGATTTGTCTAGCCCCTTCCTCTGTAGCCTTTCCCCCTTTACAAATATAAAATGACAATATTAAAAACTCCACTTCCCACTACAACCCCCTGGGTCATCCACAATGCTCCGGGACAAGGTTTCCATTCCCACCCCACCACCAAGAATTGCTTAGAAGTATGCAACATAGGGGTGGAGAGCGTCAGAGCCGAGGCTACAGGCTGGGAGACCACAGAGAGAGTGGAGACCAGCACTGAAGACAGGGCTGAGCCTGGGCAAGGCGAGGGGCTGGACCGAGAGGGAGATGCCGGGGATGACAGAGAAGCAGAGCAGATGGCCTCGGGCAGCACGCAGAGGGGAGTCAAGGCGGCGCCTGGATTTGTGACTTGGACAGCCTGACAAGGGTTGTGTTAAGAGAGATGGGGAAGCCAGGAAGAGTGGATCAGCACTAGAACGGCTAAAGCCTTCATGGGAAATACAAGGTGAAATACATGGTTGAGCTTCCCTGGCCCTGTATTTTTGGGATTGTTAACAAGTCACAAAAGGTCATCTGAACTTGATAAAGGGCTCCTTGCTGTGTTTTCTCATCCTTCCATACTTCCATTAGGTCATCCTATCCTCCCTTCTGTGTGTTGTCCCATCCATCCACCCGTATCATATATTGAGCATGCAGCACATATTACCATGTGCCGGGCACTGTAAGGGTGTTGGGGAATCCAACAGTAAAAAGACAATACCTTGACCTCATGGAACTATGTCTCTTTCACTGGACTATTTTAAATAATGGCACAAAGAAGGCTCCCTAAAAGAAGTGTCTTTTCTATTAACAAAATGACAAGAGACAACAAGTGTTGGCGAGGACGTGGAGAAAAGGGAACACTTGTACTCTATAGGTAGGAGTGTAAATTGGTAAAATAGGTATGGACAACAGTATGGAGATTCCTCTAAAAATTAAAAATAGAACTACCATATAATCCAGTAATCCCACTTCCTGGAAATGAAATCAATGTCTCAAAGAGATATCTGCTCCCCCATGTTCACTGCAGCATTATTCACCACAGCCAAGACATGGAAGCAACCTAAGCATCTATTGCCAGATGAATGGACAAAGATGTGGTACATCTGTACAATGGAATATTATCCAACCATAAAAAAGAAGGAAATTCAGCCATTTGGACAACATGAATAGACCTTGAGGATGTTATGCTAAGTGAAATAAGCCAAAGAAATATAAACTGTAGGTTCTCATTTATATGTGGAATTTTAAAAAGCTGAACTCATAGAAATAGTGCAGAATGGTGGCTGTCAGGGGCTGGGGAGTAGGAGAAATAGGGACATATTGGTCAAAAAGTACACATTTCCAGCTGTAAGATGGATAAGTTCTGGGGATCTAATGAACAACATGGTTACTATAATTAACAACACTGGACTATATACTTGAAAGTTGTTAAGACAATAGATCTTAAATGTTATCACTATATCAAAAAAGAAGTAATCATGTGAGGGGATGGGGATGTTAACCAACTTCGTTGTGATAATCATTTCACTATATATATATGTTTATCAAATCATCACATTGTATACTTTAACATGTGTTATAGGTAAATAGTGTCTCAATAAAACTGGAAAAACAGATGAAATTTTAAAAAGAAGAGTCTTCTAAGCTGAGATACAAAGAATGAGATTAGAGAACAGGAGGATTTGTGCTCCAGGTTGAGAGGAAACAAGGCTCATTGGAAGAAGGTGGGCAGAGCTCAGACGCAAGGTCCTGGGAGCAGTGTAAAGGATTCTGATGTTCCTTTTAAAGGTAATGGAAAGCTTTGGAGAGGCTGTTTTCTCCATTCTTCCAAGAATGGTTCATAAGTGGCACCATCCTGGGTGTACTGCAGAACAATTCATTCATTACATGATAGATGCCTTATGGCTTAATATTTTCAGGGAACTGAGAAATATCAACTGAATGTCAGTAAACTTTTGTTATATTCGCAATTCTAACCATCATTCAGGGGATCTCAGATGGAATCTGCTTTATACAAAGCTCTACCTGCCATACCGGGGGAGGAAGGGGAACCCAGTCACATACACTGGACTGAATCCCAGCTCTGCTCACCAGCCGCACAGCGCGGGCCACGCTCCTTCACCGCGGGCCCAGCTCCCTCAGTACTTACCGCCATCACTTCTTCCAACGAACTCTAGGAGGCAGTTCATAAATGGAGCTTGGCATATGATTTCTTCTGTTTACTAAGTATCTACCATGATGTTATTATAGTCAGTATCTGTGGAAGAACTTCCCCTGTCACGAGAGCTGGAACTGCACCCCCACCTTCCCAGTGGTTGAGAAGCTATTTCATTAAAACGTATCTTCAGTTCACAGTCTTTGCTGTTCTATTCCAGGTAACGAATTTACAAAATGGAATCATTCGGGATCTGTTTTTATGGTGTCGGTCTGAGGTTTTCTGGGCACCGTGGATGAGGGAGGCATGAGGCAATGTCCAACTCCGGGCTCGGCCCCGCAGCCCGAGGCAGGAGTCCCTCCTGGAGCCTTTAGGCAGCCAGCACAGGCAGGTGCTGTGTCACGTGACCAGGAAAAGGCCATCCTCACTCCCGGCTGGATTCGCTGGGCTCTGAGCCACCGGTTACCTCTTAAGAAGTGTTTTCAGGACTAATGGTAGACATTTCTGACCAATATGATTGTAAGGATTATCTGTAAAGTAGCAGAAATCAGGCAGACATTTTCTCTTCATGGACAAACCACAGTGCGTCCCTACCCCCTTGGGTCAAAGACAGGAAACAGGAAACCCAGTCTTGTATGTGTCACAAACGCCTAGAACAATGGGTGCTCAACAGATCCTTGCTGAGGGGAAGAAGATGTTCAGGGGCTAGAAGGCCTTTCCCGGCATTTAAATGCGGGAAGGTGAAGACTGAGGATGGGATTCTACTGGGAGCAGAGTATTTTTCAGCACCTGGGACCCATGGGCAGGGCCCACCTCCATCTGGAGAGGGCAGGGACTCCTTTAGAAGGAGGCTGAAGTTAAACCTACTAATTCAGCAAGTCTAAGTCTGCCTCACTTCACAGTTCCCGGGGCCCTTTCCCACACATCCTTTCAGTTCCTGCCAACAACTCTGTGAAATAGATGGTATTACCCTCTTTTTAGGGATGTGGAAACTAAAGCTAAGAGAAGTACCCAAACCAGGCTGGTAGTCAGAGCCACTAGAGTGGTTTTGAAAATTGCAGAATCCCAATCCCCAGGTCCAGACCTGCCTCAGGTTTGGGGTGGGAGCAGCCTGGAGATCTGGATTTATAATAATCATCACTAGGTAATTATTTTAAATAATGATCTACATTTAGGAACCACTAAGTTCTTGAGTGGTCACAGGGCTAGGAGCGCCCCCCTCCCCGACCCTGACAGTCTCCTGTATGTCTCCCTACTTATCTTCCAGGGCCCTGTCCCTTGACTGGCCATAAATTATTCTCATCTGATAACTCTACACGGGCCAGATTTAAACCATTACCCTGGGAACCAAGCCAGCAGATGTATTCACGGAGTCTGTAGGGGGCAGCCTGACCCAGCATACTTTGTGCCTCCCCATCGAAATGCAAATTTGTAAGGTATTTTATCACATTATACCCCTATCAATATGAATTTTTAAATGATAACCAAGAGGAACTGATGGATTTTAGAATGGTACTACGCATGGACAAAGAATCAGATAGAAGAGGAGCGAAGAAATCAACCATTTCATGTGCAAAATTCCTGTCACCAAAGCAGAGGGCCGATCTACCTCCTTCTGTTGAAAGTGAGCAGAAAAATGAAGAAAGCATTTGAGTAAACTACGTATGGCAGTGGTAGTTCTATATATTTACACTTATGTTTCTTATTATTGGTAATTTTGTACTTCTAATCTGATGACCAGTTAGCAGATTCACCTTTCCACATTTCCTGCTTCTCCTTTTCACTTCTAGGATTTTAGAAACATGAAAAACAAAAAGACAAAACAAAGCAAAGCAAAAGATTAAAATTGAAAGAGTTCTCCTGTGGGGCTTGAAAACACATTTTCTCAAATAAGATGGAGGATGGAGTCACAAATAAATTGGAACTATGAAGTATAGAAAAGACAAGGAGTTGGCATGATCTACAAAAGGTCCTTAGATAACATGCATATTTTTACTCAAAAGACGTTGATCACTAAAGACTTCTGGGAAGATGGCGGCATGAGCAGGGTGGCGGAAATCTCCTCCCAAAACCAAATATATTTATGAAAACACAGCAAATACAACTATTCCTAAAAGAGAGACCAGAAGATACAGGACGACACCAGCCTGCAGCTACACCTGAAAGGACTCGGCACCCGCGAGGCGGGTAAGATATGGAGCTGTGACCTGGCGGGATCCAGGCACTCCCCCACCCCAGCGCACCGGCGGGAGGAGAGGATTCAGAGCCGGGAGGGAGTGGAACCACAGGGTCAAGGAATAACCAGCCCTGGTGATCTGCTCCGGGAGCACTGACACACTTAGCACGGTGTATGGGAGATTGGAGAGACAGAGATGCAGATTCCACGACGGCAGGTCCACCCAGCCGGTTCCCCGGGACAAAAGAAAACCACGGGCTTTTTTAGGGATCTTAAAGAGACAGGGGCCCAATGGAGGACCAGGATCGTCCCAGCGCACTCAGCCAAGCAGGCTGGGAGTCCTGCGGAATTTTGGTCCCCTTGGACTGCAGCTGGGAAAAGCAGTCGCAGGGAGACTTCCCACAGAAATCAGCAGCCTCCCATTCGTTCCCTCCCGGGCCAGAGTCACAAAGGGCCTGGCGGAGTGGCATGGCTGTGGAATAGTGGTGCAGCAGCGCCACCTACAGGATCCCCACAGAAACTACATCTGGCAGGCATTTTTTTTTCTCTCTGTTTTCCCTTTCTTCTTTTTTTCTTTCTCTGACCACTTCTATCGCCGTGAAAAGACAGAGATATGGTACAAACAAACCTTACCCAGAAACCCCAGACCAGACTACCAGAGAGGGAGTCTGAACAGATGGACAGGCACAATCTTCCTGAAAGAGAATTCAGAATAAAAGTCATAACCATACTGATGGATCTACAGAGAAATATGCAAGAGCTAAGGGAGGAAGTGAGGGAAGTGAGGAAAGACAAGGCAGAGATGAGACAAGTGATCGACGGGCTTAACAGCAGACTGGATGAGGTGGAAGAGACTGTTAATGGAATAGAAATCAGGGAACAGGAATACAGAGAAGCTGAGGCAGAGAGAGATAAGAGGATCTCTAGGAATGAAGGAATATCAAGAGAACTGTGTGACCAATCCAAATGGAACAATATTTGCATTATAGGAGTACCAGGGGAAGAAGAGAGAGAAAAAGGGATAGAAAGTGTCTTTGAAGAAATAATTGCTGAAAAATTCCCCAGGCTGGGGAAGGAAATAGTCTCTCAGACCACAGAAGCCCACAGATCTCCCAACACAAGGGACCCAAGGAAGACAACACCAAGACACATAATAATTAAAATGGCGAAGATCAAAGATAAGGACAGAGTATTAAAGGCAGTTAGAGAGAGAAAAAAGATCACCTACAAAGGAAAACCCATCAGACTATCATCAGACTTCTCAACGGAAACCGTACAGGCCAGAAGAGAATGGCATGATATATTTAACATAATGAAACAGAAGGGCCTCGAACCAAGAAAAGTGTATCCAGCATGATTATCATTTAAATATGACAGAGGGATTAAACAATTTCCAGACAAACGAAAGTTGAGAGAGTTTGCCTCTCATAAACCACCACTACAGGATATCTTAAACGGACTGCTCTAGAGGGAAGCACCCCTAAGGCTAAAAAGATGTCACCAGAGAAAATAAAATCATAGCAAAGAAAGCAGAACATCCAAATACTAACTAAAGGCAAAGAATAAAACACCTAGTATATAAAGAATGGAGGAGGAAGAATTAAGAAGGGAGAGAAATAAAGAAACATCAGACGGTGTTCCAATAACTTAACAAGAAAGTTAAGTTAGATTGTTAGATGGTAAAGAAGCAACCCTTGAACCTTTGGTAACCACGAATCTAAAGACAGCAGTGGCAGTAAGTACATATCTATCGATAATCGCCCTAAATGTAAATGGACTGAATGCACCAATCAAAAGACACAAAGTAACAGAATGGATAAAAAAGCAAGACCCATTTATATGCTGCTTAAGAGACTCACCTCAAACCCAAAGATATACACAGACTAAAAGTGAAGGGATGGAAAAAGATATTTCATGCAAACAACAAACAGAAAAAAGCAGGTGTTGCAGTACTTGTATCAGACAAAATAGACTTCAAAACGAAGAAAGTAGCAAAAGATAAAGAAGGACATAACATAATGATAAAGGGGTCAGTCCAACAAGAAGATATAACCATTATAAACATATATGCACCCAACACAGGAGTGCCAGCATATGTGAAACAAATACTAACAGAATTGAAGGAGGAAATAGACAGCAATGCAGTCATTTTACGAGACTTTAACACACCACTCACTCCAAAGGATAGATCAACCAGACAGAGAATAAGTAAAGACACAGAGGCACTGAACAACACACTAGAACAGATGGACCTAACAGATATCTACAGAACTCTGCACCCAAAAGCAACAGGATACACATTCTTCTCAAGTGCACATGGAACATTTTCCAGAATAGACCACATACTAGGCCACAAAAAGAACCTCAGTAAATTCAAAAATATTGAAATCCTACCAACCAACTTCTCAGATCACAAAGGTATAAAACTAGAAATAACTTTTAGAAAGAAATCAAAAAGCCTCACAAATACATGGAGACTTAACAACATTCTCCTAATGAATCAATAGGTTAACAACGAAATCAAAACAGAAATCAAAGAATATATGGAGACTAATGACAACAACAACACAAAGCCACAACTTCTGTGGGACACAACAAAGGCAGTCCTAAGAGGAAAGTATATTGCAATCCAGGCCTATTTAAAGAAGGAAGAACATTCCCAAATGAATAGTCTAAAGACACAATTACTGAAATTGGAAAAACAAGAACAAATGAGGCCCAAAATCACCAGAAGGAGGGACATAATAAAGATCAGAGAAAAAAATAAATAAAATTGAGAAGAATAAAACAATAGAAAAAATCAATAAAACCAAGAGCTGGTTCTTTGAAAAAATAAACAAAATAGATAAACCCCTAGCCAGACTCATTAAGAGAAAAAGAGAATCTACACATATAAACAGAATCAGAAACGAGAAAGTAAAAATAAGGACGGACCCCACAGAAATACAAAGAATTATAAGAGAATATTATGAGAATCTATACGCTAACAAGCAGGAAAACATAGAAGAAATGGACTTCTTAGAAAAATACAACCTTCCAAGACTGACCAAGCAAGAAACAGAAAGATTAAACAGACCAATCACCAGCAACGAAATTGAATCGGTAATCAAAACACTACCCAAGAACAAAACCTCCAGGACAGATGAATTCACCTCTGAATTCTACCAGACATATAGAGAAGAAATAACACCCATTCTTCTTAACGTTTTTCAAAAAATAGAAGAGGAGGGAATACTTCCAAACTCATTCTATGAAGCCAGCATCACTCTAATACCAAAACCGGGCAAAGACCTCACTAAAAAAGAAAACTACAGACCAATATCCCTGATGAACGTAGATGCAAAAATACTCAACAAAATATTAGCAAACCAAATTCAAAAATATATCAAGAGAATCATACACCATGATCAAGTGGGATTCATCCCAGGGATGCAAGGATGGTACAACATTAGAAAATCCATCAACATCATCCATCACATCAACAAAAAGAAGAACAAAAACCACATGATCATCTCCATAGATGCTGAAGAAGCATTTGACAAAATTCAGCATCCATTCATGATTAAAACTCTCAACAAAGTGGGTATAGAGGTCAAGTACCTCAACATCATAAAGGCCGTATATGACAAACACACAGCTAACATCATACTTAACAGTGAGAAGCTGAAAGCTTTTCATCTAAGATTGGGAAAAAGACAGGGATGCCCACTCTCTCCACTGTTATTCAACATAGTACTGGAGGTCCTAGCCATGGCAATCAGACAAAACAAAGATATACAAGGCATCCAGATTGGTAAAGAAGTCAAAATGTGACTATTTGCGGATGACATGATACTGTACATAAAAAACCCTAAAGACTCCACTCCAAAACTACTAGAACTAATATCTGAATTCAACAAAGTTGCAGGATACAAAATTAACACACAGAAATCTGTTGCTTTCCTGTACACTAACGATGAACTAACAGAAAGAGAAATCAGAAAAACAATTCCATTCAAAGTTGCATCAAAAAGAATAAAATACCTAGGAATAAACCTAACGAAAGAAGTGAAAGACCTGTACTTTGAAAACTACAAGACACTCCTAGGAGAAATTAAAGAGGACACTAACAAATGGAAATGCATCCCATCTCTTGGCTAGGAAGAATAAATATTGTCAAAATGGCTATACTACCTAAAACATTCTACAGATTCAACGCAATCCCTATCAAACTACCAACAGCTTTCTTCAATGAACTGGAACAAATAATTCTAAAATTCATATGGAACCACAAAAGACCCCGAATAGCCAAAGCAATCCTGAGAAGGAGGAATAAAATAGGGGGAATTACGCTCCCTGACTTCAAGCTCTACTACAAAGCCACAGTAATCAAGACAATTTGGTATTGGCACAAAAACAGACCCACAGACCAGTGGAACAGACTAGAATATCCAAACATTAACCCAGACATATACAGTCAATTAATATTTGATAAAGGAGCCTTGGATATACAATGGGGAGATGACAGCCTCTTCAGCAGCTGGTGTTGGAAAAACTGGACAGCTACATGTAAGAGAATGAAACTGGACTACTGTCTAGCCCCATACACAAAGGTAAACTCAAGGTGGATCAAAGACCTGAATGTAAATCATGAAACCATAAAATTCTTAGAAAAAAACATAGACAAAAATCTCTTGGACATAAACATGAGCGACTTCTTCATGAACATATCTCCCTGGGCAAGGGAAACAAAAGCAAAAATGAACAAGTGGGACTATATCAAGCTGAAAAGTTTCTGCACAGCAAAGGACACCATCTGTAGAACATCCTACAGTATTGGAGAATATATTCATAAATGACGTATCTGATAAGGGGTTGACATCCAGAATATATAAAGAACTCATGCACCTTAACAAACAAAAAGCAAATAACCCAATTAAGAAATGGGCACAGGACATGAATAGACACTTCTCTAAAGAAGAAATTCAGACGACCAACAGGCACATGAAAAGATGCTCCACATCACTAATCATCAGAGAAATGCAGATTAAAACCACAATGAGATATCACCTCACACCAGTGAGGATGGCCAACATCCAAAAGACTAAGAACAACAAATGCTGACAAGGATGCGGAGAAAGGGGAACCCTCCTACACTGCTGGTGGGAATGCAAATTAGTTCAACCATTGTGGAAAGCAGTATGGAGGTTCCTCAAAAAACTCAAAATAGAAATACCATTTGACCCAGGAATCCCACTCCTAGGAATTTACCCTAAGAATGCAGCAATCCAATTTGAAAAAGACATATGCACCCCTATGTTTATCGCAGCACTATTTACAATAGCCAAGAAATGGAAGCAACCTAAGTGTCCACCAGTAGATGAATGGATAAAGAAGATGTGGTACATATACACAATGGAATATTATTCAGCCATAAGAAGAAAACAAATCCTACCATTTGCAACAACATGGATGGAGCTAGAGGGTATTATGCTTAGTGAAATAAGCCAAGTGCAAAAAGACAAATATCACATGATCTCACTCATATGTGGAGTATAAGAACAAAGAAAAAAAACTGAAGGAACAAAACAGCAGCAAACTTACAGAACCCAAGAACGGACTAATAGTTACCAAAGGGAAAGGAACTGAGGAGGATGGGTGGGAAGAGAGGGGCAAGGGGGAAAAGGGGGCAGTACGATTAGCAGATGTAATGTTGGGGGGACACGGGGAGGGCTGTACAACTCAAGAGACGACAAGTAATGATTTTTAGCATCTCACTAAGCTGATGGACAGTGACTGTAATGGGGTTGGTGGGGGGGACCTGATGAAGGGGGTAATTTAATAACCATAATATTGTATATGTAATTGTAGATTAATGATACCAAAATAAATTATAAAAAAATAAAGATGTCGATCACTTTGCCCCTAGTTGTGGGCAGAAATGCATACAGCTCTGTAAGTGATGTACATGCTTTGGCAGAAGGAAAAAGGTTAAAGACTTACTTTAGAAAACCCTGACTGGACATGCCAATGAGCAAGAAAACAACAGAATCCTGAGCAAGACTTTAAAGATAATACATATATTTTTAATCTCAGAAAATAGTCAACAGATTCCTCTACAGTACTGGATAATGGGCTATTTATAACTATAGGATTTAAAGATACCCAAATGGAAAAACAGAATCTTATCACTCCTTTACAGGCATTATGATATGTCTAGAAGAAAAATGTCTGTTCTGGTCACTTATGCTCAATAAAGACCCTGGTACCTTCCATCAGAATTGAGGACAAAGATTGAAGACTAGTTTCTTAAAATGTGGCTTTGTTTCGCATTAGAAGTCCATAGTAATAAGAGATACCAAGACGATTTATCCCTTGCCTATTCAAAGGTACTACCTTTTCAATAGGAAGTGCCTGGCAAGAAAGGATACTTTAATATTGGTATCAGTCATTTTGCCTGATAATCTTATTCGCTGGTTTTGTGAATACCATGGACAACTTATTATTTAAAGTTACATCTGAAGTACTTGCTACTCTGATATATCCGGGCCCTATGTGTGGGCAGGAAAAGCATATCCATCAGGTTAAGAGTCCTATGCATTGAAGGACTCTGGCAGGCCCCACAAATGAATGCCAAAATGGGAAATCTGAGGTGTGCCGATCTGTCATAACCACTGGCCTCCAGGTCACTCACCTGCTGCTTGGAGGGCTGAAGCAGGAGAAACCACTTCTGCATTTCTTAACACTAACATGCACGTTCCTTGTACATACCTGGGTGGGCACCACCCTCAGCATAAAAACCAATTAAAAACTCCAGTACTGTGCTGCCTTTAATCAGGAAGCGTGTAGGAAACATTTGTCTGCATGCACATGGACTGAGAGGGACACAGTTCAGTGCATTGACTTTCACCCTTTCCCAGACAGGGGAGGTGAGCCTGACCTTGCCACAGTGGGTGGAGGTTCCTGTGGAGGAATCCGGTGGCCTGGAGTTCACGAGTCTGACCCCAGTCAACCTCTTCCTTCCTCTGGGAAGCTGGCATTGCACTCTGGAAGCACTTCTGCCTCCAGGAATATGGAATGATTTGCTGGCCACACACACCAGCAGGCCCCATGGCCGCCCAAGTTGGCCTCACGGACAGACCGTGTCCCTACTTCTCCCCCAAGACCACTTGCTCTGTGGATATGCAATGGGTTTTAAGAAGAGATAGGCTAACGCCTAGGGTTCTAGGCGCCCGGAACTGAGGGCAGCCGTGGCAGGCCTAGGCAAGGCAGTAAGGAGTTCAGGGAGGGAGGGAAAGACAATGGAGCCTTCTGGTCTCATTCCTTCCTGCGTGTCTACTCTGAGTTCACAGAGGCAGGGAGAAAGCAGAATGGCATTTTCCTCTGTTTAAAGGTTCAACAGAAAACAGGTCCTCTCCTGAATCTGCCCCACCTCAAGTCCTGCCCTAACTTTCTAACAACTACTATAAAAAGATTTAAGACACCTGCTACCTACCGACTGCGTACTAGGAGCTGGGTGATCTCAGCACTTCACAAACGCCATCTCCTTTAATCGGTAGAGTGACCCTGGGAGGTGGGCCCATGATGGCAGAAGAGGAGCAGGACTGAGGAGGGCAGAGGTGCTTGTCCAGCTGACCCTGAGCCAATTTTACCCAATGTCACTGTGCCTCGGCCTCATCTGTTCAGTGGGGAGGAGACCTCATAAGGTTGCTGTGAGGATTAAATGTTTAGACTTAGAACCGTACGTCCTTACTAACCACAAGCTGCTACCAAATCGACAGGGTAGTATAGCAACTTACTGAGTGAGATTTTTTTTTTTAAGAAAAAGATCACAAAACCCATTGTGTCTTCGTTAGCCTGACTTCCCCCCAAAAGCACTGCCCGTGACAGGGGCCCCCAGGCAGATAGTTTATCAGGAATAGGGACAGGAGGCTGGGAGGAGGACGGTCAAGAAGCCCAGGATGCAGCTGGTTGGCGGGGTCAGACAAGGACAGTCCAGGGGACCGAGAGCAACGGTCTTCAGGGCTGTCGGACGGGATGGATGGGGGAAGCGTATCTCTGCCGGCCCCCACCCCACTGGAAGGGGTGCTGCCAGGGCGACGGCCAGCCCCAGATGGCAGCAAAGGCAGAGACCCCTTCTGGCAGGGCACCTCTGGCTGGGCCTGCAGGAAGCTGCCCACAGCCGCTTGTATCAGGCTGTGCAGTGGCTGCAGGCTGAGAGGACTCACAGCGGTGCACAAGGCATCCACTTCGTTCACTCAACAAATCCATGCTCAGCCCCTGCTGGGTGCCAGGCAGTGAGGACACTGCAGAGAATGAGGCAGGCAAGGCGCTTGCTCCCTCCTCCCTGGCTGCAAAGGAGACGATTAGGAAACGAGTAAAAAAGGTACTTTTAGATAGGGATAAAGTACTAGGAAGAAAATTAAATGGACTGGTGGTGCTTGGAGGAAGACTTCCTTTAAACATAAGGAGCAGGAATGGCCTCTCTGAGGAGGTGAAATTTGACTTGAGGATCAAGTTACAAGAAAGAGCCAGACAAAGAAGGCGAGGAACAGATGCACAGATCCAGAGCTGAGTTCTCCAGCAGCCGGGAGGCCAGCTCAGGAGGGACGGAGGCAGCTGCCCGAGAGCACTGGGACTCCGGGAAGGGGGCAGGCGTCCTGAGGGACCTTGAGGAGGCCAAGGCGAAGAGCCTAGATTTTATTCTGAGTGCACTGAGAAGCCAGTGGAACATTTTTAGGCAGGGGACTTATGTGATCTGGTTGCTGTGTGAAGAAGTAGAACAAGATGAGAAACAGGGAGATGAGTAACTGCTGCTTTTGTAGGTCAGAAATGGCTGAGCATTGGCAGTTTCACATGGTTCAGCCTGATTCCCGTCCTGTTAGACTGTCCCTGAGAATAAGAGCAATGTCTTAATAAGGCTGTAAAGCCTGCAACCACGGTGGCGTCTTCCGAGAGGGGGCACGGGCCGTGTCGCCAAACTGGGAGGAGGAACGGAACTTCTTAGGTGGCTGGGCGTGGAAGCACAGGGAGGGGTCTCTGGCGTCCCTGCAGCCCCCAGGGCACACAGGAAATGAATTATCAGTGTTTGCGCTCTACCACTTTGCTGGGTGTGGGGTCACTGGTGCTCTGCCAACACACAGCAAATCCCCCACCAGGCTGCAACGACGGGCACTTATCCGCTTTAACACAGACACACGGTGCAGGGCGGGCGTCGGCAACTACTTACCTCCCTTGCTCATACTTCTCCTGCCTCTAGCTTCCCTAAGAAGGGAAATTCTTCAGAGCAGGAGAGAGGGATCTGTGTAAGAGGTGACCACAACTTTTGATCAGCGTATCTGTTCCACAGTGACAAGCCTTCACCTGCACCGCGGCAGCTCCCTGTCTTGGGGATTTCGTAGTTAAGCAAAATGCAGCCTGGTGAATAGCCAGGTCCAATTTAGCATTCAGACTAGATTAGCACACATTTCTATTTTTCTACCCCTCCACATTTTGCTTCGGTGCATAGAACACCATTATATTAAGGGTGTGAAGGTTATGCTTTAAAGTATGTGGGAGAATATGGCAGAAAAGTTTATCTTTGGGCTGTGTCAACTTATCTAGTACCCAGTATTTGCCATGCCTTTTTTAGATATTTCATGAGGCTACTAATACCACTCTTAATTAAAAAAACCACAAGCTGTCTAGTAATTAAACAATACCTTGATGTTACTGTACATTTTGATTTTCAGGTTGCTATCCTTGAAGCACAGAGGGAAAGTGCTTGCTTGACCCCTCAGTCACCTGGAGACCATTACAGAGAAATCCTATGGGCAGAGGCAATGAAACTTCATTGTAAATTAAATCCCACATGAATCATTATTGATTATCAGCCAGTAAAGCATTGTGTTTGGGATAAAGTTTGAAGAAGGACAAGAATTTTTTTCTCTTTGAAGCTTTTAAAAACTAGTTACTGAAGGCCTTTGGGGCTGCCCAGAGTCATTCTTAATTTATACTTTCTAAGATACGTTGGGTTTGTTAACATTGGTCAATCATCTAGAGTAGCAAAATAGGACAGTGACCTGGAATAAAGAGCTTAAAATATGTAAATTACATAAAGATGAAACCACTAAGGTATTTTACAGTCTCCCTGGAACTGAGTTCTGTAGAACTACACCAAAATCGAGTCCTTTTCAAGTACAAAGAAGAAATAGCTTTTTTTTTTGGTGGTGGTGGGGAACATCCTGACCCCAAAATGATAACACTAAAGTGAGTCTAGAGACGGCTTCGGCTAAAAGGTGGTTAGAAGTCAAATATTGGCTACCTAGGGAGGCCAACCCTAACAGTGTAAGTGGGTTATTTTAATCCCATCTAATTTCCCAGAATATTCAGGATATCCCAGTGGGGTACCTGGAATACTCTAGTCCCCAGTGCAGTGAGAGGAAATAGTCACTCAAAGAATCCCATCCTACTTTGAGCTGCATTAAAAGATACAAAGAGTAGATTTGCATGTCAGTAAATATGTACACAAATAATTGACAATATACTCCCTGTAAATTTCATTCCCAACATCACCCTTGACAAAAAAGGAACGATGAGGAGTACCTACAAAGGGGAAATACCTTTTCCCCTGCTTCTGGATTCAACCACAACAGACCATGACACGTTATAATTTTGCATGGCACAGGCTTTTATATTAAACAGTTCCCTTTCAATTATTCATTAAAATGAAGAAAATATATTTTTTAGTGAATCCATGAACCAATCAAATAGGATGCTTGTCTCAAATGTTTCTGATCTGAGGAATATGCTACATGCTGGTCATTCTTAGGACACAGGCCTAAACAATCAAACAAGAACAAACCTTTTTTAATGATCAAGAGTTTCTGGTGGAGAAAAGGTCACTTTCTAGGTTACAAAAAAATCACAAGTAAGGATCTGAGGGATAATGGTGTGGGGTTTTTAAAAAATCCCTTCTAGCCTTCTAAATAAACTTAAACAGGACTTCTTTAAACACACGTTTGCACTGGTCACCATTTAATGACTGTGTGTTTGTATGTGTGTATTTTGCGGGAACAAAACAGAATTCAGACTACCAGTAAAAGATTATATACCCCATTTTCCTCCCCAGGGATTTATTGCCAAGTCCACCTACAATAAACAAAAGGTGACATAGAGACAGTGGCACTAAAGTGCTTATGTATATGTGTGTGGGGGGGGTGGCCATTACTGGCTCCTCATTCAAAAATCCACATTTCAAGGCATAATATCTCTGCTCAGGGGGAATCAGCCCAGCTTCCTTTAATTCCGTCCTTCCTTACATTCTCTGTGGTAAGTTTCTGCTATCCCCAAGACCTAAGAAAGATCTATGTACTGCTGACTACACTAACTGTATTACCGCCCTGTTAAGTCGTTACATGTTCACTCTGTGTGCGGCACAGCAGGGCTGCAGTCCGCAGACAACGGCAACGCGCCTCCTATAAAACAGGCACGAAGGCTCGCCAAACACACTCCACGTCTACACGCCAGATTCTTTTCCACACGCTTAACTATCACATGCTAACTCATTATCAGAGTTAAAAATCTATTACTCTTAAAAATCTATCCTCATGCCATTTTCCAAATATCAATTGTTCATTACTTTTCAGCAGACAATAAAGGCATTTCAAAAATGTTTGTTGTTGTAAATTATATATAGTAAAAAAAAATATTGCCCAGTAAATGTTCTGTCTTGTTTTTTACTTAATCATTCCATTCTTTATATGATGCTACTAGGAAAAGCTTAAGAATTGAAAGGAAAACCTTTGGGGTCCATTTTCATGGGACCAACTTCCTTGTAAGTTATTGATCTGGGGTGCCTTCTCTCTGGCTCTTTTTCGTTCAGGCAGACGCTTCATTATTCTCACCTTAATGGCTGTCGTTGCTACCCATGGATTAAATCTAGTATGCATATATACATAGCATCTTCATCTATTTTATATATAATATAAACTGGCAGTATATTGAAAATTTAGTAGACTTTTTAAAAAGTAGAAAAGGCATATCAAACATTAAGTTTGCAGAAAATATATACCCAAACCAAATGTTACTGTACTTTATTCATTCTTAACATGGCTCCTTCCCCCTAAAATGTAAGAAATGCATAATTTTATCCAGAGTTTAAAATCAAAGCAATATTCTACGTGGTTAAATTTCTGTTATTATTAGATCAGCTATTTCCATAAAGGAAATTTATAATGATTTAATCATTAACAATATAAACATCTTTTGTTAGAAGCACATTTTACATTGATTACATTGTATTGAAGAAGGTTTTAAAGCACTGAATCTAAAAATAAATCTATCAGGATCTGTGAAGACATTTTTGCTAAGTGTACACTGGCCTAAAAATATCTTTTAAAATCAATTTAGATAATTTGGCTGAGGGGTTCATATGGACTTATTGACACATAGGCTATGATTTCCTGCATGAAAGAATAACCTACCAAATTAGTAACATAATCCAGGTCAAGTTTATGGCATAATAAGAGTTCCTGGAAAATATAAACTGGGTCTGTGGAGATTTTTTTTCCCAACGATGGGCTTGTGGATGGATGAGTTAGAAGGGTGGGAGCGTGGAAAGCTGAAAACTAAAGTTGAAGGATACATAAGGGTAGAGAAAATATAGTGGAAGTGATATCTCCCCTTTTCACTACATTATCCTTTGTAATGAAAGGCAACATTCACTTCCATGTACCTCGATGGGACATGCCAGTGACTGTTTCACAGAGGTAACATCAGTCCTAGAAATCATCCCCAAACTGGAACAGCACCGCACAGTGCCCCCACCATTACACACACCCCAAAAGTAGATACTTGTCAAATGCTGGGATTTTTAAAATAACTGTGCTTTATTTACAAACACTAATATTTAATTCAGTGATTCCTGGGGAGGGGGGCAGCCATTACTAACCAGCTTTCCATAAAACAACAAAAGTCAGTGGCCACTAGGTAGGAAATGAAAGGAGGGGGGGGCACAACCACCTTTGTCTTTCATCCCTAGCAATGAACATGTCTGGGACGTGCAGACGGCCCCATGAATTCAGGATTGCCTAACTGCTCACAGAAAACACACTTTATACATAAATCAATAAATCAGCCTGCAACGGCAAGACGGGCAGCCGGTTCCCAGACAAAATGAATATGCATAAGCACCACCTCCTAGGAGGGCTTCTGTGCCCAGGCAGGATCACAGAATCGGGAAGGACGGTTCCGGGAAGGCGGCGGCAGTGCCCCGGAGGAAGGACACGCGGCTCCCCGCGAGGGAGAAGGGCCCGCGGCGCGCGGCCGGCAGGGGCGGTGGGGAGGGCGAGGACCACCTCACCTTGGGGAACCGGGCGCGAGCGGGCGGCGGCCCGCAACTGCCCCGCGCGCCGCCGAGGCGCGCAGCCACTCCGCTACTTACCCGTGGGCGTTATTAAGGGATGCGAATGGCTCTGTTAGTGAGGAGGGACCTCTTTCTTTCTGTCCTGTGGAAATTCCAAGTTAAAAAAATCCTGGAGCAGCAGTGCATGCGAGTCCGCACTCCGCCCCCAGCCGTGTCCACACTCGTCGCCAGCCCCCAACTTGCGGCAGCGGGGGCCAAAAATCAATCCCCAGCCCGAGCGATCCGCGCGCAGGCAGACAAAGGCTTCACCCCGGCAGGCCGGAGTCTGCCTTCGCTTGGAAAGCGCTAACCTGCCAGTGACATTGCAGCAAGGGGTCCTACACGTTGCTTTTCTCCAGAGGATTCTGTTATGACATCCGAAAATAAGCCCTGACACTGTTCCGTGACAGTGGGACAACCATGTCCCATGCTTCTCCAAGAAACATTCCCAGTCCCTTTTGTGTGAGACCAGAAAACACCTGGCGGTCTCCTGGCCCCGAGTTCGTGCCTCGCAGACACACCCCTCTGGCATCCAGTCCTGAAAGACCTTTCTTGGTCTTGCCACTCAGCAGCCTTCAAAAGCCCTTTGGGTTTGGGGAGGGAGGCAGGAAGGGAAGAAAAGAAGGAGGGAGGAAAGGAGGGATTAGGTTTAATCCATTCAGAGATGCCATGGTTAATATCAATCAACTACTGGTGCTTTTAGTTCCAAGACAAACTGTTTTACTAAATGGGTGAAAAAAATTTTTAAGTCTGGGGTCAGGAGGTTTGGTCTGAATGCACTATAATAGGAGAAACATAAAGTGCTTTTGTGCAGCCCTTTGTCTGGATTACTTGGCCCCTGAGTGGGCCAGACCGTCTTGGTTTGTGACACACCAAACCCCCAGCAAGGCCACCATGTTGGGGACTGAAGTGAACAGCCCATGTTACAAATTTGGCTAGTATTTGCCAGTAAAGTATACAGTTCAACTCAGTTAAGAACTAATTTTGAAATCTGCAAAATACACATCTGTGGAGGTGGGCCCTTGGTGGGGGTAGAGTGGGCTTCTAACTTTCTTGATAGTCAGAATTTCCTACACCTGTGGGAGAAAGCCACCTGAGCTGCTGGCTGCGGTTTCTTCAGTGTCTTCCAGTTCTTGGTCCAAAAATTGTTAAGGGACCTATGTGGTTAATATATAATTGTGTTAAACATGCCTGTTGTGAATTTTATTATTTTAATTAAGTTACCTTTTTCTATTTCTTAGTGTTCATTCATAATTATGTATCTTTCTCAAAAGTACTAAAACTCCATTAGTACAATTACTGTTTTTCAATGAATCAGATTGGTCTTCTTACCATGATTCTCAATGAGAATTAATGGCACAGTAACTACAGATGTTGCAACTGAAGACACATGCGTGAAAGAAGTGGGAATTTCACTGGGACCTCTGCATCATTTTTCCAATGCCTTTCTGCTCTTCTCCATTCATGGGCACCACACAGAAAGACAGGATAAAATGTACCAGTTTCAGGATACTGGAGACTTGTAGAGAGCCGCATATCCTTTACAACAGCCAGTCTTTCTTTCCCTTCTAAATTGGCTTTTAATGAGCAGCTGCAAAAAGTTCAACAGCAAGCTATTAACTACTCCAGGGTCTGCTTTATGAGAAATGTGATCTGCCTGCACAACCCAGAGCCCTGCAAGTTCCAGTAAACTAGGGGCAATACAGTTTTAGAAATAAATCATTATGCCGACGTAATTGCACTGGGCATGTATGCCCTAGTAGGTGAGGATAGTGTGGAGAGGGAAGGTATATAGATTCCCCTTCTTAATGCAGATAAAGAACTGCAGCTGTTTTCTTAGTCTCACCAAAAGAATGAAAAATGTCACTAATTCTTTTAAGACAAATGCAAGCAACTGGCTTTGTTGCCGCATCTCCCTCCCTCCCCCCTCCCTCCCTCCTACCCCTCTCTCTCTGCAGCTTTAGAAGAAGGCAGTGTAAGATCGTAGCAGTGATGGAATCACGGGTCTGGCTACATTAGCAGAATCGCAGACAGCACTAGGTGATGTCTTCGCTCTCCAGCTCTCTAATTATTTACCCAGATCAAGCCTGACTGCTGGAAAATCAGCTCTCTCCAGGAGGTAACTGAGCTGAAAGGTTCTTTTCACTGAGAAGTGATGGGCTGGTAGCTGGCGTCCAGCCTACAGTCCAGTGCATCCTTGTGGGCAGTGTCACAGCATAAATACCCAGGACCACACCATTTCCTCATTCACTCCCGGAAAGTATCAGTCAGTTTAAGAAAATTAGGTAAGAAGAGCCTATCTGGTGCAGGAAACACACAAAGATTGAACCTCTAGAATAGACACAGTTCTTAAAATTAATTTTGTGAAATGAGGGAGAAGCATGATGAGATGGTTAGTGTTCAGTAGTGGGGGCACCCGTTCAAAGTCCCTGTATGCAGACAGAGCAGACTGCTTCGTTGTTCCCGCTTACGGGTGTTGTGTTCTGGTGCAGGTCCCTGCAAACAGAAAATGTTCAGGCAATATTTATGTTCTAATTTACTCCCGCTCTTATGGAAACAGAAAGCCACTAGCACTCCGTCAGCTCGTGCACTCCTCCAAAGCTTTGGGTCACTCTCTTGACTCCACAGAATAAAAGGTTAGAAAAAAATCAATTTAAATAAATCGATATCATTTATATTTGTCTCTTTCTCAAAGCTTCATTTGAAGCAACACTTAATTTTAATGCTTTCCACTTAGCAATGTGCTTTCCTACGACTACAAAACTATGGTCACACACATGCAAATTTTTGATACATCAGGCCCACAATGGGACGAGTCACCTTCAGATTCCTTCCTATTTCACCACTCGCAGACGAACATGGCTGCCAGCGAGGATCTGCTGTGAGCATTAGTGTGTGGGCCTGGCACACACGTCCCCTGCTCGTTCACCTAACCCTCTGGAAGGTGCGATGACAGGCTTCATCTGACAAACACATCATAGGTTTGGGGAGACAACATATGTCTTTTTTTATGGGAATTTCAGATTTGTGCTGTTTATTCTAACATTAAAATCAATCTGTACATTCTCCATGACGATAGCCACCTCTTAATAGTACATTTGAGGATTATTTTTCCTGTTTCCCAGTCAAAATCTGGAATTCAAAATCTGTTGTGGTTGATTAGCTTGCTGATTTTTAAAAACTGATTTTCCTTTTTAAAAATCCCTCTTTTGGGCAACTGACATTCTAACTTGAGCTTGAGAAGCAGTGGAATTTTATTCCTGTGTTCAACATCTAATCAAACCACTCCTTTGAGTTCAGTTGAGATTTGTAATATATTCATTACAGTTCTATTATGAAACATTTGCAACCATATTACAGCTTCCACAATCAAGACAAGGGGCCCAATAAATTCATTATTTAGAAAGTAACTAGTATAGGTTTGTTAAAAACTCCATATTCAGCTCCTTATTAGGCACAACATAAGTATTCCACAGAACGAAGAATTAATAGAATTGACAGATGTTTGAAGAGAGTATAGATTTAAACAAGTGAGACAGTGGGGTCATCCCTATTTCTAATATAAAAACCACTGCCCAACTGTCTTTTGATGCCACTTAAAATAGGGAAAAATTCATCTTGGTAGGAGGGAAGGAAAAAAAACCTTACAACATCTCATGTTAACAAACCGTTTTATAGGAGAAGAATAGAGTAATTTATATTAAGTTATTATTCATTGGGAGAACACATGTTAATTATAGTTTCTTCTTTGGTATTGAAAAACATTTTTAAGTGGAATATGGAGCAATTTTCCCCCAGTTCTAAGGGGAAATAAAAACATCACTATTCTCACAGCCATCACACGAACTATAAGCTATAGTGTCCAAATTTAGAATTTTTTTCTTCTATAGGAAAATGTTTATTGAGGTGATTATAGAGTTTTTAAAAAAAAAACTCTTAGGATGTTGGGGACAATTCCACTGCTCATAGGATTGCAGCTGTTTAAACAGTTTGAGCTTTTTGTCTCAACTGCATTAGGCTCAAACCAAAATCATTGTTTTGTTCACCTGATTGTGGGACAAGCTCCATTTTCCATCTTGGGGCTTGTTAAGGGTCCCTGTGCTAGAGTCCCCCTCTATGCTTTTCACCCAACAGTATCAGATATAAAGTTATTAGAACATCGGTCCATATCCCTCAAAATAACTGGTAAAGCAGGACACCCCAGCCTAGAGAAGAGTCAGCTGACTTATATGAAAATGAATAAAGGGGAACCTTCCTAAAGTGGAATCTGGAGGTTTAGAATGGGGAGCCAGTACCACTGCTTGTCAATTACAGACCACAAAAGAAGAAATGTAAACAGGAAGAATCATCAGTTACAGGCCCCAGCAGAGAAAGATGTACATTGGACCTTCTACAAGAAATCAACTACCCCTGCAACTCTCTGTTGCTTTTCTCCAGTGGATTTTGTTCAAAATAACCCCGCCCAACTTCCTCCTCCTTCTCCATAAAGTAGAGCTTCTCTCCTTTGTTTATTGGACTTGCCTATGGTTTTGCCACAGCTTGCATGTCCTGAATTGCAATACTCGGCTATTCCCAAAGAAACCCATTTTTGCTGGTAAAATAATTTTTGTTATTAGGGCTTTATCCAAGTTACATCAGGGTGAAGAGCCAAGGCAGTCGATTGTAGAGGTGGAGGCCTATGACTGTCACTTGGGGCATCCCTGGGGGAGTGCTGGCCACTCAGGCCAGCTCACCTGTAGCCAAGGCCCCTGCTGGTCCAGATCCCCTTGGATGTCCCTTTCCTTGGCCTTGGTGTTCATCGATATTGGCTGTGTGCAATCCTCACGTTTTCATGGAGACAGTCCAATTAGACCGCAGTGCTTTGTGAGTCACTCATGAGGAATCACAAGGTAGTAATTATAAAAACCAACACTAGCCTATAGAGTTACAGAGGCAGAGTGGTTTAAGCCATTAAAGTATCAGTGTTTGAAAGGCAGCTACAAAAGACCCAAATGTGGTTTATATTCTTACAAATGACATCTGCAGCTCTACAGCATGTGATGGTAGGTGGCAGTTCTATTTTGCAGAAGAGGCAAAATGACAGGAATGAAGTGACACAGCAAGCTGATGTCCCAGTCCGGGATCGCTTCTGTTGACCTGAGGGTGTTCTCCACAGGAGTCTGGAGCTCCAGATGTTCAGCCAATAAAGGGCTGGGACTGTCCCGTGATTCCTTTCGGAAAGCAAGACTGTGTCCTTGATGAGGCCTCTTGTTACTCTCCATCATTCTGCAGCCCTCATCCCACCCGCCCTCACCCAAGAGGCCACTCCCATTCCCTGCTGGGGCTGCTGCAGTCTGACACTGACCTTGAGAATCTTGCGTAAGGGCAGGCTATGGCGACCCCTGCACACTGCTGGGATTCCCTGTGTGGGAAGCAAGGAGCGGAGTCAGCCAGCCCAACACCAGCATCTAGACAGGGAGACTGTTCACAGCAGGAGTTGAGGGCGTGGTTGGTCCCCGGCCAGGAAAGGGTCCAGAACCACCTCTAATTATTGTTTTCCTGAGTTCTTTGGTCTTTCTCCTTCTACTGTGTCTCACCTTCTATCACCATCTTACAATCTTTCTATCATGGCTTGGCTATTACATCTGCCCCAATCAACTCCATTTTACCCATTTGTCATTATCTGTTAAGTTCTCATTTCAAAACCCTCAGCAGCTGGTACAGAACTAGGCGAGGCCATGCCCTATGGGGAGGCTTGAGCCTGCTCGGCTGCTCTGTTTTCCCGGTATTGCCAGCGCTTCACCTGGAAACTGACAACACCTGACCTTGATGTCTGCCCTCAAGAGCTCCAGACAAGATGAGTCACATTGTTCCAGTGACACACTTCCAAAACTGAGCAGCCCTCTCCTGGATAGATGTGGACAGTTTCCAGATTCTTCAGGTAAAAACCTGTTTTAAAGGCCATCATCATATCTGACCCTTCCTCACTGCGGGATCTCACCCTGGCTGTGACCTGGAGATAAAGCTGATTCGAGCATATTAAGGCAGGTGGGGTTTGAGCCCTTGCTTCTCTCTAGCAGGTTTGGTCAGCTCAGGCTTGGCTGTTAGTCCAGGAGCAGGGCCGGAGGAGAGCACCTAACTCCTCTGAGCCGCAGGGTCCTTATAAGTTACATGGATATGACTATCGGACTCCCAAAGTTTTGATAGATATGAACTGAGATGATGGGGGAGAAATAGGGCACCAAAGGTACTCAACCAATCTCTGTTGATCCTCTGCAACCCACCCAGTTATTTCACTCACCAGGAGATGGGACATCACCTTCTTCCTGGTGAGAGGACCCTTCCACCAGGTCCCACAAGAGCATATACACCCCTAGCCTTGGGAGCCCCTGGCAGACTGTCAGAGGCAGAAGTGACAGGTGGATGGGGTAAGGGGGTCTTTACCTGCTTGTACCAGCCCAGTTACCTCCAATAGGTCCTCCTAGCTTCTTAGCAGATGGGTCCCCAGACATTTCTGTCTTTAGGTGCTCTCAGACTTCTCTCTCTCTGTTTACCCCTGAGCAATGACTATAAGGCCATGCTGGGTGCTAGGGTACAGAGATGAGCAACACACAGTCCTGCCTTCATGGCCCTTGCCACCTGGTGGGGGCAAGAGGAACACAGCAGAGCTCCCGAGTACATACCTGAAACTGCAGTGTTATGAAGAAACACAGAGAAATCTAGAGCCCATATGGCAGGGAAGAGAGGAATGGGAAGCACGAGGTGATCAGATTTGTGTCTAAAGAGCCCTGGCTGTACGGCTGGGGCAGGGAGCAGAGCTAGAGACAGGAAGCCCAGATGGCAGATGGACCAGATACAGGCCAGAGTGGGGACTCAAGGAAGGAGGTGGTAGCCTTTGCTTGTGTGGTGACTCTGGAGGTGGGGTGGGGGTGTGAGGGAGAGGAAGGTGCCAGGGATGACAGCAGGGCTGGACGTGTGCAGTCAGCTTGCAGGGGTTCCTGGCATCAGGCAACTACATGGGAGACTGTTGGTCATCCTGCCCATGAGGTTAAGGATGTCCCACAAGGGGATGTTCTGAGGCAAGAAGGGTTGAGTGGGGTCCCTGAACCACACCCCTATTGTACATAATGACCTGAACCTTTAGGTCACCATCTGGTGTCTGCTTTGCACATGGTATCTGAAAGTGGAAGAAGTGCCTGGGAGGGACCTGACTTGGCCCCAACTACCTGCGAAGACCTTAGCTGGGGATCACAAAGGAGCTTTCTTAAACGGGACAAGAGTCCTGTTAGGTGCCTTTCAAAAATACAGGATATACACAATGGTAGGCTGACATCTGCCCCACCCTGCCCTGGGGGGACAGTCAAGGCAAAAGCAACCATCAAGTGTAGACACACACAGAGAAAGGAGCCGGTGCTGACAGGACCTGCCCAGCTTCCAGAAAAGGGCCAATTCCTGGCCTAATCTCATTCACCAAGAAGCAACAGCACATGGAGAGAAAGCAGAAGGAATAGCTCAGACCCTGCCTGGAACTCAGCATGGCCTAAATAAACAATAAATCACATAATCTCCATGAATCCTGTGATGTGGCTGGTGGGGCCTCTTCTGATTTTAGGTGGGCGCTTCACTAGCACTGTCAACAATCTCTGCCTATTTAAGCAGAACTTACTACTGTTTTTTATTGCATGGAAAATATACCCTGCCATCCATTCTGCATGCCCTTTCCAGAAACCAGTCTGTCCTCATTGCTAACAACCCTGAGCGACGCCAGACACGTTTCTTACTGGTCCTCACAACCACCCTTTGATGGAGTACCATTATTTCACGGATTCAGAAATGAATGCATAGAGAGGTTAGGTAAAGTGCTCAAAGGCACACAGCAGCGAGCAAGTGGCAGAGCAGGATGTGGATCCAAGCCTGTCCCGCATCACTCTCATGAACAGACTCAGAGTTCAGCTCTGTGTTCAGGGGTTGATTCATCCTTCCTTTCTTTTCCCCCTGTTCCTGAAGCCTGTGTCTGTCTGCCTCAATTTTCCTTCTTGCTAACATGGGTATGCAGGGGAGGCAGGGATGACAGGTACTGTATACCCCTGAGCATGAACCCATTTCCCATTCTCTCAACATTTCTCCAGCCAGCGTTCAGGTTGCCCTAAGACGGAATGTTTCATCAATGTCTGGGATAAAAATTCAGGATGGATAGACCACTGAGGTCAGTATCCGGAGTTAAGCATATGGTTATACATTTTGCAGAGACAGACATCTAATATTCAAACAAAAGATAGTTCTGAAAATCTTTGGAACACGCCAACAAATGATCTGCAGAGGCAGACAAAAATAGTTGTGTAGGAAACTTTAGTTCTAATAGGAATAAAACCCTAAGGAAAAAAAGTTGAGGAAATGACTCAGTGATGTGTATGCAGGAAAAGAAGGTGGGCCCCAGGGAACTGCAGGGATGGAATGCAGAGGCCTCAGGGCTCAGCTGGAGGAGGAGACAGGGAAATGAGGCTCTGGAGCACCTCGGCGATTCTGCTCGCCCTTCTTTTTTGTCTTCCGTCTTCCATGGCTATGACGCAGAGGCTCCTGGGGTAGGTGGTGAGCTGGACCCAGGCACCAAGACTGAGGGGCTCAGAGTCCAGGCCCCAGAGAGGCAGGATGGCAACATGGCCAGCCTCTCCTCTAGCTCTGTGACCTTGAGCCACTGGAATGTCCTTTCTAAGCCAATTTCTTCATTTGCAAATGGTGATTAGCAGTACCTACCACCTGGGTGGTTATGAAGATAAAACAAAAACATTTACATCACGTTTGAGGAAACCCTACAAGCCGATGGTAACCATGGCGATAATAATCAGCGGGGAGGCCAGCAAATCCCTTTAGGTTTGGATTGTGCTGCCCAGGGACTGAATAGCCAATTTAGGTCCAGCCCTGAGGAATGGAGAGCACGTACCTGACATTCCCAATTCAAATGATTTCCCTAGAGCTTGAGCCAACTGCAGGGTGTGACCCAGGACTGAATGGGACCCTGGACCCTGAAACCAGGTCCCAGGGGCAGGGCAGGTACTGCAGAGCTAAGGAGTCAGAAACAGGCAGACTGACCAGGTGTGGGAGGGGGCAGGGTTGAGGGGTAGATGGGACCAGGCAAAGGCTTCCCAAGTACTCTGGACCCTCCCACATGCTGGACTATCAAACACTGCACCAGGTCTCCATCAACACAACGCCTTCAGGCCAACCCCCCTGTGTGAAGTTTGAGGGTTCTGTAAGATCTCTTCACTGATTAGTGGAACATTCATGCCAACAACCAGGGTTACCAAGAACCAGTGTCCTTTCTACGTGGGGCTCTAGTTGCCAATACTGTAACCACAAATCATTAATAAACCCAAGCTTCCCTCGGACTGGTGAGTCAGAGAGAACAGCGCCCGCTGCCTGCACAGCCGCTGTGTCATTCTGCAGAGGGTTCTCGGCTGGGTGGGGCTGTCACAGGCCTGCATCCGTGAAGCAGCATCCCTTCGATAAAGGTCCTGCCGGTGCGACCCTGCCGTCTGTGTCAGCAGGCGCTCTGCCACCCACGCAGCAAATTCTGATCAAACCACAGCTTCTGGCTCAGGCCTCCCTGCTTCCTGGGGACAATGAACTCTCTCAGTGTGCTTTAAATCGAATGACCAAATACCCTTCTTAAAGCAATGCCACTGGGCCATTCTCAAATACAGTTACTCCTAAAATTAAATATATAAATGGTGCTAATGGGGACGACTGGGCCATTCTTGGGCACAAAAGGACTTCTCTGTGTAGGCTTGTTGTGAATTGTCCTTTATCAGTGGACTGATTGACAGGCCTGGAGTATTGGTGGGGAGGTGCTCACAGGGGGGCTTCCCAGAATTGTCCGCATGTTTTCAGGCTGTGTGGCCCAAGCAGGGGCCAAAGCAGAGGCTTGAGAAGGCGGTATCCAGAGCCTGACATGCCCCTGGCACTGGGGTCGGGGCTGCAGTAGGGAGGAAACCTGAGCGGGTCAAGGGCGACTTGTCATGCTCTTTCCCCCAGAAGTTGCCAAAGGGCCTCTTCGCTGAGGGACAAGTTTGGAGTGTGCTGTAGCCATCTGGAGGGCTATCGTCCACTGGGCTTTGCAGCCATTTCCTCTATGGGATTAGTTCTCCTTCCCCACATGAGGCTGTCAGGGTGTCAGCTATTACCTACAGAAGACAAAGTGTTGGGGGAGCCCCAGTGGCCCCCTCATCTGACCGCCGTGACAGCAAAGCTCTGCACGTGGCCGGCAGTGTGGCTCAGCTGTGGGACGATGACACAGCCAAGGGAGGGCACAGCCAGCCTGGAACAGCCGTGTGGGGGCCCGAGGCGGACATTCTCAGAGGCGGGATGAGGACAGTGGACAACGATGGCCCGCGTGTGGACCTGCAGTGCCTACTGGTCAGCTGCTCCTTTCTACCCTGATGACAAATCTAAGAGCCTGTGTCCACCAAGGCAGGCCCGAGAACCAGCGCTCTAGTCTCTGCCCCTCCCACTTCCATTTCTACCCCACACTAAAATGCTTGACATACTCGCAGTTCCTGTAGTGAGTCCAGCCTTCTCGGCCTCCCTCGGGCCTCTGCCCATGACCACACAGGGGTCCCTCAGCCACTTCTGCCTTCTTGTTCCTCCTGCTTCACCAAGATTGACCTCTGGAAGCCTCTCCAACGTGGCCTGGGCAGACGAGACCCTCGGCACCCTGGATCCGGCCCCTCCAGCTCCTCCCGCTCCTCATGCTTCTAGCCCTTCTCCCCAAGGGAATGTGAAGGCAGAGCCAGCACCCTGCATCTCTGTGCACTTGTGCAGAGCAGAGGCCTGGCTCTCCCTGTTTCCTGAGGGGTCTGCCTCAGCCATGTGAAGCTACCCTTGAAGCAGCAGCCCGAGTGGGGCTTACCAGCTACAGCCAGACCTGGCTCAACACAGAGATGCCATGATGGCCGGACTGTGCTGCACGACTTGTCCCTGCAGGTTGGCTAAGTGGAGACAGGTGCAGGGACACAGCAGAAGGGTTACTGGCATCCTTCCCCCCACCCACACTACAAATACATGCCAGCTGCATGCGTGTGTGTTGGGCGGGGGCACTGAGAGGAGCAGAAGCTGCAGGCTGTGGGGGCCCAAGATGCAAGCCTGATACACCCACACTCAGAGGAAAACCAAAGGCCTGGATTGCTGCTGAGAGCGTCCGGTCAAGGGCACTTAAAAACAATGCCAGAGGTACCTGGTGGTACTGTGTGATGCCAGGACAGCCTTTTGCAAAGGCCCTGTCCTGGGGGCTGGGCGCAAGGTAGAGACCGACTGTGGCTCCTGCCTGCAGCAAGGAGGGGGGCGGGTGGGAGCAGGGGCCCTGTGAGCCCTTGTGTATGACCAGGGCAGATGAGGAAAGAGAGCAGAGGACTAGAGGTGCAGGTGTGGGGACTTGGGAATAAGGTGTTTGGCCCAAGGCATCAGAGGAAGCTTGTGGGTAGTCTGTGAGCCAGGCCTTGAGTGAGACAGAGATGAGCAAACATGGGTGGGTGGGTGGTCAAAACTGCAGCTGGGCCATGCCCCGAGGCCTGGGCCGCAGAGCATGGAGGGCCCAGCAGGCAGCACGGAGTGGCAGGGCACCATGAAGGCAGGGTTGGGCAGTGATGGAGAAGTCAACGGTGCCATCCTTACAAGAAGCTCTTCTGAGGTTTCAGCAGTGTGAGTTCTGTGAACTGATCTACGTTTTAGCAGCTGGAGAGAGAAGAGCAATCCAGAGGCCGAGACAACTCAGAGCATTTTTAATCAGCCCAGGCACAACAGGGCAGGCCTGAACTAGGTCAGCATCGGAGCCACTCAAGAAACAGGGCATTGCAGGCAAGCACGGCAGTGGAGGCGGCAGGACTCGGGGACCACACTGGACTGTGGGAGGAGGGCAGCTGAGGTTTGTAACCTGATTCCCAGGGACCAGGGTGGCACAGGGAAGGGGACAGGCCTGGCTCGCCTACATGGAAGGACACAGCCAGCAGGAGCTGGAAAGCTGGGTCTGGAAAGGTCACTGCTGAGACAGCTAGGAGTCATTTGCCCAGTCGGTGGAGCACAAGTGACGAGACTGAAGAGGAGGCAGAAAAGGGGATGAGGCTGAGGTTGCTAAGAGCCAGCCTCACACTAAGGAGGGTGACGTGCAGCAGGTGCCCAACAAGTGAACACAAGCTCACGGGGCGGACGTCCCAGCTGAACTCTTATTGCACATCCTAGAGCCCCTCCCTTGAAACAGGCAGATGCAGGCTGGATCAGAGGGACCCAAAAACTTGTCATTGTCCAGCCCCACACCCAGAGAATCTCCTTCAATCTGGGGTGGGACCCCATCATCAGCACATTTTGAAAAACCCCAACTGTAAAGACAGGGTTGAAAGCATTGAAAGAAATGTTCTAATTCTACAAATGAAGGGCAGGGCCCAGGGATTTGCTTATTAATATTTTTTTTCTAATGACTCTCGTAGGTGATTCTGAGATCAGGCCAGTTTGGAGGGTCTTGGGGACAGGGTGAATTGGTGGCGTGTAAGCTGCAAGCTTCCCGAGCACAGGGCTGCCTTACCTACCCACCCGGGCCCCCCCACAGACGGGTGCCTCCGGCATGTGCTGGGCAGTGGGGGCACACAGGGGACGATCACAGCTATGAGGCATCGCCCACCTCCCCTCCCAACAGCCCGAGCTGTGAAGTCTCAGGATGCTGGATGCTAAGGGACTAGGCCCACTTGCCCAAGGTCTCTTGCCACCCGGAACAGGCTCTGAAAACATTAGGGTCAGTTCTGTCAGAAGACCTGTACATGTGTGGAGAAAGCTTCAGGCGGCTTCAGGAAGAGGCCTGCATCTGGGGACAAATGGGTCCTCACATCTTCATTGGTCTCCCTGTGACAAGTGGGTCTGTACTTACTATTTAAGCACACAAAAGATAAAATCCTTTCAGACACAGGGATCCAGATATCAATCAGACAATGCAGCCCTAACCAGGGGCAACAGGGTGTGGTGCCAAAAAAGGAAGAAGTGGTAGAAGGACCTTCTCGTAGGGGAAATCCAGACCTTCCCCCTAAGCCCTTTATCCCAAAGCCAGACTTCTCTGTGAGAGCACCTCAGGTGTACACTCAAAGCCAGGCAAACTAGGAGCCAGAGAGGGTCGGGCACAGGCCAGCCTGCCCAGTTGCGGACCGGGTCTCAGAGCAGCAACAACAGTCACATTCATGAAGCAAAGAATAGGATGATGGCTGCCAGGGTCTGGGGGAGGGGAAAGGAGAGCGGCGGGTCAACGGGTATGAAATTTCAGTTATGCAAGATGAATTTGTTCTAAAGATCTGCTGTATGACATTGTGCCTATAGATAACAATACTGTATTGTACACTAAAGAATCGTTAAGAAGTCTCATTTTAAGTGTTCTTACCATGGTAAACTTTGAAGAAAGAGCTGTAACAATATCATGCACCGTGCCGTGATGGGAGCATTCAGTTCTATTTTAAAATGCAAAGGCAAGACTGCAACAGGAATACCATGATTTGCAAGTAGCTGTAAAGGGCCCACCATGTGGACAGGCTCCGTGCTGAGCACCGGCCGGCCCCAGCTTCTGGAGTGTGCACTGCCTTTAGCTTGCGTGGTCCGCGTAGGGGCCTCTGTGGCAAACCTGACTTGCTTCCCCTGTTCTCTGAAGCAACATTGTCTAATACGTAGCCACAAGCTACGCACAGCTTTACAATTTTTAGTTTTAAATAAGACTGAAATTAAATAAGATTTTAAAAATTCAGTTCCTCAGTCACACTAGCCACGTGTCAAGTGCTCAGCAGCTCTCTGGGGCCGGTGGCTCTGGACTGGGCAGCGCAGATACACAACATTTCTGTCATCTCAGAAAGTTCCATTGGCCAGTGCTGCTCAAGAAAAAGGCTTTACAAGACACCCAGTCGGCCTCATATTTAGATCTAGAAAAATTAAGAATGTTTAGTCATCACGGCCACCAACAGCATCATCCCTGGACTATTACGAAAGCAAAAAAAAAAGAATAAACCCCTGGAATTTGGCTGATTTTCCTATATTTACTAACATCTCCAAAGAAACAGTTGTCATCTCTAAGAGTTCACCTTGTGCTGTTCTGGTTTTTATTTAACAATTTAAATCCTTGCCTAGAAGAGAGGGTTTGTCTGTCTGATTGCTTTAACCCAGCATCCCAGCTCTGCAAATGCCTGGCTAAGATACAGTCCCGAAGGGGTGATCACGAAGGCCTGAGTCGGAGCTTGGTGTTGGCTGAAAATTCTTGCCCCCCGAATTTTTCCCAGAGTTTACATGAAAGGGAAAGAGCTTCACAAAGTGGGTCTATAGGTTTCATACTTTAAAGTCTTATCTTTCATGCTTATCTTTCATTTTTAATAATAAGAGAAAAATGATTTTGAAGAACTTAGGGCAACATAGGCGATTGCAGAGGTATGAGAGGAGAAGGAATACAGCGACAGAGTGGAGATTCCCAGGAGGGTGTGCCCGGCCACTGTGCTGGCAAACACCATCAGCTGGGACGCTGGCTTCTCAGATTCTTGTTTGGGGACGGAATCCATAGACTGGGTGCTCCTTCCGCTTGGCGGAGACAAAATGAAGTCTGTCAGACAAGGGGCGGTTTGCATGTCCACACTTGTCAATGTGATTGAAGAGAGGTCTGATGGAGGCCAAGTCCACAGTGAGATGAAGACATTTAACCTGGAAGTAGGACTAACTGGCTTTACTTGATTTTTTTGATTTTTAAAAATGACACTCCTGTTCCTTAACTCCCACCCCAACACACACACATCCCAAAACAAACCACAAAAATCACCGCGTACTCCTCTTTCACTAAATTCCTGTAAAATGATGATGGATCTCCTATTAGTAAGAAAAAACTTGCCACAGCATGTGTCTTAAACAAAAATCCAGCTGGGGAAATAGACGAGCCTGTCTTCTTTAACATTATAGGACACTTGGTTGTAACTTATTTCTCAGTATTAGGTTTTAAATTAAACTGGAATGGTTTAGGCTCATTTGAAATGGCATTTTTATTTAACTACAATAAGTATAACAACATAATTATAATATACTTACATAACATACATACATTATTGTTATATTAATAAATATAATTAATGTAAGAAGTCATTGGCTGACTGTGACCCCAAGCTACTCCCCTCTTATAAAGCAGATAGGGATTCTTAAGAAGCACATGGAGGTTTAATAAAGGCTTCCTCTACCTTACAGTGTTTCTCTTAGTGAAACTAACTTATATAAAGCTCAGTAGTTCCATGCCCTAAGCAAACTGTTGATTGTTTTCTTAACATGAGCTATGCACCTGATAATAAACTTTATATTAAATGTAAAGCTAGATTTATTAAAAGTAATAATATACACCAAACTACTACTTCACAGATAAATTGGTACATTGTAATATTTCTTTACTCTGCCAGAATGTGTTTTTTATTAATGTGAAAAAAACACCAATTTTTAAAAAGCATATTATCCTTAATTCACTATATCAACCTAGTTGTTTAAATCTTTCTCAGAGGGCAAAAAGTCCCACTGCTATTCTTCAGTTAAATGGTTGTAACTCACACTGCACTGAACAGAAGAGAGCTCTGACTCTGGTTTCTGAAAATGTAGCTATTTCAAGAAAACAAAAAGAGGAGTTCTAGTTCCTTCCCAGTCTTCATTAACCATACATACAAGTCAAACCCCAGAAATTAGAATGTCCGTTTCTGTGAAACAGCTGCAAATCCAACCCTTCTTTCAAAATTTGTGGTGAACAAAGATTTTTTTAAAAGAATTTAAAAGCTTTAGCAAGAACCTTGTGAGTATATGGATATTGCTTTTAGTTTTACTGACAAGAGCTATAAAAGAAATGTGCTTAAACTTGTTCTATTGGTCTTTAAATATTCTTACTGTAGGATGTTTAGGACTGGTAAGAAAGCAATCTATTAAAATGGGGTGTTTATATTATTAAACTATTATAATTACCAACCCATAATCTTTCATATATTTTAATTAGAATATAGTTCACATAACTTCTATTTAGTTCCTATTAATTTTTCTCTCATTTTATTAAAAAAAATTAGTAAAACTATCCAAAATTTGAGACTACAGCAAAGCTTGTAAATGCAGGTTTCCATCTCAAATTTCCCTGGGAAATGTTTTCTTCCCCATTTTCTTTGCCCCAGGATTTAATTTATCCTTTTTATTGGTGACATCCAGTAAGTTTCAGTTTAAACAGCTGCAGACATACATTTCTCTGTAGGTTAAAAGGATTAAAGTTTATTTAAATAACTAAGTCCTGAGTTTAAAATTTTCAGTTTTTGTATAACCTAGCTTTTGTTAAAATCTCAATAGCATTAATTCTAAGTTTAAACTATCAAATTTGATTGCCTCTTTGTGCAAAAGCCATATACTAAAAATAGTTTTTAATTGTTATGCAACTGTATACATGCATAAGAGAATAAATATACCGTGATAAGAATTTACTTATAGAAGATAATGCTGAAATATGTAACTCTCCTATAGTCATATACTATTGAACCGCTGCAACTGGCTAGTCCTCAGTCCTCAAACATCCCTTTTTCTCAGCAAACTTTGTGTTCTGTCTTACTGCTCATCTGAAACCTTAAACAAATCAGAAGCATTTTAATGAAGCAGATTAGAATAGGCAAGAGCTCTTGAAACCCTATGGAAAAATAGTAGATGAGGGCTTGATGTCACATCTGTTATACCTTGTTAGTGCCACTTGTCCTAATCCCACACTCTTTACGACAGGTCTTGGTATGCTAACCTTGCCTTTGCTATTCGATATCCACCCGATGGATGTGATGGAGCCCAATGAAGTCAGTCTGTCATGCTACAGTAAACATGGTACTTTGTGTGCTGCCCAACACATTCTTTCTCATGAATATAAGTTGCCTGCCATTTGTTATGAGATTTTTTTAGCCCCGATTGACACCCCATTATGTATATTCAGTCAGGCTCAAACAAGATTTCAAGTGATCAATATACTGTTTGTGCTGAAAGTCTATTAGCAGCCCTAGCAATAAACTGTGCAGCAAAACAAAAATGGAGAAATATTTAGTGAACAGAATTACATGGAAATCTTCATTTTGGCAAGAAGAAAGAGAGAGGAAGGCAGAAAAGCAAGGGAAAGACAAGGCAGGGCAGACATTTTTCCAAATAAGAATCAGCTTTCTGGAGCCTGACCACTGATGCTATGCATCAAATGCTTAAGAATTTTTCATTAATATCTTAAATTACATGTCTAGGTTTCTAAAGAAATAGGGAAGGGCCCAAACCAGCATTGTGTCCCTTTCTAAGAATAGATAGTTCCCTCCATAAAGAGCCAGACTTGGAATTACTCAATATCCACAAAGTGGAAAAGGTGGACCCCCCCTCCAGGAAGTCCGTAAAATCTTCGGGTGAAACAATAATCGCTTCCTCATGTTTTAACACTTGCCATTTTATAACTGAAGTGTACCAGATCCTAACAGGGCGACCTTCATCAGCTGAGCTAAAGAAGCATTTTCGTTACTGTATGTGGCAGGGAAGCAGGACTTCACCTCGCCCAAAGAAGTCGGCTCCTGAGGCTGGACACGTCTACATATAGGAGTCTGTCTGCCTAAGCCAGGAGATTGGAAGAGGCAGGACCACCCAGAAAGACATACATCTGCGGAAGTGTCAATTCAGCATTACCCAGACATCAAGAACTCATATTTTATTACCAGAAAGACGATGTGGGGACAGGGGTAGAGAAGAATGCTAATGGATGGGATGGCGATTGCTGTGCAGTGGACACACCTTAGCCTAAGGTAGGCATCTTCCCCCAGCCCAAGGGAATGGTATCACGTCCTTCTAGACTCTTATTTTATGAGCCTAGAGTCTTGGGAAGAACTGCTCTACATAGAGCTCCAGAACTATTGATATTTGCTTATTTGGTTTGCTGAACTTACATTTTGAGCTACTCTCAGGCAGAAGAGCATAGTCACCATCCACTGTATCACAGGAACACCTGTAAGACCAAAATATTTAGATCATTAGCAGTCTAGATCGTTTACAAATTCCATGAGTAGCAAAGATTTACAGTAGTTTGACCAAATAGAGGCATCCTGAGCTACATGTGGACAAAGGCTTTTCATCATGGTATTTCCAGTCCTAAAACCTACAGAATGACTATTTTTAAACTGGTAACCTAAAAGAAGGCACATTACAAGAAATATACTTCACTTATAATATGAACTATTGTATTTGTTCACTGCCTCTTCCTGAGGGTCCTAAGTAGAGATTCAGAGCCCCACATTCATCAGAAAAGAATTAACAGCCCCTCTTCACTGCTCCCAAGTCTCCTCAAAATGAATAGCTGAATAATCCTAAGAGGCCGTTCTAGTTTGTGCGGGATTCATGTGGATATGGCAAAATGTGCACACCAAAGTGCATTCTTTAATTTTTCAGAGATGTATGTGCAGGTGTTTAATGACATATGAGTTTAAAGGAGCAGCAATTTCCAAGTGGTTTTTTAAAAGGCAACTCCCTACTAATACCCAACCTACCCAATACTCATGTACCCAAAAATATATGAATGTTAATTAAATTTCAAATACATAAAGCCAATGATATTACTAATATTACAAATCTTAAAACTCCCTATAATAAGATTAGCAAAGTGTGTTTTCTTTAATTTCATTCCAAAATACACATAACCCAATATCCTGAAATGGAAAAAGGTAGATTCCTGGAGGCCAACTCTAAAAGAAGTCAGACTTCAGATACCCCTCTCTATCCTGCAAGGCTCTCTAACATCTTAAAAAAACTCAGTGTATTATCAACACCATCTCCTATGGTAAAAAATGGGCTTTGTTGTTGGCTAACGCAGCCCAGGTGTTTATTCAGCCAGCCATTACTTCACTGGGCGGCGGTGTTCTGGAATGCTCCTCATACAATGCAACGTACATATATATTTACTGTCAGAATTCAAGGAGGTACTGTTCTGGAACCTTCTCACACTGCAATTAACTGTGCCAGTAGGCAGAGCTAACTTCCACAAAATAATCATTGCAAATCTTAGGAAAAGACCCTCTGAAACCAGGCTGCCAAGGCACCGGTGTCTGAACAAAGCACCAGAGACATTCTACCAATTTGATTTCTTGAAGCCAAAGCTGATCCATTTTGATTTCACAGTGACCCACAGCCATAGGCAATTTACCTTATTGTGTGTTCCTAGTAAAATCTCAAAGCCTCCGAGGTGCTAGAACTGATAGGTGTGGTTTGTGGATTTAAAAGAGAGGAAAGATAATATAAGAAGGGAAAAAACAGAAGGTGGTTCCAACAGCTTTGAAATTACACTAGTTCCTAACAGAAGCAGTTTTCACCAGGAGTCTCACTTCAGACTGGAATAACTTGAGATACTGCTAACTGGTCACCACATCCGGATTGAGAAATGCATGAACTTACTCTAGCCATCAGGGGAAAAGCATCAGTTTATCTTCTTTAAATGATTTATTTGTCTTAAAAACTAATGGCCAATCAAGTGGGCATCCTTTTGAATTTTTTGTTTTAAGAAAAGAAAAAAGTCTTGGTATGTCTCTTCTTCAGATTTGCTGTCTGCAGTAGACGATGTGGGTAAGCATGGCTGTCATAACAAATTGTGAATTTATAATGAATGCCTCTTTCTTCAGACCAGCTCAAAATATTTCCTTTCTCATAGATTTGAAATGAGACCTCTTCACTGGTTGCAGAAATGGCCTTCGTCTAACCTGAGGTGACATGACTGGGTTCCGAATGAAAGGCCAAGCAGTAAGAGGTAAACTCATTCATCTGTTCCCTGCTCCAATTATGCATCTCTATTCTAGCCGAGATGACAGGTGCTTGTCTATTCTGCAAGCAGGTTTATTGCCTGAAAATGAGCCCCCTCTAAAAAAAACTTACTTTTATAAAAAGAGATTTTAGTAAGAATACCAGAGAAAAAATAACTTTTTGGTTTTGCTATATACTTTGATATTTGTCTTTCCAATCATGTCTTTTTAAAGCTCTGGGATCCTAAAATTTGGGAACAGCTCCCAGTTCATATCCCTTTTCTTTTAAAATCAACCTCTCAAAGTTAAATGGATATTTAACAGCTGCCAGATGAAACTGAGTAACATTGTGCTTTTCAAGACCTACCTATGGATTAAAGCCTAACTTCCGAAGTTTTAGTAATTATTTAAATAAAATGAACACCCAAGCTTAGAAATTGCCTCTCTCTGCACTACTGCAATTGTCAAATTCCTTTCCTGATCTTTCATGCAGATGCTCAGAAACAGGGTGGGGCTCCCTGGTCTTGCATGCACTGTTAAGGGAGTCTGTGCTGCAAAGAAAACTCAGTCATTCACATTCCAATTTTTCAGTATCTTTCACAAATACCTTTGAAATAGTCATGTTATTAAGAGTGCCACTACTCTTATGTTAAGATTTAAATTTAAATCTCTGTGTCAAACCAAATGTTCTGTGCACGAGCATGGATGACAGGTATTGAAATGAAGGTGACAAGTCAATGAATTGGGAAAAACCTCTCTTAAAGAAGAGATGCAAAGAGATGAGCTTTTCTGTTTATGGATGTCTCCCTTGAAGTTTATTTTTCTCTCTTTTTTTAAAAAAATAGGTACAGTTATTTTGGAGTCTACAAGTAAAATCCAACCCTGCTAAGCCATTCTGGTTCCCTCATGAGTCAGCAGGTCACTGAGCACTTGAAGCAGCGCAGCCCAGAGTAAATGGGCAAGGGCTGCCTTTGGACACACCCATTTTACTAATTCTAACTCGGATTTTTAAAAGAAACATCTTTATGTTAACTTGGTATCTGACCTCAGAACTTGCATCAAAAACTGTACATGCACAGGACTCAGATTCCAGTGTATAAGCACTTCTCTCCAGCTCTCTTACTGAGCACAATTGCATTAGAGCTTATTTCTTCCTCAATGGGCAACTCCTGTTTCTTTTTCTCGCCAGTCTGCATGTTATTAGCTTGACATATTCCTTCAGTGGCATATGACAAATTAGATTGGCCATCATGGCACTCATCAAAGAAGTATGTTTCTGAGGACTGTTTCCTCCACTCCTTTTAGGATCATGGACACACCAAAAAATAAATAAGTAAAACAAAAAATCCCAAAACACATCTTTTTTTTTGGAGGGGGGAGGATCATAAGAGACAATGAATGGATGCACTAAAGAAACGGATAGGCATAAAGCCAAGGGCACAGTCTCAAAATATGATTTTAAATACCTAGTGCTACGCCTTAAATTTAAAGCATTCATTCCAAAAATGCAAATGTTACTAGCTTTGAAAAACTTTACCGAAAAACAAAGTAAATTATTTTCTACGTCTTTTTGCATGATTCAGCACTTTTAATACTATTTTCTGCCAAGAAAAAAGGTAAGAGGAATATTTTCGGGGTGCCTTAAAAGCCCACACACTCTATGAGCCCCCTGAACTCCTGCTATTACAGGGGCATATCAGAAATACTGAGAGGTGGGGAGGTGTCATTGCTTTACTGCCATTAACATTTACCCTGTGACCACCTCAGAGCAGCGCAATTTCCTTCTCTCGCATCTAAGTGGCTTTGGAGGACGGAATGACCCACCGCAGAGGCTTCACCCCATCTTTGGTTCATCCGCCTCGCCCAGTAGCCCCCCATACACAGGCACACTAGAATGCACCTGTGTAACACCCATCAGCTTCAACTACACGCTCCACCTGATGTGCCTTTTCAACCTTTGTCAAGTAACTCAAGACAAGAATTTCTCGAAGCCCTTCCCCCAAATCGAGGCTTTCGCGGGAGCCCCCAACCCGCCGAAACAGCAAGAAGGGGCCGAGATAGAGACAGCCCTCGGACTTGCTCTGCAAACTTAACCTGCGCATCGCACGGATCCGCGTCCGCATCCGAGGACCCTCCTGTCTCCGCAGCATCTCACGCCGGTACTGCACACTCACCTGCGGGTAGGCTAGCCGCGCGCCACCGCGGTCCAGCCTCCCGTCGCGCCCTATGTCGGGAAGCCTCCGCTGGGTGCCGGGAACCGCTGGCAGGTTCGGGGCAGGGCGGCGGGACGCCGGTAGTTCGCCGGAGGAGCGCGCCCGGGCGGGTCCGCGCCGAGCCCAAGCGAGCGGGCGAGCCCGGCGGGAGGGGCCATTTGTAACCGAGCAGACGCTACCACCGCCCCTTACTCGCGGGGGGCGGGGGCGGGCGGTCAGGTGACGGCGGCCCACCCTCCGCCGCGGAGCCGGGTGGTTCCTGCCCAGGAGGAGCCCCCTGGCGCGCTCTGATTGGAACTCCCGCCGCAGTGGCGGGGGAGGGGGGCACGTGACAGCTCGGCCCAGCGGCCCGGCGCGCCCCATCCCCGCCCGGCACCCCATCTTCCTCCTGGAAAAGCCGGGGGACACAGGGAAGACGAGGGAGCGCGCGGGGTGCAGGAGACACTACCAGCCCCTGTAGCCGCAGCTCGGGGTGCGCCCAGCCGCTGGACTCCCAGAGGAAGGGCTCCCCTGCGGCCAGCCGGCCTTTACTGTCCTCCCGCCGTGCCCTTGGCCGCACACCCTCCCCCACAGCTCCAGGCACAGGCCCTCTGTGTAGACCACCACCACTCCAGACATGCCAGTGGTGCTCAGGGGTGTGTTTTTGCGGTTTTTTTTTTTCTCTTTACACAACGGCACATTCTGCCAGAGAGAACCCACGACGATACCTCGCGGACACCGCCCAACTCCGAGGCCCAGGAGACCCCGACCACGCCCGGGGATGTCTAACCGCTCCCGGGTCAGGTCACTGAGCGTCTCAGGCCTGCTCCCTCGGGAGGAGGGGCGCGGCGGGAGCTGCAGGTCCCTGATCCTCCCCAAGGAAGCAGGCCGGTTGTAGGGGCGAGAGGGCGACCATCCGGATGCGAATCCACTTCTCAGCCTCTGGGAGCGCGTTGCTAATAATAAAGGTCAAATTAAAACAACTAAGCCAGTGGCGGCGGCAGGACGTGCCGCATGGTCGTGGGAAGCCCGGCTGTTAATCATCCATAACGACATTGCTTTTCTCTTGTGGGAGAATGGGGCGGTGCGAGAGCTCCCCGCAGTTGCGCGCTGTTCTAAAACCCCAGTGCTTCCGCAGCCGCTTCCCCCACCTCCCTGTGGCCTTGCACCACCCTGGAAGTCGGGAATTCGGAGAAAATGCGGTGTCACGTTCGCCACTGTGCCTGCGGATGCGTCTGCGCCAACTCGGCAACACGTGGGACCGTGAATCTGGCGTCCGTTCTCCACTTGGGGTTGTTCAGTGGGATACTTATATGATTATCTATGATAACCAGATTGGGAGGAGAAGTCTCTGTCTCTGCACGGGATTCTCTCAAACTTTTGTCCAAGGGAGTTTTATACTCGGCTTGGGTGGGGACAGTTTCCGGTCAAGGTAGCCACGGCGCTCCGCTGAGGCCGGGGCACCTCGGAGAGGAGAATGGAGGCGCCTGGACTCTGGGTGCTTCAGCCTCTGTTCCCCACTTAATCAGCCGGACAAGTCTTCTGGCCCTGAGGGCCTTTCGAACAGGAGTGGGACTCTCAGACAGTGTTGACGCCAGGAGACCTCGACTCATTGATAATTGGGTTTCTGTGGGTGCGGGACGAATGATGAAAGGTTTCCCCGAAAGGGGGGGTTACCGGTAAAGTTGCTGCCACAAACGCTAGATCGGGAGCCTTTGAGGAAGTTGAGAATCTAACCACTGTAAATTGGGTGGCGGAGATGGGGAGGAGCATCTGCTATAAAAAGAAATGCCTTGCTGCCGTTATCCGCCCCCCACCCCCCAAACCCACACACACACCTTTCTCCAAAGCACAAAGGTTGGGGAAATCTCATCAATAAAGTGTAAGCCGCTGGGAGAAAAACTGCTCTGTTAAAAAAAAAAAAAAAACACAAAAAAACACAAACCTCTTTAATAGGAAAGTCGGTACGTTTTCCATTTCCCGGTGTTGATCTTGACAATACCGCCACGTTAAAATTGGAGGTTGATTGTGGTAAGAGAATCCAAGCACAGAGTGCTCGGACATACATAATTTTCACAATTAAAAATACTCTTCCCTCCCCTCTCTCCTATCCCCTCCCCCACATCCCGGTCAGCTACTCCAGAAAGGACTGGGGACTGAGAGGCTGTAGCCCGGGGTAGGCGGCGGGGCCACTTGTTGCGGCACCTCCAGAAGAGGTAATTTACCAAGCGGATCCGATGGAGAGTTAAAAATCCCTTCTCCAGGATACTGACGCTCCAGAAGCCGAGGCAGGCGGCGAGCACTGACTTAATGCCTCGAGGAGATGTGTGTGTGTGTTTCACTTGAACTCTGGACCATCTTTGGTTGAAATGCTTTGTCTTTCACGGCTGGGAATTACTGTGCGGTTAAATGCGTGCCACACATACATACATAGGGGGTCCCCTCATGGGGGAGGTGAGCGGCACAGGTGTCTCGGACTTTCAGCGGCTCGGTTGTTGAGAAGCAAAACGAGAGGGATGGCCTCGATATGGCTGCTGCGTTAAGACAGGTAACTCGGCAAAGCCCTCCTACCGCTGCTCGGGAGACCGGGGTGGGGAGTGGAGAGCTGGGGACAGAGGTACCGGAGCAGTCCAGGTGTGCACACAGCGCCGACCCGGTCCAAGGGCAAAGGTGTCGGCAGGCAGAGACGGACAAGACAAGGCGGGTTGTCCGGGTTGCGAGTTCATAGTCTATCGGGTCAAGCTCTGTTGAGAAAATACGCGATACCCGACAAGGAGACACGGACCAAGTGTGGGTGCAGGGCCGACCCACTCGCCCTGGCAGGAGGCCACGAAGCTTGTGCACACTGGCCTCGAGCTGCGGTATCGCCGGCACCCGGCTGCCACAGCGCGCTAAACCCCGAGACTTCGCCGTCAGCGTCTTGCGCTGGCACCGTCCGGGGTTTGAGCAAACCCCGAGTACGCGAGCAACTCGCTGTGGGTCTGGAGTGACCACGTCTTAGGCTGTGAAAAGCTGCCTCGGGGGAGTTGGGGGCAGAGAGGTAAACAAAGTGAAAATGTTGCCTTTTAAAACATAAAATGAAGCTGGTAGTACCTAGCGCTTAAAAGACTACAAAGAATTTGGAGATGGGTGGGAGTGGGAAGGGGTTGACGTTAGGTTTAGAGCCACTGTGGGAAATGCCCAATTTAAAGAATCATCCTTTCTGGGGCTGCGCACTCAGGAGCTCAACCCAAGTGGAGGCGCCGCTGCGCTCGCGGTCACCTCCCCGTATCGTGACACCTGGCGTTATCCTGCAACTCCCGTGTCCCCGGGGCCAACCCCCTCCGCGCTGGTTGGAAGGAGCAAAAGTCTTTGCCCGCCCTCACCCCTTTAAATGGACCCTTCTCCTTTTATTCCGGGGACAGGTTAACGCCAGCAGGGACTGCAGTGCGACCGGCGGGCACCTCGCCTCCTCCCCCTCCTCCCCCGCCCTCTCCGCTCTGAACGCCCACTACGGGGCTGCTGTTGCAGCCTGGCCACGGCCTGCCAGAGCCTCCCCTCCCCCGCGGCCACGCCTCAGTCGCGTACTGCTGCCCCGCAACCCTGCCACACGCCCACACACACGCACACGCACGCACACGGAGCCGCCTGCCCTTCCCCGCGCGCTCCTGGTGCCAACGCCATTGGGAGCGGCTGGAAGCCGGCGTTCCGTGTCCCCGCGTTCTTGTGCTGGCGTTGGGGAACGCACAGGACAGCGACCTGCGACCCCACTGCTGCTCCCAGCTCGGGGTCCACCCACGAGGAAGCCGGCAACCCTCGCCACTCTCCCCGCCAGTCTCTGGAGCTCGGCTTCGGGTGCAGTTCCCTCGAAGCCCCACGGCTCTCTCACCGGTCAATGCCAGGGTTTCCAGTAAGGAAGCCCCATCGTTCCCCGCTCGCACCCCTCTTCACCCCAGAACAAAGCTGCCAGGCTTTCCGCTCCCAGGCGGGAAGGAGGCCCAGGCACACGGGAGGAGACGCGCGTGGAGAGCGCCTCCAGGCGCCGGGCCTCGGTGCGGTCCCGCCCCTCGCCTGCAGGCTGGGTGCTGAACTGGGGCTGCCGGCGCCGCCTCCGCGCGGCAGGCACCCCACCCTCTGTTCCTCCAGCCCCTGCACCCGGCCGCCGCGGCGCCGGTTCCTCTACACCCACGTGCCTCTCGTGTGCGTGCCCCCGGCCTGCAGAAGCTTTCCGGCTGGCGCCACCGGCATTTCCAGGCGGCCCCACCCTCCCCGGCTTCAGCGCTTCATTCCCTGCATTAGGAGCCTCCTTGGCATCTCTACTGCGGCGTCCTAGCCCAGGCGCTGCCTCGGCGAGACTGGCTGCCCAGCATACTGTGGGCCGCGGCCATGAAGCCGCACCTCCCGCTCCAGTCCCGCACTCACCTTTTTTGTGGACGGTGGGGTTCACTGACTGCCCCGCCCCCAGACCTCCCCGGAGGGAGCAGCGGGAGGGCATCCCTTAGCACCTTCCTTAAGTAAGCCCTTCCTTGGCTTTCATCACAGCACCTTCATCAGCCGACCACCCTAGGCATAGCTCTGGTTGCCTCTGCTTTCTCTTTCTCACTCTCACACCAGAGCCCACCTACACAGACGCACGCACCTGAACATCGAGACACCAAGGCCAATATCTCCCGCTAGGCCTCCTAATTCCAATACTGCAGATCACATCACCCCGCTCACAGCAAGGTGAGGGAGGGTCACTTAGGAGCTAGGTGGCTTCTTTTTTTTTTTTTTAAGGTATTATTGATATACACTCTTATGAAGGTTTCAGATGAAAAATCGATGTGGTTACTACATTTGCCCACATTATCAAGTCCCCCCCCATACCCCAATGCAGTCACTGCCCATCAGTGGAGTAAGATGCCACAGATTCACTATTTGCCTTCTCTGTGCAACACTGTTTTCCCCGTGATCCCCCACACCATGTGTACTAAACATAATACCCCTCAATCCCCTTCTCCCGCCCTCCCACACGCCTCCACTTTGGTAACCACTAGTTCCTTCTTGGAGTGTCTGAGTCCGCTGCTACTTTGTTCCTTCAGTTTTGCTTCGTTGTTATACTCCACAAATAAGGAAAATCATTTGGCACTTGTCTTTCTCCGCCTGGCTTATTTCACTGAGCATAATATCCTCCAGCTCCATCCATGTTGTTGCAAATGGTAGGATTTCTTTCTTTCTTATGGCTAAATAGTATTCCATTGTGTATATGTGCCACATCTCCTTTATCCATTCATCTACTGATGGACACTTAGGTTGTTTCCATATCTTGGCTATTGTAAAAGGTGTTGCAGTAAAATAGGGGTGCATATGTCTTTTCAAATCTCAGAAATTGTATTCTTGGGTAATTTCCAAAGAGTGGGATTCCCGGGTCAAACGGTATTTGTATTTTTAGTTTTTTGAAGAACCTCCATATTGCTTTCCACAATGGTTGAACTAGCTTACATTCCCACCAGCGGTGTAGGAGGGTTCCCCTTTCTCTGCATCCTCACCAGCATTTCTTGTTCTTAGTCTTTTGGATGCTGGCCATCCTTACTGGTGTGAGGTAATATGTCATTGTGGTTTTAATTTGCATTTCCCTGATGATTAGTGATATGGAGCATCTTTTCATGTGTCTGTTGGCCATCTGAATTTGTTCTTTGGAGAACTGTCTCTTCATATCCTCTGCCCATTTTGGGTTATTTGTTTTTTGGGTGTAGAGGCGTGTAAGTTCTTTACATATTTTGGATGTTAAGCCCTTGTCGGATATGTCATTTACAAATATATTCTCCTATACTGTAGGATGCCTTTTTGTTCTGTTGATGGTGTCCTTTGCCATACAGAAACTTTTTAGTTTGATGTAGTCCCATGAGTTCATTTTTGCTTTTCTTTCCCTTGCTCAAGGAGATGCGTTCAGGAAGAAGTTGCTCATGCTTATATTCCGGAGATTTTTGCCTATATTGTCTTCTAATAGTTTTATGGTTTCATTTTGAGTTTACTTTTGTGTATGGGGTTAAACAATAATCCAGTTTTATTCTCTTACATGTAGCTGTCCAGTTTTGCCAACACCGGCTGTTGAAGGGCTGTCATTTCCCCATTGTATGTCCGCGGCTCCTTTATCACATATTAATTGACCATATATAATTGGGTTTGTATCAGGGCTCTCTAGTCTGTTCCATTGGTCTATGGGTCTGTTCTTGTGCCACTACCAAATTGTCTTGATTACCGTGGCTTTGTAGTAGACTTTTAAGTTGGGGAGCATAATCCTCCCAGCTTTATTCTTCCTTCTCAGGATTGCTTTGGCTATTCAGGGTCTTTTGTGGTTCCATATGAATTTTAGAATTATTTTCTCCAGTTCGTTGAATGCTGTTGGTATTTTGATAGGAATTGCATTGAATCTGTACATTGCTTTAGGCAGGATGGCCATTTTGACAATATTAATTCTTCCTATCCATGAGCACGGGATGTGATTTCATTTATTGGTATCTTCTTTAATTTCTCTCATGAGTGTCTTGTAGTTTTCAGAGTATAGGTCTTTCACTTCCTTGGTTAGGTTTATTCCTAGATATTTTATTCTTTTTGATGCAACTGTGAATGGAATTGTTTTCTTGATTTCTTTCTCTGCTAAGTCATTGTTAGTGTATAGGAATGCCACAGATTTCTGCGTATTAATTTTGCATCCTGCAACTTTGCTGAATTCAGATATTAGATCTAGTAGTTTTGGAGTGGATTCTTTATGTTTTTTTATGTACAATATCATGTCATCTGCAAACAGGGACAGTTTAACTTCTTCCTTGCCAATCTGGATGCATTTTATTTCTTCATGTTGTCTGATTGCCTTGGCTAGGACCTCCAGTACTATGTTGAATAGAAGTGGGGAGAGTGGGCATCATTGTCTTGTTCCCAATCTTAAAGGAAAAGCTTTCAGCTTCTCGCTGTTAAGAATAATGTTGGCTGTGGGTTTGTCGTATATGGCCTTTATTATGTTGAGGTACTTGCCCTCTATACCCATTTTGTTGAGAGTTTTTATCATGAATGGGTGTTGAATTTTGTCAAATGCTTTTTCAGCATCTATGGAGATGATCATGTGGTTTTTGTCCTTCTTTTTGTTGATGTGGTGGATGATGTTGATGGATTTTCAAATGTTGTACCATCCTTGCATCCCTGGAATAAATCCTACATGATCATGATGGATGATCTTTTTGATGTATTTTTGAATTCAGTTTGCTAATATGTTGTTGAGTATTTTTTCATCTATGTTCATCAGGGATATTGGTTGGTAATTTTCTTTTTTTGTGGTGTCTTTGCCCGGTTTTGGTATTAGAGTGATGCTGGCCTCATAGAATGAATTTGGAAGTATTCCCTCTTCTACTCTTTAGAAAACTTTAAGGAGGATGGGTATTAGGTCTTCACTAAATGTTTGACAAAATTAAGCGGTGAAGCCATCAGGCCCAGGAATTTTGTTCTTACGTAGGTTTTTGACTACCAGTTCAATTTTTTTGCTGGAAATTGGTTTGTTCAGATTTTCTGTTTCTTTCTGGGTCAGCGTTGGAAGGTTGTATTTTTCTAGAAAGTTGTCCATTTCTTCTAGGTTGTCCAGTTTGTTAGCATATAATTTCTCATAGTATTCTCTAATAATTCTTTGTATTTCTGTGGTATCTGTAGTGATTTTTCCTTTCTCATTTCTGATTCTGTTTATGTGAGTAGAGTCTTTTTCTTGATAAGTCTGGCTAGGGGGTTATGTATTTTGTTTATTTTCTCAAAGAACCAGTTCTTCCTTTCATTGATTCTTTCTATTGTTTTATTCTTCTTGATTTTATTTATTTATGCTCTAATCTTTATTATGTCCCTCCTACTGACTTTGGGCCTCATTTGTTCTTCTTTTTCTAGTTTCATTAATTGTGAGTTTAGACTGCTCATATGGGATTGTTCTTCTTTCCCGAGGTAGGCCTGTATTGCAATATACTTTCCTCTTAGCATGGCCTTCGCTGCACCCCACAGATTTTGTGGTGTTGAATTATTTTTGTCATTTGTCTCCATATATTGCTTGATCTCTGTTTTTATTTGGTCATTGATCCATTGGTTATTTAGGAGCATGTTGTGAAGCTTCCATGTGTTTGTGGGATTTTTTATTTTCTTTGCATAATTTATTTCTAGTTCCATACCTTTGTTGTCTGAGAAACTGGTTGGTACAATTTCAATAATTTTGAATTTACTGAGGCTCCTTTTGTGGCCTAGTGTATGATCTATTCTTGAAAATGTTCCATGTGCACTTGAAAAGAATGTGTATTCTGCTGCTTTTGGGTGTAGAGTTCTGTAGATGCCTGTTAAGTCCATCTGTTCTACTGTGTTGTTCAGTGCCTCTGTCTCCTTACTTATTTTCTGTCTGGTTGATCTGTCTTTCAGAGTGAGTGGAGTGTTGAAATCTCCTAGAATGAATGAATTGCATTCTATTTCTCCTTTTAATTCTGTTAATATTTGTTTCACATATGTAGGTGCCCCTGTGTTGGGTGCATAGATATTTATTATGGTTACATCTTCTTGTTGGATTGACCCTTTTATCATTATGTAATGTCCTTCTTTGTCTCTTGTTACTTTCTTTGTTTCGAAGTCTATTTTGTCTGATAGAAGTACTGCAACTCCTGCTTTTTTCTCCCTATTAGTTGCATGAAATATCTTTTTCCATCCCTTCACTTTCAGGCTGTGTATTTCTTTGGGTTTGAAGTGAGTCTCTTGTAGGCAACATATAGATGGGTCTTGTTTTTTATCCATTCAGTGACTCTATGTCTTTTGATTGGTGCATTCAGCCCATTTACATTTAGGGTGATTATCGATAGGTATGTACTTATTGGCACTGCAGGCTTCAGATTCCTGGTTACCAAAGGTTCAAGGTTAACTTCCTTACTATCTAAGAGTCTAACTTAACTCACTTAATATGCTATTACTAACACAATCTAAAGGTTCTTTTTTTTTCTTCCTTCTTTTTCTTCCTCCTCCATTCTTTATATATTAGGTATCATATTCTGTACTCTTTGTCTATCCCTTGATTGACTTTGGGGATAGTTGATTTAATTTTGCATTTGCTTAGTAATTAGCTGTTCTACTTTTTTTACTGTGGTTTTATTACCTCTGGTGACAGCTATTAAACCTTAGGAGCACTTACATCTATAGCAGTCCCTCCAAAATACACTGCAGAGATGGTTTGTGGGAGGTAAATTCCCTCAGCTTTTGCTTATCTGGAAATTGTTTAATCCCTCCTTCCAATTAAATGATAATCTTGCTGGATAAAATATTCTTGGTTCAAGGCCCTCTGCTTCATTGCATTAAATACATCATGCCACTCCCTTCTGGCCTGTAATGTTTCTGTTGAGAAGTCTGATGATAGCCTGATGGGCTTTCCTTTGTATGTGATCTTATTTCTCTCTCTGGCTGCTTTTAATAGTCTGTCCTTATCCTTGATCTTTGCCATTTTAATTACTATATGTCTTGGTGTTGTCTTCCTTGGGTCCCTTGTGTTGGGAGATCTGTGCATCTCCATGGCCTGAGAGACTTTCTCCTTCCCCAGACTGGGGAATTTTTCAGCAATTACCTCCTCAAAGACACTTTCTATCCCTTTTTCTCTCTCTTCTTCTTCTGGTACCCCTATAATGCAAATATTGTTCCATTTGGATTGGTCACACAGTTCTCTCAATATTCTTTCATTCTTAGAGATCCTGTTTTCTCTCTGTCCCTTGGTTTCTTTGTATTCCTCTTCTCTAGTTTCTATTTCATTTATCATCTCCTCCACTGTATCCAGTCTGCTTTTAATACCCTCCATTGTGCTCTTCAATGATTAGATCTCTGACCAGAATTCATTCCTGAGTTCTTGAATATCTTTCCATACCTCCATGAGCATGTTAATGATTTTTATTTTGAACTCCCTTTCAGAAGAGTCATGAGGTCGATATCATTTAAATCTTTCTCAGGAGTGGTATTTATAATTTCTCTGAACCAGGTTCATTTAGTGTTTCATATTTGTATATGGCGCCCTCTAGTGCCCAGAAGCTCTACTTCCTGGAGCTGCTCAGCCACTGAAACAATGTCATGGGTCACCAGGGAGTGGTATTGGTGCCTGGGGAGAGGAAAGAGCTGTTTCCTGCTTCCCTGCTGCCCAGCCTGTCTCCACTGCCTGAACCAGTGGGCCGACCACACAGGTATAAGCCTCGGTGCTTTGCATTTGTAGTTGCTGTAGACAGATCTTCCCTCTGGCTGGGCTAACACCAGGGTAGGGTTTGCTGGTTTGCGAGCCAGGTGGGGCTGGCCGTGAGAAAGGCGCAGCAGGCTGCATATCACGGAGGGGGTCCTTGGAGCTCTGTAGCCAACCAAGGCGCTGGAGCACCTGAAGATCGTCTAAGGAGGAAGATTTCTTTTTCCTCCTTAAATATGAAAGTCTATATGGCAGAGCTCCTAACCTGCTGGACAGAGCACACCCAGACAATTTTGTCTACCTGTCCTCTCTCCTGAGCCGTAAGCTCTGTGCAGTCCTTGCCCCTTTAGTAGCCCTCTTGCTAAGGGCTTCCTTGTTAGGAAGTCTCTCAGACTGCCCATCTTTCTTTTGTCCCTGAGCAACCGGATATGCATCCCTGCTTTCCACAAGTGGCTGGAATCTCAGTCTCTCCAGGAATTCTGCCTGTCATAGCTTTCCAACCCATAATCACTAGAGTATCATGCAAGCACCATAAAATGTAGATTTGTGCTCCCAGAGCAGATCTCTGGAGTTAGGTATTCAGCAGTCCCAGGCCTCCACTTCCTCCCTGCTCCATTTCTCTTCCTCCCCCCAGTGAGCTGGCATAGGGAAAGGGCTTGGGTCCCACTGGGCCATAGCTTTGGTACATTTCCCTTTTCTGTGAGTTCTGCTCTTTTCTCCAGGTGTATGCAGTCTGGCACAGTCCTCTTCCCTGTTGCTCTTTCAGGATTAGTTGTATTAATTATACTTTCATATTATATGCAGTTTTAGGAGGAAGCCTGTGTCTCACCTCCCATGCCACCATCTTTCACTAGGTGGTTTCTTAAGTTTTATGAAATAGCTTTCTGCCCTGGCCATTGCATTTTTAAAAGGATTGTCCTTCAGTTTTAAGAATAAATAGCCCAGCATTCTCATATTTAAAATAATATTAAAACATTTTGAGATAATTCTACTTTCACTTGCAGTTGTTAAGAAACAAAAGCAAGAAATCTTGCCCACCCTTTATCCAGTTTAGTACAATATCACAACCAGGATATTGGCATTGATACAGGCCACTGATTTTAATTAGATTTCTCCAGTTTTACTTGTAGTCATGTGTGTGTGTGTGTGTGTGTGTGTGTGTGTTTAGTTCTATGCAACTGTATCAAAGGTGTAGGTACATATCTGCTACCACAGTCAAGATACAGAACTGTTCCATCTCTGAGAGATCCCTCTTGTGGCCTTTCATAACCCTACCTACCTGGGGTGGCTGTGTCCTGACAATCACTAATCTGTTTTTCTATGATTTGGTCATTTCAAGAACGTTATGTAAATGGAATTATATGGTAATGTGATCTCTTTGGACTAGCTTTATTCACTCAGCAAAATTCCCTTGAAATTCATCCAAGCCATTATGTGTATCAGTAATTTTGTTTTGTTTTGTTTTAATTGCTGGGTAGTATTCCATAGTATGGAGTTGCCACCAAGGTAAACAGTTTGTTTGACCATTCACTAGTTGAAGGACATCTGGGTTTTTTCCAGATTTGGGCTATTACAAATGTAGCTGCTATGAACATTTGCATACAGGTTTTTGTATATATATAACTTTCCATTTTTGTGGAATAAATGCCCAAGAGGGCAATTGTTGGTTTGTATGGTAAGCACACTTTTAGTTTTATAAGAAACTACCATGCTCTTCGCCAGAGTGCCTATACCATTTTACATTACCAACAGAAATGTATGAGTGATCCAGTTTCTCTTCATCCTTAATAGCATTTGGTGTTTTCACTATTTTTTTTTTAGTGATTTTTGAGAGGTGTAATAATAGCTCATTGTGGTTTTAATTTGCATATCCTTCATGGCTAATTATATTGAATAACTTTTAATGCTGATTTGCCATTTTTATGCCCTTTTCTGGCAAAATATTTGTTCACATCTTTTGTCCCTTTTCTAATTAGAGGGTTTTGGGGGTTTTTTTGCTAAGTTTTGAGAGTTCTTTTTTCAAAGGACATTTTATTGATATATGATTGACATATAAAAAGCTATACATTTAATGTATACAACTTGGTAAATTGGGACATAAGTATTCACCTGTAAAACTATCACCACAATCTATGCTGTAAACATATCTTTCACCTCTTTATTATTGTTATTATTTTGTGGTCAGAATACTTAACATAAGATCTACCCTCTTAGCAAAATTTTAAGTATACAATATTGTTAACTATAGGCAGTATGCTATACAGCAGATATCTAAGATTTACTCATTTTGCATAACTGAAATTTTATATCCTTGGGTTAATATCTCTCTATTTCCCTCTCCTCCTTGGCAACCACCATTAGGAACTCTACTTCTGTGAGTTTGACTAGTTTAGATTCCTCATATAAGTGGTGTAATGTATCATTTGTACTTCTGTGTCTGGCTTATTTCACTTTGCATAATGTTCAAGTTCATCCATGATGTCACAAGAGCCAGGATTTCACTCTTTTTTTAAGGTGGAATAAGTGAATTCCCATCACTTGACTTTCAGCTTGTGAATGTCTTAAAATCTAAAGCGAGTCTCTCATAAAGAGTATATAGTTGGATTTTGTCTTTTATCTGCTCAGCCATTCTATATCTTTTGATTGGTGACTTTAACCCATTTACATTTAAATTAATTAATGATAGGTAAGGACTTACTATTATCATTTTGTTAATTGTTTTCTGTCTATTTTATAGGCCATTGTTCTGCTCTCCCTTTCCTGCTGTCTTCCCTTGTGATTTGACTGTGGTTTTTAGTTTTTGTTTATTTTTGGTAGTAATATACTTTATTGAGGATTGCACAATGCTTATTATAAAAGTCTATTTTAAGCTAACTTAAATTCAATTATGTGGAAAACTACATGTTTCCTTTCCCCTTATTTTATGTCAGAATTTACTTCTTTTTACATTATATATCTAATAACAAATTTTTGTGGTTATAGTTTTTAATGCTTTTATCTATTAATTTTTATACTAGGATTAAAAGTGATTTATGCCCCACCATTACAGTATCATATTACTCTGTATATGTGCAATATATTTAGCTTTACCAATGAGATTTATACTTTCATATGTGTTTATGTTGCTGTTTAGTGTTCTTGTGTTTCAACTAGAAGACTTCCTTTCAGCACTTCATGTAAGGCAGTTCTGGGGTGATGAATTCTCTCTGTTTTGTTAATCTGGTTAAGTCTTTATCTCTCCCTCAGTTTTAAAGGGTGGTCTTCATGGATATAACAGTCTTGACTGGGAGGTTTTTTTCTTTCAGGACATTGCATAATCATCCAACTCTTTCCTGGTCTGCAAGTTTCTGCTGAGAAATCCACTTATCATCCAATGGGGATTCTCTTGTATGTGACAAGTTCGCTTGTTGCTTTCAAAATCTCTTTTACGTTTGACAATTTAATTATAATGTGTCTTGGTGTAGACCTCTTTATGTTAAATCTTTTTGGAGTTGTTTGGACTTCATGAATCTGGCTATCCATTTCCTTCTGCAGATTTGGAAGGTTTTAGCCATTATTTCTTTAAATAAGCTTTCTGTCCCCTCCCCAACCCTGCCCTGTTTTTTCCCCCTCTTCTCCTGGGACTCACATAATATGTGTATTGGTTCACTTTGGTTATAGGTCTCATAAGGCTTTCTTTACTCTTTTTCATTCTTTCCTTCCCTTTTGTTCTTACTGGATAATTTCAGATGACTTCTCTTTAAGTATGCTGATTTTTTTTCTTTTACTTGATCAAATTTGCTGTTAAAACTCTCATTGGAACTTTTCAGTTAAGTCATTCTATTCTTCAGCTCCAAAATTTCTGTTTGGTTCTTTTTTCACTGGTGAAAGCTATTTAGCCTTAGGAACATTTCCTCCACAGCAGTTCCTTTAACATATTCTATAAACTTGCTTAAGGGTTGTGAATTCCTTCAACTTTTGGTTATCTAAAAATTGTTTAACCCCTGCTTCAAATTTAAATGATAATTTTGCTGGGTAGAGGATTCTTGATTGGAGGTCTCTTTCTTTCATTACATTAAATACATCATGCCACTCCCTTTTGGCCTGTAGTGTTTCTGTTGAGAAGTCTGCTGATAGCCTGATAGGATTTCCTTTATAAGTAATCTTTTTTCTCTCTTAGGCTGCTTTAAATACTCTCTCCTTATCCTTGATCTTTGCCATTTTAATTATTATATGTCTTGTTGTTGTCTTCCTGGGGTTCCTTTTGTTAGGGGCTCTCTGTGCTTCCATGACCCGAATGTCTACTTCCTTCCTCAGATTGGGGACATTTTCAACAATTATTTCCTGAGGGTGATTTTCTATCCCTTGTCTCCCTCTTCTTCTTCTGGTACCCCTATTATGCAAATATTTTTCTGTTTGATTGGTCACACAGCTCTCTTATTACCCTTTCATTCCTAGAGATCTTTTTTCTCTCTGTTTTTCAGCTTCATTGTTTCCCAGTTCCCTAATTTCCATTTCATTTACAGCTTCTTCAACCTGTGGTAATCTGCTGTTAATTTCCTCCATTGTATGTTTCATTTCAGACACTGTATTCAGCTCTGAGTGGCTCTTTTGCAGGTCTTCTTTTTGTTGAGGTTCTCCCTGAGATCTTGAATATTTTTCTGTAGATCTATGAGCATGTTTATGACTTTTACTTTGAAATATTTATCAAGAAGATTGGTGATTTCTGTTTCATTCAGCCCTCTTTCTGGTGGTTTGTTTTGTAGTTTTGTTTGGAGCATATTCCTCTGCCTCCTCATTTTGTCAGGGTTTCCGTGTTTCTTCTTATGGAGTAATAGCTTAGGAAGGAGGCACCCTCTAGTGCCCAGAATCTCAAGACTCTTTACTTTCCAGTGTGGGAGCCTCAGCTGCTGGTGGGCAGTGGATGGGTCTGCCTTTCTGCCTGCTTGTAGTGGTCTGATTCTAGGTGGATAGTTTGCTTTGGCTGTGCCTTAGTGATCAGTACAGAAGTCTCTGCTGGAGTTGCTGTGGGCAGGGCCACCCTCTGCCAGGCCTTTAGTGATGGTGGAGCTGTGGGGTTAATGGGGTAGGCAGGCTGTTGTGTGGCTCTGCCCAGGCCTGTCATGCAGGACCCTGCACCTGCAGGGAGGAAGGAGCTCCTGGGGCTTGCATGTATATGAAAAGTTGGTTGACATAATTTTGTAGGTCTATTTTTGGGTTCTCTATTCTGTTCCATTGACTTAGGTATCTATTCCTTCACCAATACCATATTGTCTTTAACTATTGTAGCTATACAGTAAGCTTTAATATCAAGTAGAATGATTTCTTTCACTTTCTTCTTTTTTAAAGATTGTTGTGGCTATTCTAGCTCTTTTGACATTTCATATAAGTTTTAGAATGGGTTTTCTGTATTTACAAAAAAATGTTGGTGGGATTTCAGTAGGAATTATGTTAAGTCTATAGATTAATTTGGGGGGGAGCTATCTTTTCTTTGTTGAATCTTCTAATTCAATAACATGGTATATCTATTCCTTTATTTAGGTCTTCACTGATTTCTTTCATCAGCATTTTGTGACTTTCAGCATACATATCCTGTTCATGTTTTGTTAGATTTATACCTAAAGGTTTCATTTTTGGGGGGGGTGGGGATCAACTGTAAGAGATATTTGCCCTTTTAATTTTGGTTTCCATGTGATCACTGTTAATATATAGAAATCAATTAATATTTGTTGATTTTGTGTTCTGCTCTGCAAATTTGCTGAATTTAACTATCAGTTCTAGGAGTTTTATATGTAGACAATCATATTATGTGCAAAGAGACAGTTTTATTTCCTTTCCAATCTTCATAACCTTTTTTCCCCTTGTTTTATGTAAACAGCTAGGACTTTCAGTACTATGTTTGGATAAGAGTGGTGAGAACAGACATCCTTGTCTTGTTTATGATCTTAGGGGAAAGCATTCAGTCTTTTGCCTTCAAGTATGTTATTAGCTATGGGGTTTTTACAGATTTTTTTATCCAGTTGAGTTAGTTCTCCTTTATTCCTAAACTTGCTTAGAGTTTTTATAATGAAAATAATTTTGTCACTTTATCTGCATCAATTGATATGATATAATATGGTGAATTGATATCATTGATTGGTTTTTGAATGTTGTACAAGCCTTACCACCTGGAATAAATCCCACTTAGTCGTGGTGCATAATTCTTCTTATACATACTTGGATTCAATTTGTTAATATTTTGTTGAATGTTTTTGCATCTATGTTCATGAGACACACTGACATAAAAATTTCCTTTTTTGTACTGCATTTGGTATCAGGGAATCACAAAATGAATTGAGAAATGTCTTCTCCTCTTCTATTTTCTGGAAGATTGCATAAAACTGCTTTTAATTAAGTGAAACTATTTGGGCCTGGAAATTTTTTAAATGAGTTTTTACTTATAAGTTTAATTTTGTTAATGGTTATAGGACAATTCAGATGATAAAATTATTTTCATTATAAAAACTCTAAGCAAGTTTAGGAATAAAGGAGAATTACCTCAACTTGATAAAAAAAAATCTGTAAAAACCCCATAGCTAATAACATACTTGAAGGTGAAAGACTGAATGCTTGCCCCTAAGATCGTTTCATCTTGGTTGAATTTTAGTAATTTATGATTTTTAAAAAACGGATTCATTTCTTCTAATAAGATGAACATAAATATGTTCATAGTATTCTCTTATTTTCCTTTTGAAAATGGAAATGACTATAGCATCTGTAGTAATATCCCCAATTACATTATCAATGTAGGAAGTTTGTGTCTTCTCTCTTTTTTACTTTTGCCAGTCTTGCCAGGGTTTACATTTTATTGATTTTGTTGAAGAACCAGCTTTTTGTTTCACTGATCTTTCTAGATTGTGCTATTTTCAATATCATTAGTTTTGTTCTTATCTTTATTTTCTCCTTCCTTCTACTCACTTTGGGTTTATTTTGCTTTACTTCTCTAACTTTTGCAGATAGGAAGTTACATTATTGGTTTGAGGCCTTTCTTATTTTCTAATCTAAACATTTATTGCTATCAATTTCCTTTTTGCCACTGCTTTAGTTGTGTCTTACAAAGTGTGACGTGTATTTTCATTCTCATTCAGTTCTATTACATTGAGATTTTATTTTGAGAATTCCTCTTTGATCTGTGATTTATTTAGAAATTTGTTGTTTAATTTACAAGTGTTTGGAGATTTTTCTATTATCTTTCTGTTATCGATTTCTAGGTGGATTTTATTATGGTCAGAATATACTCTATATGTTTCAATTCTCATAAGTTTGTTGAGGTTTGTATTATGGTCTATCTTGGTGAATGTTACATGGGCTGTTGAAGAAAGTGTGTATTCTGCTGTTGGATGGAGTGTCCCATTCATGTCAATTAGATCCTATAAGTTGGTAATGTTGAGTTCTTCTATGTTCTTAATGATTTTCTGTCCAGCAGCTCTGTCAGTTACTGAGAAGAAGATAATGAAATCCTCCACTATGATTGTGGATTTGTCTATTTCTCCTTAAGCTCTATTAGCTTTTGCTTCATGTATTTGGAGACTCTGGTTTGGTGTGTACACATTTAGGATTGTTAGGTCTTCCTGGTAGATTGATCCTTTTGTCATATAATGTCCCCCTTTGTATCTGGTAATTTTCTTTGCTCTGAAGTCTATTTCATCTGGTATTAATTTAGTCATCCTTGCTTTGTAAAAATTAATAATTGAAAGAGAACATCTTTTTTCTATCCTTTCAGTTTCAACTTTCTTATATCATAGAATTTGAAATTCACACATTTTTTGAAGTTTTTTTTTTAACTGGCAACTGATGAAATTATACAAGTCACTTTGTCCAATAAAAAGTTTATGGTGTGATGGCATTGGATTTGTCCACAATTTTTCTGGTTATAACACCAATAGCATAGGTAACAAAAGAACAAATTAGATGAATTCATTAAAACGTAAAACTTCTGTGCATTATAGGACAATATCAAGAGAGTGGAAAGACAACCCACAGAATGGGAGAATATATTTGCAAATCATATATGCGATAAGGGTTTATATAAAGAACCCCTACAACTCAGCAATGAATAAACAAATAATCCAATTTAAAGATTGGCAAAGGACTTGAATAGACACTTCTCTAATGAAGACATACAAGTGGCCAACAAGCATATGAAAAGATGTTCAACATCTATAGTTAATAGGGAAATGCAAATCAAAGTCATAATGAGATACCACTTCACATCATTAGGATGGCTTTTATTAAAAAAAAAAACAAAATAACAAGTGTTTATGAAGATGTGGAGAAATTGGACCCTCTGAATTGCTGGTGGGAATATAGAAAGGAATAGCTGCTATGGAAAACAGTTCAGTGGTTCCTCAAAAAGTTAAACATAGAATTACCACATAACATAGCAGTTCCACTTCTAGGTATATAGTCAAAAAAAATAGTCAAGTACTCAAACAGATAGATACTCATATATCAGTGTTCATAGCAGCATTATTCACAAGAACCAACAGGTAGAAACAACTCAGATGTCCATCACACACAATAGATGAGTGGGCAAAATGTGGTACATACATAAATAAAATATTCAGATTTAAAAAAGAATGAAATTCTGATACATGCTACAACACGAATGCACCCTGAAAACATTATGTTAAGTAAAAGAAGTCAGATACAAAAGAGCAAATATACGATTTCACTTATATGAGATACCTAAAATAGGCAAATTCATAAAGACAGAAAATAGAATAGAGGTTACCATGGGTCAGGGACCGGGGCGGGGGTGGATTAGGGAGTTATTGTGTACTGTGTAAAATGTTTCTGTTTAGGAAGATGAAAAAGTTCTGGAAATGTATGTATAATGGTGATAGTTGGACAATGTTGTGAATGTACTTAGTGCCATAGAACTGTATGGTTCAAAGTAGTTAAAATAGTAAATTTTATATTATGTATATTTTGCCACAATAAAAAATATGCAAAAAAAGCTTATGACAAGACCACAGTAAGATACCACCTCATACCAGTCAAAATGGTTAGTATCAAGAAAACAAGAAATAGCAACCAGGATGTGGAGGAAAGGGTACCTTCATGCACTGTTGGTGGGAATGTAAATTGGTACAGTCACTATGGAAAGAAGTATGGAAGTTCCTCAAAAAACTTAAAAATAGAAATCCCATTCAACCCAAGAATTCCATTCTGGCTATTTATCAGAATAAAACAAAAACACTAATTCAAAAAGATATATGCACTCCAATGTTTATTGCAACATTAATTACAGTAGCCAAGAAATGGAAGCAACCTAAGTGTCCATCAGTAGATGAATGGATAAAGAAGATGTAGTACATGTACACAATGGAATATTATTCAGCCATAAAAAAGAATGAAATCTTGCCATTTGTGACAGCATGGACTGACTTAGAGAGAATCATGCTAAGTGAAATAAGTCAGACAGAAAAAGATAAATACCATATGTGTCACTTATAGGGGGAATCTAAAAACAGAACAAATGAACAATAAACTAATAAAAATATAGAAATAAACTCGTAAATATAGAGGAAAACTGGTGGTTGCCAGAGAGGAGAGGAGTAGAGGGATGGGCAAAATAAGTAAAGGGGATAAAGAGATACAAATTCATTTATTATAAAATAAGTCATGGTGATGAAAAGCTCAGGTTTAAGTACATAGAGTTTTGTGACTGTATAGGGAACATAGTAATATAATAACGGTATGGTGACAGATGGTAACTACACTTATCATGGTGAGCATTTTTTAATGTATGTAATTGTCAAACCACTATACTGTACATCTGAAACTAATACAGTATTTTATATCAACTATATGCTAATTAAAAAAATTTTTGAAGTGAATAAAATGCTTAAGGTGTGTCAGAAATATTTACCCTCCACCGTAAAGGTGTTTCCGTATGGTTTGCAATGTGAAGAGCTCCTCCCTCAGTCCCATCACCAGTCCAATCCTGTGCTCATTTATTTTGGGTGGCCTTAATCTACTTCAGTCAGGCTTCTTGTTGCACCCATCAGAGGGCATTTTCTTCCACCGTGTGGTGACAGGAATGAGACTAGCCAGGATATGTCAATGCCTCCGGCTCAGGAAGCGCCTTCCCCAATCAGGGAGTCAGTGAAGCCAGTACTGACCCAGGCAGACAGTCCCCTTGGCAGTCTTATTGATTTGCCTCTTCAAACGCAAATATGTGAAGTAAGTGAAAAGTTGCCTGAACTCTTATTTTTCCTTCAGGTAAGGTTTTTTTCCTCTCTGAGACTTTTTGTCCTTCACCCTTATAATAGTTGCGCCACCACACAAAGATAAAATGCAACCACTGAAAAAAATTTTTTACTGTTTATTCCTAGACTGTCGGAAAGGGAGCCACCATATTCTTTGACCTGCTGCTTTCTGGCACCGAGACCGTGATGCATTATGAGCGACATCAGGGCCCAGGAGTCCTGGGATCTTCCCCTCACCCGCTCGGGGGGCATAGGTGTGTGCAGCTCCGTCTCAAGGCTGACCGTCTGTAATCTGAGCAAGATGGGCTAGAGGTGCCCAGTGTCCCTTCATATTTAAAATGAGAAGGTCAAAGGTCCTGGCCAATTGCAAGGCACTTCAGAGCATGAGTGAACCAGTCACGTGCTGTCTGTCCATATGTAAAGTGTCACCCTCCCAGCTCCACCCCACTCCGACATTTAAGTTGAAACCCTGAGCACATTGAGAAGTTATAGGTAAGGGTTGCATTTTTACATAAAAATAACACAAACAGGAGGCAAATCTTCCAACCTGCTATGTTAGTCCCTCAGGAGCAGGATGTTTTCATGAGGAGTCCCCGATGAGCTGAGAGGCAACAATGGAGTGAAAAATCCACAAAACTGGGCAGATAAAAGACTGAGATCCTTCATTTAGCAAATATTTATTGAGCGCCAACTAATGCCCTGGGCTAAATGCTCTGTAGCGGGCAGATAAATCTGTCACTATAGACGTTTCAGTCGCTATTTGATACCTTGGAACAAACCTTCACAAAGTAAGATGACTCCAGAAGTTCAAGTTGAAATACAACTTATAGTTAGTATTTTGTAAAATTTTAATGACAATATCTGCTAAAAATATGACATTATCAAAACTAGAAAATGAATGTAGATTATAGATCTCAGGGAGATTCCTTTTCCAGGAAGCATAACCAAGTCCTCTGATATCTTCTATGAATTTATAGAATTTCATCTTTGAACTTCAAAGACCTAAAAACCAATAACAAGGAACTTTCTGGCATACCTAGTTTCACACAACTGATGCTCTCCTAAGAAAGAATCAACTGAATTGTTAGAAACTGAATTATATGTGAAATTCACTAAGGATCTTGCATTAAAAGAAAACCTGCATTAAATCCTTTTGTACAACAAAGAATAATTGTTATAAAGCAAAAAATCGTCCCTTTATTTGCTTGATGTGAACGCTCAGGTGTAAGCGCACAGAGTTCCGTGACTGCACCAGCGGGAGCCTGTTTAGACTGCACAATGGCTCCTCTCCTTCTGTTCAGCCCCGAGGATGTGCAGGTGGGAGGAAGGGGTAGAAAGGGTGGGAGAGTGTCAGCATTCTTCACAAATGTTCATGATCCATTTCCTACTTCAATGAAAAATGTTTTCCTCAGCAAAGGAAGACAATAGGACCTTGATGTGACAATGGGCACTCTTTTCAGGAAACACACTGTGAAGAATAACAACAAATATCCATTAAACTCAGAACTTTAGTTCACTCGGGTGAGGTGGGGTGGTATGTGAGTTCATAGGTCACCTAGCTCGTGGCTTGAAAACTGGAACAGGCTATGTAAGAATCAGCCATGTAGCTGTTAAGACATACACAGATTTTGAGGCTGCACTTTGAGAGGCACTGGATTTGTCAGTCTGATTCCCTTCCTAGGTGGTGCTGATTTCAATGCACAGTCAGATTTTGGAACCCCTGAATTATAAACCTAACCGTAAATAAGGAGCTGGAGCTTAGGAGTGGGTAGCGGCCTTCTGTCCTGGAGTCACCTTCCCTTATGTGATGATTGTGACTGGTCAGCGTGTACGGCTCTGGGTGCGTGACGCGTGCCCACCTGTCGTACTCTCCTGCTTCGTTCTTAGCGTCTTCTCCTTCCTACGATCTGCTGGAACCTGAGAGGATGGGCTTTCCCCATTTTCTTTTTCTATTTGGACATCTTACCCTTTATGATTTCATCTAACCCTTAATGACTGACAGAGTGTCTTGTCTGTACTGGTAGAGAAGTTTATGAGCATTGCCTCTCAGAAGTAAGGGAATGATAACACCAGTGGGAACTAAAAGAATTTGGAAAATTACTCTTTCAGGAACTAGCCAGGCCAGGTCAATGGTTTGGAACAAAATTAAAATATTGATCTTTTTGTAGCATTTTGTCCTTGTGTGGGTCCCTAGAGGCAGACCATGAGATAAGGATTCAAACGTACTTAGGTTTATTTGGGGAGTGATCCCAGGAAACACCAGCATGGGACTGAAGAATGGACATATATTGGGGAAATGAAGAAGGCAAAAAAATGTATATAATAAAAAAGTTAGCACCAGTAAGTACTAATCATAACCAGTTAGTAACTGGAACATAGCTCCTGAGTTCCTCTGGGAATTCAGAGAGCCAGTATAGCATACTGCATAGTGAAAAATCAATCTTACCCAAAGAGAAGTCTGGCCTTTGCCCTGGCTACTAAGAGGTGATATCTAGGTTCTTTGAATGTAATACCTGGTAGGTGTTTCCTTTTACCTGGGGGCTTTGACCACCAGACAGTTTAGCAATGTGATTTGTGATGGGGTCTTTGGGCCACAGGGTATCACTTCTGCCTCTGGGGGGACTGGAGACTAAAGGCCAGCCACACAGGCAGTATGTGATTGAGCCCCAATAAAAACTCTGGGCACTGAAGCCCAGGTGGGCCTCCCTGGTTGGCAGGTCTCCGTGAGTGTTACCACGTGTAGGGCTGGGAGGGGCTGGTGCTGCTCGTGACTCTCCTGAGAGAGGACAACCGGAAGTTTCACCCTGGGGCCACTGCTGGACTCGGCCCCACGCACCTCTTCCGTGGGCTGATCTCAATCTGTCTCCTTTCTCTGTAGTAAACTGTAACTGTGAGTATAAGAGCGTTTAGTAAGTTCTGTGAGTCCTTCTGATGAAATTGAAGTTGAGGGTGGTTTGGGGGACCCCTGAATTTGCAGCTGGTATTGGGGGTGAGGGTGGTCTTATATGGATGTGCTCCCTCTAAATCTACAGTTTGTTCTGACTCTCACAAATAGGCACCTCAGAGTTGTCCAATTCAAGAGGTGAGTGACTTGGGGTGTTTATACATTGGCTGAAAGCTGCTTCTAGGGGGAATTAATTCTCTGGTACTACATGTCAGGTAAAATGGGCTCTAGATCTGAAAAATCCCTCAGGCTCAGAAATGCCTGTTTTGACATTTAGAAGTTAGCAGCAAGTACTGAAAAGGAAAGGGAAAGGGATATGATTGATGCATTGACAGCATCTGCTAATCATTTCTAATCTCTTCCTAATGATGTGGCTTCCCTTGGCTCCCGAGGACAAGGGTCAGCAGAGCACGACTCATGAGCCAAACCCAATCCACTGCCTGTTTTGGTAAATAAAATTTTACTGGAGCACACATGTTTGTTGGAAATAAATATTTATTGGAATAATTGGGAACACCCATTTACTTATGGATTATTCGTGACTACTTTTTGCTACAATGCCAAAGCTGAGTAGTTATAGCAGAGATTATATGGTCTGTAAAGCCTAAAATATTTATTATCTGGCTTTTTACAGAAACTGTTTGCCAATCCCTGACCTAAACAAGAGTTAGTAAGGAAAAAAAGTACACCAACAAATTTTAAAATTGGGCCCTGTAACTCAGTGATGGGGTATAAACTAGGCAGAGCACAGGGCTCATACCCTGATGGAGAAGTCTGTGAGTGCTTCACTAAAGGAGGTAATTTTTATGCTAGGTCTTAAAAGATGAGTAATTGGTACATGGGAGGGGAGAAATTTTAGTGCAGAAGGTGTACACCTGTTAAAGGCATGAAGGCCTCCTGGTACATGGGAGAAGCGGGAAAACTCCAGGGCTTGGGCTCCCCGTGGAGGCTGAGTGATAAGATGGGAGAGGATATAGGAAGCTCAACGGGACTGGATTTTCTGCAGCATGAAATCCAAACTCCTCAGCATGCCCTGTGGACTGAGCTGCTGTTCTAACCCCCCAGATAATTAAATATGAAAGAAAATTGAGAGAAAAACCAGGAAATCTATAAGTGCACTGGGTAATAATAAGGAACATTCTTGATGAATCAGAAACTATGAGGACTCCCCAAAATGTAAAAGGCAAGTGAGAGAGGGTCAAAGAAGGAATGATACCCTAAAAATTCAACCAATTAAACATGTCGCCAAAGAAATGGAGTTAATAGAGCCAATAGAGTAAGTTGTTAAAGTTTGTTACATCCATAAAATAGAAACAAATAGAATCTTGGAAATAAGATATATCACCCGTTGAAATTTTAAAAAGAAACAGTCAGTAGCTAACCTGAATAACAGAATGAATATAATCAATGAATTGAGTTAAAGGTGGTGTTCAAGGAATTTTCCCTGAGCACAACATAAAAGGACCAAGAGTTGAAAGTATGGGGAAAAAAAGATAAAATATAGAAGATATATCCAAAATTTCCAGCATTCAACTAATCTAATAAATAAGGCTTTGAGAAAAAGAAAATAAATGGAACACACAAAGCAATAAAAGATAAACTTACCTTTATATGAACTATAAAAAGATGAGACTCCAATATAATAAAAAGGGCCCACTAATGGTAAAGCAGAATTATGAAGCACACGCACACACCTTCTCTCTCTTTCCCACAAATGTAGACAAATTGTAGTGAATTTTCAGAACAGCGAAGGAGAATATAAACCCTAAAACTTCCAGAAATTTTCCTTACAAAAAATAATGATCACAGTGACAACAGACATGGGTCACCAAGAAGATGGAATAACATCTTTGAAGTTCTAAGCATAGAATGCCACACTCTCAACTAAGCATGTGATTCAAATGATACTTCCAGAGATGCAGGCTCTCGGTTTACCAGCCTGAGATGCTCTGTGAAGGAAGTACTGGAAGCTGTACTCTTGCATGAGGAAAAAAATGAATCTAAGAGAAAAAAGTAGGATCCAAAAAAACACTGGTGAGTAAAACCGCCTAATGATTGATTGTAAAAATAAAATTCAGTAGAGGGAGTAGACCAGAAGATGAGAATGAAGCTCAGAGAGTGAAGCCAGCCCAAGGTTTTCACCCTGTTAGGGTGAGGGTATAGATAGTGATTGTCTTAAAAATTATTAGACAAATACGTGTTTAAGTGTGTGTGTTACAATTTAAGAATAACAACTAGAAAAACGGAGTATACCCCCCAGGCTGTGACAAAAGATGGAATGAGAAAAATGCAATCAAGTCAATTAAAAAAACAGGAAAACAGAAAGAATAAAAAATGCATGATAAAGTGAAAACATAAAATGAAATGAATCCAAACATATCAATTATCAAAACAATTGCAAATGACTTAAATTCATCTGAAATTCACATGTTTAAAAATTAAGTAGCTTAAAAAAACGAATTCATACATTAGTGTTTGTTCTAGGAGATACACTTAAAACAAAATGATATGGGAAAGTTGGCAGTAAAGAGATAGAATAAGATAACATGCAACTCAGTAGCAAATAAATGACCCAGTTACAAAAAAATGAGCCAAAGAAGATATAGGAGAGGCCAACAGGTACCTGAAAAGATGCTCCACATCTCTAGTCAATGGGGAAATGCAAATTAGACCCACAATGAGATATCACCTCACACCTCCTAGAATGGTCATCATCAAAAAAACAAGTGATAATAAATGCTGGTGAGGATGTGGAGAAAAGGGAACCCATGTGCACGGTTGGTGGGAATGTAAATTAGCACAGCCACTATGGAAAACAGTATGAAGATTCCTCAAAAAATTAAAAATAGAACTACTATATGATAGTCATTTCATTTCTGCAAATATATCCAAAGGAAACAAAAACACTAACTTGAAAAAATATCTGCACCCCCATGTTTATAGCAGAATTATTTACAGTAGCCAAGACATGGAAACAACTTAAGTGTCCATTGATGGGTGAATGGGTAAAGAAGTGGTACATATATATAATAAAATGAAATCTTGCCATTTGCAACAACATGGATAGACCTCAAGGGTGTTATGCTGAGTGAAATAAGTCAGACAGAGAAAGGTGAGTACTGTATGGTTTTGCTTATATGTGGAATCTCAAACAAATACCAAAATCAGAGAAAAAGAGATCAGATTTTCACAGACTTTTGTGGTTACCAGAAGTGGAGGGGGAGGGGAAATTGGAGGAAAGTGGTCAAAAGGTACAAACTTGGTACTAGGGATGTAATGAATAACATGATGACTATTAGATAACTCTGCTGTATGTTATACAGCAAAGTTACTAAGAGGGTGGATCCTATGACTTCTCATCACAAGAACATTCTTTTCTGTTTTTCTTTTTATTGTAGCTATGTGAAAAGATGGATGTTAGCTGAAACTATTGTGGTAATCACTTCATAATACATGTAAAGGAAACTATCACGCTATATACCTTAATCTTATACAGTGAGGTATATTAATTATTTCTCAATAAAATTGGAAGAAAATAACAATAACAAAATGATTAATAATTCAAAGCTTACAAAGAAGAGGCAGAAAAAGAATGAAATTCAAGGCCAAAAAAATCCCCAAACCAAAAGCAAACCGACTCCAGAAGGAATAGGAGCAAAAGCTGCATTTTCCCCTGGTTAAAGGGATGCTAATTGGTGGTAATAAAGTCAAGTAACTTTGGCAGAGAGGCTCTGAGGGTTGGGAGAGGAAGCTAGGCTGAGGGCATGAAGAGAGAGAATAGGGTTAGTGAATATTAAGTGTGTGCGCTCCACCCCTGGAGCACACACACTTAATAATCCTCTCCCCTCAGGTGTGAGCAGGACTTAGGGACATGTGAGATGTCACTCCCATTACTGTTTTGCTATGTAGCAAAGATATGACCAAGATCACTAATCAGTTAATTTTGAGTTCACCAAAAGAGATTCTCTTGGGTGGACTGATCTAATCATGAGAACCCTTTAAATCTGGGGCTAAGTCAGAGACAGAAGTCGGAAAGTTAAAAACCACAGCAGATGCTTTTCTGCTAGCCTCGACGAAGATGGAATCTGCCGTGCATTCTATTGCTGCAAAGAACTGAGTCCTGCCAACAAACCCAGGGAGCCTGGGAGAGGACACCAAGCTCCAGATGAGACCACATCCCTGGCTTACATCTTGATTACACACCTCGAACAGAGGACCCAGCAGAGCTGTGCCTGGACTCCTGACCCACAGAAACTGTGAGGTGTTAAATTTGTTTTGTTTTAAGCAACTAAGTTAATGGTAATTTGTTAGGTAACAAAGGAAAAACTAAGACTCTTCTCTTTGGAATAAGGGAATGTTAGAAGGAAAGAGAGATGGAAGATATTTGAACTACAGAGAACAACACCCTGATGGAGTGTTTGTGAGGGTAGGTGTTTAGGTGGCCTGCTACTAAAGCACATTAACCAATATGCCCTTTGAGCAGAGAACTAAAGGCATGCCTGGGGCTGCCTTGGAGCACATGGATGCTACAGACTGGTGAGTCAGAATGAAGGGCAATTCAGATCCCAAGAGAACCTTGATCCTCCATGCTGAGGAATTTCAAGAAGAAGTATGTATATTTCACCATGATCACCTATCTGTTAAGCCAAAAGAAGAGAGACATCATTAGAATAAAAATGATTTGATTCCTTGTTCTGATCACCTCCTATTCACCCTATTGGTGAAGGAGAGATTTTCTGCCCCAAATAGTTCAAGATGGTTGAATACATATCTGACACAAGACAGATGAAACCAGCAGCAGTTTATTAGTCACATAAACTCACAGCCCAGAGGAGGACCTGCGCACCACATAGGACCGTGCAGCAATATCATGGGGGAGCAAGTGAACCAGGAGAGGGTGTGGAGGCAGGTTCTGTAGTTACCAGAGGTTGTAGTACTGCCTGGTTCTTGCAGAAAGATATGATTGGTTTGTTTGAATAATCCCACAGGCTGGCAGGGAGGTGAGGACTAGTTAGAGTGTAGCTGGTCTGGCTGATAGGAAAACCAGCCTGGAGGCAAGCCTTCCACACTGGGCAGGGATGCATATCCAGAGAAAGTAGGGAAACTCATGGAGCCCTGCACCGCTCAAAGATGTCGAGGCAGCACTTGAAGTTTTAGGACTTACAGTAGATTTACCAAAAACTCCTAACCCAAATTTAATTTAAAATGATATCAGGAAAAGTTAACCCACAGATATGTATGACAAGTATGTATATCTTTGCATCTTAATATAATGAATGCTGATGTCAGTTCCAAGGAAGCAAAATAAAATTGCTTATTATTTTGCATTTTTTGCCACAATTAAGATTAAATTTACACCTTTTTCGGTTATTTTACTCAAAATGTCTTCTTTCAAAATGTATTTAAAGTAATAAGAGGGTTCGGAAAATTTACCAGATACAATAGGAGCAAAAATTATCACTAGCTTTCCTTTATACCAGCAATAACAAATTAAAGAATGAAAATGAAAAAAAATCACAGTAACAATAGCAATATAAACAATAAAATGTTTTTAAATAAATCCAACAAGAGATGTATAAAACCTACATGTAGAAGATTATGAAACTTTGGTAAACTATTTAAAGTATGTGAATTAATGAAGAGACATACTATGTTCTTGGATAGGAAACCTTAATGTAATGCAAATGTTTATTTTTAGTGAATTAATCTGTATGTTTTATATAAACTCAAAGAAAATCCTAACAGGATTTGTCTTGGAAGTTGACAAGTTGATTCTAAGGTTAATCTGGAATGGAAAATCAATAAAAATAATGAAGACACACCTTTGAGAGAGAAGAACACTGAAGCACCCTGAATACCAAAACATACTGTAATTAAGAGGGTGGTACTGGCCCAAAATTAAACTAATGGAGTAGATAAGGGAATTCAGATACGAATTCATATATATGAGAATTTTGTATAAGAGAAAGGCAGCATGTTTAATTCAGTGAGGAAGGTATGGATTACTCAGTAAACATGGTTAACAAAATTTGCTATCCATTTGGAGAGGAATAAACTTAGATTTTGTCTCTTGTCATTTCAGGTGGACTACAGAGTAATTATTAGATAAATAAGGAGCTATGAATTAGAATGTTTACAGCTTTGGGAGTAAATTAAATGTTGTTAAGCAAGACACAAAATGTAAAATATTGAAAAATTCTCCACATTAAAAAACTATAGTGTGGTGAAAGAAGTTATAAGTAAAATTAAATTGCATGCTATTGACCTGAAAAAAAGTTGCAACATATATAACAATGAATTGCTATACAGGTGTATAAAAAATTACCAATCCAAGAAAAAAGTCCACACAGCCCAATTAAAAATGAGAAAAATACGAACAGACAGCTTATAGAATAGGAAAGACAAATGGCCAATAAAAATGTGATAATGCTCAATCTCAACAGTTACTGGGAAAATAAAAATAAAACAATGAAGTATTAGTCTTAACTCATCCAATTATTTAAATGTTTTATGTTAATAAACAGCCTCCGTTGAAGGGGATGAGAGGGGATTGTAAACTCTTGTACAGTGTTGTTTGGAGTGATTATTCATGGCTGTTTTTTAAGTTTATTAGGTATTGTTTTGAATTTTAAAAGAAAAGAAATCAATGAAATAGAAACTGACAAAGAATAGACTAAACTAACAAAGCTAAAAGTTGGTTATTTGAAGAGATCAACCAAATAGCTAGACAAATAAAGAAAGAATAAACAAATAATGAGAGAGAACACAAGCTACCAATATCAGGAATGAAAGAAAGGACAGCTGTAGGTCCCACAGGCATTAGAAGGATAATGAAAGAATATAAATAATTTTATATCAGTATATTTGTTAAATTAGATAAATTAGATAAATCTCTTTCAATTGCATGAGAAATACAAGTTACCAAAATGGACACAAGATAAAAGAGAACATCTGAGTAGTCCTATAATTATAAAGAAATTGAGTTCATCATAAAAAAACTTCCAGCACATAATATTTTAGGCCCAGATGGTTTCACTGGTGAATTATATCAAAGATATAAGAAATAATATCAATCTTATACAGTCTTTTCCAAAAAACAGGAGGAGTAATGCTTTCCAACTTATCTTATGAGACCAATATAACACTAATATAAAAATCTCTCATAGATATTACCAAAAAAATGACAGATTAATTTCCCTCATGAAAATAGATACAGATGTTCTTAATAAAGTATTAGCGAGTTGGGTCCAACGTTATATTAAAAGAATAATGTATCATGACCAAGTAGTGTTTTGAAGAATGCAAGATTGGTTTGACATTAAAGAAAAACAATGAAATTCACCTTATTAACAAAATAAGGCATAAATCACCTATAACCATCTGAATAGATACAGATAAAGCATTTGGCTATTGTCACTATCCATGCATAACACTGATGGATGGATCCATCCACCAACTCATAGCAAACTAAGAATAGAAGAGTATTCTACAATCTGATAAAATGAATCTATTGAAAACCTATAACTAACATTATGCTTAACAGTAACATTGTGAACATTTTCCCTCTAAGACTGGAAATGAGGCAAGGATGCCTACGTTCATCACTTCTACCAACTTTGTACTGGAGATGCTTGCCATTGCAATAAGGTGCAAAAGAAATAAGACAAAAAGATTGGAGAGAAAAAAGTAAAATTGTCTCTATTTGCTAATGAAATGATTTTTACACAGAAAACTCTACGGATTCTATAAATAACTATTGAATTCATAAGTTAATTTAGTAAGGTAATAGGTTAATATACTGAAATGAGTTGTATTTTTATGTGCCAGCAGCAAAAGTTGGAAATGAAATTTAAAAATTGCATTGTTTTAAAAAATATTGAAGTAAGATATTTAGGATAAATTTAACAAAAGCTATATAAGAAGTTTACACTGAAAACTGTAATACATGCTGAGATAAATTAAAGACTTAAATGGAAAAATGCATAATGTTAAATAATTGGAAAACCTATTATTGTTAAAATGGTAATTATCCTTAATTTACAGATTTTCTCCATCTCAATCCCAGAAGACTTGAAAAAAAAATTGACAACTAGATTTTAAAATTTATATGGTAATGCAAATGCCCTTGAATATCCAAAACAATCCTGAAAAAGAATAACAAAGAGAATTTAGATTACCTGACAATAAGACTAAAAGGCTACAATAATCAAGACAGAGTGGTCCTGGAATAAAGCACATAGATCAGTGGCACAGAACAGTGAGCCCAGAAATACATTCAAGCTTATGCAGCCATTTGATTTTTAACAAAGGTGCTAGAATAATCCAATATAGAAAGGAAAAAATTTCAACAAATGGAGCAGGAATAACAGGATATCCATTTGAAAAAAATAAAATTTTATTCCTATGTCATTCTTTATTCTAAAATTAATACAAGATAGTTCCAGTACTTAAACATAAATGCAGAAGCCATGAAATATTTATAAGAAAACATTGAAGAATACCTTTGAGAACTGAGGTAGGAAAAGTTTCTTAGGTCACAGAAAGCAATAACCATTTAAAAATTGACAAATTAGATTTCATCAAAATTAAAAACATCTGCTCATCAAAAAACAGTGTTAGGGAAAGAGCCAAGCCACACACTGGAGAAAATATTTGCAAAACATATGTTCTGACAAAGGCCAGGCATTCAGCAAATATAAAGAATTTTGGCAACAATTAAAAGAAAAATACTTGAGAAAAAATGGGCAAGATTTGAACAGATACCTGAGTATTCAGTAAGCACTTGAAAATGTATGAGGTCAAGTATAATCAGAGACATACAGTTTAAAACTGCAATAAGATACCACTACTGACCTCCAAGATGGGCTCAAATTAAGGAGAGTAACAGTACTGAATGTTGGTGAGGGTGTGGACCAATAAAGATTCTTACAAGAAGTCTATACTGTACAATTCCATTTGAATGAAGTGCTAGAATAGGGTAAAGGATAAAAAAAACAATCAGAAAAGTAGGTGCTTCTATGTGTTGGGTAAGAATTGACATGAAGGGGTGATGTTAATGTTCTTTACTTTGATGGAGGTCAGTGTGACCCAGGCATACAATTTGTCAAAATCCCATGAATGTTCATTTAAAGTCTAAACATTTTATTGTGCATAAATTTTACATCAAAAGAAATTAAAACTCTAAAAAATGTTCTATATTAGCCAATTTCATGCTAGCTGAAGTATTTAGGGGAAAGTGTACTAATTTTCCATATTTACTTGGAAATGCATCAGAAAATTAGGTGGATTCGTGGATTGATAGAGGAACAGATAGATACGTGATAAAAGCAAGTACACAAAAATACTAATGGTAGAATGGTAGACAGTGATATACTGATATTCACTTAAATTTATTTCATCTTTACTGTTTATTTGAAAGTTTCATAATAAAATGTTGGGAAAAAAGGCACCCTCTTTGACCCACTCCACCTATGCCTATTTATCGTAGAGAAATACTTCAGATATATCAAGAGACATATATAATGTTAGCCATTGGGTATCATTTGTAATGGTAGAAAATAAAAATAAAAGGTTGGGGGCAGGGGTGACACATGAATGCCCGTGATTAAATAAGCTGTGGTGCATCCACAGAAAACTGTGCAAAAGTCTACAAGAAGAATGAGGTAGGTCTATTTATACGGAGATAGAAAGACCTCCAACGTATACTTAAGTAGAAAAGTAAATTATAGACCAATATGTATAATGTGCTCCCTGTTATGTAAAATTTTCAAATCAACAGTCAACATGACATATGTATGAATATATATGTATATAAATGATTTGTAAAAGGTCTAGAACAAGAGTCAGCATATTTTTCTGTAAAGGGCCAGATAGTAAGTATTTTAGGCAATATCACTTCTGTTGCAACTACTAAACTGTGGCATCATAGTGTGAAAGCAACCACAGACAGTACATAAATGAATGGGCATGGTAGTGTTCCAATAAAACTTGATTTACAAAATCATGCAGTGAGCCAGCTTCAGCCTGTGGTCCATAACTTGCCAACTCCTGATCTCATAGTGTGACTGACTGCAATGATGTTCCCAAGTCTTCACTGCTTCCTGTATTTATACCCTTTGCTATGTATCTTTGTTTCACATTCTCCTCCTAACTCTGACCTCAGCCATGTGGCTTGCTTTGAATCAATGGGATGTTGGTAAGTGTGATGCAAGTGGAGACTTGAGAGACATGGGTGCAAGGAGGCTTGCTTGCTCTTGTGCCTCTTCTATTACTCGGAGAATATGCCTAGAGGACAGACATGTAGAAGAGAGTCCACTCTCCACAGTTGTCCTGGATGAGGCCACCCTCAAACTGACTGATAATCAGCCAACCCTCTGACTTGTGGACAAAACCAGCCAAAATGAGTCGGGCTGCCTAATTGACCACACCAGGCATGAAGCAGTGAATGTCCATTGCTGTGTGGCACCAGTGTCGTTATGTAGCATTAACTAAGTGATACAGAAACAAAACACAGCCTACCAATAACATTGATTATCTTTGAGGAAGGGAAAGGAATGAGGGTGGCTTTTGCAAGTGTAAAAAATAAATTTTGACAAAGGAAAATTGTGTAATGATGATCTGGGATTCAGAAAATATAAGCTTGGGTCAAGGTTCTTTAGAAGGTCAGGCAGAGACACAGACATAAGTAAATGACCAAAGTCAATTTGCCATTTCTTTTCTTCCTTCTTTGATATATTCCTAGGTTTTTTCTTTATCGTCTGCCTATAAATGTCCAAGTCTTTTGTATTCCAAAAAAACTTCTTGTCCTTGTAACCTTGTTTAGCTTTAATTTAGTTCTTTTCTTTCTTTTGGAAAACTTAATGTTATAAATAACAAAGGTTATTCATGCACATGCCAATAAAAATTCAAACAGTATAGAAAGCCCAAAATAAAAATTGAAAGTCTTCTTTTCTGCCCACCGCCTCTCCACTAGTACTGCTCCCTGGAACTGACAGCTTTAAAATGATTCAGCTTCTATTTTTTCTAGTAGTTATCCACATTTTTTCTAAATAACATCTTTATACCTCTGTTTCTTGACTTGTGTATTTTGGCTTCTCTACATGAAAGATATGGCATTTAGCTAATGTATTCTACCCCTATGCCCTCACTCTACTTCACACAAATTGTCTTTTAAATGTTTAGTTCTTCTGTTTTTATATTTTATAGCTAATATTCTAAAACATCTACTTCCTTTATTTGTAGAGGCTTTTGCATTTTTATCAGGCACGTGTCTACCCAGTTATGAGCAATGGCCCAGTCCTTCCACGTTCCAGCCCCACCTTAATCCCCCTGAGAGGCGACCACTTCTGAAGGCCAGGTGCGCCTGGCATATTGAAGTGCAAACCCTGAGCAGCAAGTCTGCTGGTGGGGCCAGGAATCTGCATCCCTATACGTTCATGGGTGATGCTGGTGTCCTGCGGCCATGGACCACACTTTGAATAAAGACATGTAGGGCTGGCAAAGGGACCCTAGTCGCATGGGCAGAACCCTAGCGGGGGCTGAGTTTCAGACTAGGAATGGGAGGTGCAAGTCCCAAGCCAGCAGGACAGGGAGGATGAGTGGGTAGCCTCTGTCCGGGACCAACAGCCCCAAAGTCTTCATTCTCCTCAACCCCTGGCAAGGAATCTTTGTGCAAAAACCTTCCTGGTGGGTTGGTTTGACTTCCAAGAGTTCCCTAGGTGCAGAATGAGACCCAAAGTAACCCTGGTGACCTGAGGCAAACACATACATGCCGTTTGGAGGCAGGCATTGCTCTGCTGCACCCACAGAAGCTTCCTCTCCATCAGTCTGATTCTCAGCTTCTACCATTAGATCATGACACATGATTTATAATATGCATAATATGTTATATAATGAAAGCATTTCAAAAATTCAAATATCTGGCATTTTCCCTGTGGTTTTTATCAATATTCTGGAAAAAATAAGTAAATATAGACCCTGAAGAGCCACAGTGGGAGTCGTACATTTGTCTTAGTTTGGTCTCCCCACAACTAGACCCTGAGATGAGACACCAAGTACAGATAGTTTACTTGGGAGATGATCCCAGGAAACTCCACAGGAGTGGTCAAGTGAGACAGGGAAGGGATGAAAGTCAGGAAAGGATGTGGAGTAAGCGGGCTACCACTCTGAGTCCCTGGAACTTAATCCTGTCAAGCAACTCTAGGAATAAATGTAAAACATGCACCTCAGGTATGTCCCTCCTGAAGGTGAGGTTGCTGGGGTGTTTATACAATGCCTTGGGTGACAGCTGCCCTGAGGGACACTGAATGCCTTGACACTCAGAGCTGCTGTGAAGGCAGCAGAATGGGTCTGGCAGCCAGAGAGAGCCCCTCAGAAAGATCAATGCAGGGGCAGGTGGCTGGGGCCCCGCTATAACCTCCAGTCATTTCAAGTAACCCCCTCAGAGGGGTGTCCCCCAGGCCAGCAACAAAGCCTGGGCACTCTTCTTAGACCCTATCTGTACATACGATGTTGCAGATTAACAGCTTCAGGGCAGGCCACCGCAAGTCTGCACCTGCCAGTGAAGCCAGATGCCTTTCAGCAGAGTGAGGAGACAGATGGAGAATCCAGGTGTGCTGCAACCAGGGGTTGGAGAGCAACCCCAGTACAGGTATGGAGATCCCTGAAATGGGATCTCTGGGGTTTTACACTGTGGATCGATCAGGTCTGCTCCTCACTGCGTACACTCTGCCTTGCCCCCTGATCATTGGCTTTATTTCCCCAGGAATATGTGTCAAGGAGATAGATCTGTGGAGAAAAGCCATCCAAAGAGGTAATTTTCAAAGGAACTATTTTAAGGCTGCCCTTCTAGTCCACCACATCCTGACATTCGGTATATTTGCTAACATCATCCATGGAGGGGCTAATGGAGTTCTAGCTGCAAATCATTATGATTCAAACCACCGAAGTCTATTTTTTCTTAATTGCAACTCAGTCACATGCACATACACACAACACACACATTAATAGCTACCTTATATTTGCACAGGGAGAATGCTTCCAATAAAAGCAGCTCTAGTTAAACTTACAAGCTTTTGCTATTGAACCTTTTATATCTGGGGGAGGGGCAAGCGCTGCCGGTTAGCGTGCATCGCCTTCACACTGGGCATGAAATGCACATGTATTTGGTCAAAGAAAGGAATGTACAAAAGGTGTTTTAAATTGACAGCCCAAGACAGGAGTAATTGAACATGCCGTTCTTTGCCTCCCGCTCCTATAGCTGCAGAGCACGGCTGATTTGCCTCGCTGAATACAAATTTATATTGTCCTTTCCTTTAATATGGTTTCTTCTCATCCCATGAACTAATCTTCTTTTGCCAGCACAATAGAGACTATAGAGTAATAAGTTCCAATGTCAGGAATCAAAACTCCAATAGATCAGGCTTTCTGATGGGAGTCTTATTCTGAGGCAGCCCACAAGCTTTATTAATTAACTGCAGATAAAATTGAAATCACCCTAGCAAAAGCAGTGTCAACAGTTCACCTCTTCCCTGTGGCCACCATGCCAAGGCATGGCTTCCTACTCCCTCTGATGACTGATTGGGCAAGTTTCTGGACCTTAGCCTCTCCTTTCTGAGATACTAATCCAGGCATCAAACTCTCCACTGTTTTTAAAATCAGCTGCCTGGTGTCCTGGTTTGTACCTAGTCTTAGGTGCTCCACCCTAGGTCAGACCCGTCTTCTTTAAGGGTAGACGTTTGGTCTTGTAGGGTCTGTACCACTGCAGCATCTTGCAAAGTGCCTGACGCGATGGCTACTTAGAAAATACAGGCTAGATTGTACATAAAGTTGTCTTGCCAATGAGTTTCAGCCCCTGGCAAGTTTACTATGGATTCAGTGTGACCAAAGAAAATGACAGCAAACGTTCTTTGGAGTGAAAGGGTTTATTACCCGGCTTGTTCTCCCGGTGGCAGGTCGAGCACAAGCGTCTCTGCCTCGGCCCCGAGCACTGGGCCGAGCTCTCTATATAGCACAGTAATAGCTTATTGCCTAAAGGTGTGGAAGCGGTAGCCCAGCAACAGGCCAGTTACATCATCAGGTGGTTTAAGTTCTGTGAGGATCCTGGCCATAGGAACCCCAGCTTCCCCACAAAAGTATATGTGAGTATACTACAGAATATGACAGCCATACCAGGGTTCAGTAACACTGGGGTATGTAACTTGCAGAGTGATACCTACAATTTTGATAAAATGGATCCATTCCAACAAACATCTTTGACAGCATCATAACTGGGCTCCAATTATTGAGTGCTGACTGAGCCCTACAGCAGTGGTTCTGATACTGTGGTCCTTGGACCAGAGATAACATTACTGGAAATGGCTAGAAATGCAAATTCTAGGGTCTCTCCCAGACCCTAGAAACTCTGGGAGGTAGGGCCCAGCGATCTGGGGCTTAACACGCCCTCTGGGTGCATTTAGTGCATGACGAGTTTATGAACCCTCAAACCAGGTTCTGAAGCCACACTGCCCAAGGTTCAGTCACAGCTCTTTAACCTTGAACAGGTTTCTCAAAGCCTCAATGCCTCACTTTCCTCATCTGAAACATGGGGAGGTCTTGGTTTATATTTTCCCCAAAGCAGACCTAGAGACTAAGATTTGGGCCAAAGTAGTTCATTTAGGAGCTGATTCCAGAAAGAGGGAGAAAGGAGAGCACACAGATAAAGAGGCTGAAATAGACCCTGAGGGGCAGGGGTTAAATTCCCCTGAGTGGGCGAGGTGATAACTACTCTAGTATTTATGACTACAGCCAGCCCACCTGTAGGGCGATCCTCAGTTGTGCTCTACAAACTCCCCTCTTTGTTGGTTAAAGGTCACCCCTGGGGTGTTTCTGCTCTGGAATCTACAGGAGGTAATAGAATAAAACTGACAAGTGTAAGTCCTCCTTCCAACCTTAGAGAGAAGCGAGAAGGCCTGGGTGAAATGAAGGGCCACGCGGCCTGCTAGCCCCACGCACGAGCGCCGTGAGCACGGCCTCGCCCATTGCGAGCAGTGCACTTGCACGGCAGCGACATGGCAGGTGCACAGGGGCTGTTTTGAGTTGGGTTTCCCCAGAGGCAGACCCTGAGACAAGAATTCAAGTGCATGTGGTTAATTTGGGACAAGATCCAGGAAGCCCCTCAGGGGAGTGGAGAAGTGTCAGAGAAGAGAAGGAGGCCCAGACAGGATGCTGTGTTGAGCACGACTCCCCTGGAGACTCTGAGAGACTTGCAGAATACACCTCAGAGCTGTCCCACCCTAGCTGAAGAGAAATCTGGGACAGTCATCTTTCAGCTCCCCTTTTGTCTGCAGTGGAGGGCGGCCCCCATGGCCATGGACTCTCTAGTGTCTTCTGCCTTCCCTGTGCATGATGGTGCTGCAATGACCACGAAATGTCCGCGGCAGACTTGCAGTGTTTACTGAGCAGCCCCCATGTAGAGGTGAGCCGCGGGCTGTAGGGGTGGCCCATCACATCTGCTTCCTGTGTCAGGGACAGCTGGGGCTGCGTGCAAACAGGAAAAGCTGCACATTTGCCAAGAGTTTGGTGCAGCTGTGCTTGGTTTGGTGAGAGTCATTATGAAGGGAGAAAGGCATGCTGGGAGCCCCACTGCCTGTAATGGGGGCACACTGGCCAGCGGACCCCATTCCATTTCCCTCCATGCTCTGACCAGAAGAGAAGAGAAAATCATGTTCTCTCTTTTTATCTCTGTCCCACTCACATGGCAGCTGGGGCAGTGGGAAGACACTGCAATCCACCCCTCACCAGTCCCTAAAGAAACTAGAGGCTTTTAATTACAAAGGGCAAAAGGAAAAGATACCTTTTTTGGCAGCTGTAGCGGTATGGTGCTTGCCCTCCAGCTGTTAATGCTTTAGTCAACCTCAGCTTCCATGTTCTGGTTGGGCATTTGCTAGGCAGGCCCCAGCTGATCACTGAGCACATTCAGGCCCTAGGGCCAGACCATTTTGCCTAACACAGAACTCTTCCAGAGGATAGTCTTTGCTCTGGAACTCTCTTTTGGGTTGGTGTGGGGAAAATGGAAGTTCCTATGGCCAGGAGCCTCACCTGACCCTAAACTACTGTAATCAGCCTACCTGCTAGGCTAATAGTTATACACCCATAAGCAATAAGCTATTATTGACTGAATCACTATATAAAGAGCTCTGCCGAGTCCTCTGGGCAGAGGCAGAGATAGAAGTGGATTACAGACCTGCAGATGGCTAGATGCAGATGTGATTCTAGTGCTCGACCTACTGCTGTGAGAATAAAGCCAGGTATCAACCCTTTTACCCCAAGAATGTTCCATTGTCATTTCTCAGACTCAGCAAATCCATAGTGACCTTGCCCGGGGGGGACAACCTCAGGCAAGACAGTGGGCTAGGACTGCGGCATGCTTGCCTAGGAGACAGATGTGCTCCCTGCTCTGTCCTGCTTCCTCTGGTCTATGTTCACAGGTGTAATTTCTCACTAAGCCTCCTCCTCAGGGTCACATTCACACATGGAGATTGAGAGGGGGAGGGAGAGGGAGAGAGAGAGGGAGGTGGGGAGCAGGGAGTAGTGGGGAGAGAGAGGGAGGTGGGGAGGAGGGAGCAGCGGGGAGAGAGAGGGAGGTGGGGAGGAGGGAGGAGCGGGGAGGGAGAGGGAGAACCAACTGACAAATTGTTCCAAATGTACAAAGTAGGGGCATCTGAATGAAGAGGATAAAGGTGTTCGTTGTCCTAGTTTGCAGCTTTTCATTGTATTTGATATTTTAAAAAATAAATTTGTGGGAAGAAAAACCAAAAAGAATCTGGAGATTTCCCTAAGAACCACTGTCCCCGGCCTAAGGCAGCCGATTCACTCCAGGGCCCCTCCCCTCCCTACAGTGGGCCTCCACATGCTGCCATCATCTCCTGGGCAGCAGCAAATACAGGACAAGTGGATTCTTTGCCCTCCACGGAAGACCAACTGCAAGCCTTCCACTGGAGCAACTCATGAGCTTGTATGAAGTTTAGTCTAGAAGGCGCAAGAGCACCATCCACACTGAAACATTCCGACAGCCACACCGCCCAGCACGGCCCCTCCTGTGGTGCTGGGGAGCTCTGAGCCCAGGCTGGGCGAGGGCCATCGTAGACACAGAGCCTTCCCAATGGGCGCAAGACCCTCAGTAGGGACAGGCATATGCAGACTGCAGGAACTGACTGGAGAGGCCAGCCCAGAGAAGAACCTAAAAAATGAAGTGTATTGGGTCTCTTCATGGGATCATTAAGTGATGAAAAAATAAATCTAATGGGAGCAATGAAAATGGCAGGCAGCTCAGCTCTTCCAGGGTGACCAAATGCCCCAGGGTCCCAGGTACAGTCCCTGTTGACTCCTTATGTCCATCTCAGAAGTGTCCTGGTTTGGACATTCAATCATGTGGTCACCCCGTTTCTCCCCCTTCTGATCCTTCTTGTCATTAAAGTTCAGTTGTTTGCTGCGGGCCTGCTGGGCCAAGGCTCTGAGCTTATTTACAGCAGCGTTGGCAGTGTGGCTTCTCAGGCACAGGGAGGGGGAGTCTGCCCTGCACTCCCATTCCTCATGCCTGGCAGAGAAGAAAGAGCAGGGCAGGTGCACTCAGACAGAACGGGGTTAGCCACTTAGCTCCTTGGACCTGAGGAAGTTACAGAAACCCTCCATGACTCAGTTTCCCATCTACAAAACAGGAATATTGCATACTGTGTATCTTTCAGACTCCTGTAAGGATGAAATATAGTAAAAGAAAAGTACCTGACACCTGCTTTGTTTCCAATAAATGTTGTTTTTATTATTGATAGGGAATCTCCTCAAGGGCTCTGTAGCTCAGAGCCCCTCCTTCTGTGGAATGAACCACCCTCATCCTCCCCAGCATGGCTACTTTCTGCCCTGCCCTGCAAGGTGCAGGGGACTGGTAATGACCTGCTCAGCTCCTGCTCTGTGCCAGCCCTGGGCAAAGCCCTCTACTCAGCACAGCTACACTTCCCAAGTATCCTTTGACACTGATATTACCATTTTATAGGTGGAGAAATGTCTGGGGTTAGAGATGATCGTTATGACTAAAATTCCTCTTAGGGCACTGTGTGGTTTAGAGAAGGAGAGCCAGGACTGGCTACATAGTCAGGCCCTATACAAAGACAATGTGAAGCCACATTTAAAAATTATAAAGAACTTCAAGATAGTGAGAGCAGAGCATTAAATCAAAGCAATAAACCTTTACGCAAGGGGTCCTGAGCAAGCACATGGGTTGCAGGCCATGAAGACGGCCCTGAGTATAGTTCTGCGATGAGTAGCCGGGGGCCCAGGTGAGGCTGTTATGTGTGCTACAGGGGGAGGGATTGGCTTTCCTCCTGATGACAGAGGAAAGAAGAGGGTCCCTGGAGGTGGAGAAGGTGTTGACTCTGCTGTGTCTTCAGTGGAGTCTATTAAGACGCTGAGCAACTGTGGAGGTGGAGCAAAACAGAGGCCGACCTGAAGACACTGAGAATGTGGCTCTCTGGAAGCTCCAGGGGAGGGCTGTGGGCTTTCAAGGGATTGGGGAGCTGCGGTGAATTGCTGAGCTCTTTATCTGCTGGGTGAGGTTCTGCGGCTTGGGACAGGTGTCCGCCCGGCAGAGGGACGGGCTCATGGGGGAACCCCGGCTCCTCCACTCCTGCTTTAGCCAAAGCAGGCATGTATATCTGCTTGACATTGGGGTTCCACGTGGAACCCACTGGCCAGAGGGTCGTGCTAATTCCGATCCCTGCACCTCTGAGCAGTGGGAGGCTGTGGATGGAGCACTGTCTCCCGTGTCCCTTCCCCAGTGTCGAGCGCTGCCCGAGTGAGCAAGTCTGTCTCTGGCTCAGGCGAGGCAGGTGTCCTGAGTCAGCCTTGCTTCCTGTAGTGTCTGCAACTTGAGTCTCCAGCAGGGTCACTGGAGAATCCTGACGGCAGGTACTGTGAATACTGTCCTCACGGTGTGTCTGGAGTGGTGTCTCCTCGCAGGAGGAGAGTCATGGACCATCACTGTGAAGGGCTGCAAAGCTCATGAATATCAGGATGTTCTCTGTGAAGTTTCTGTTCACATGTGGGAATTTGAGTCTTGAAAACTTCGGGTCAGATCCAACTCATGATCGGCATGTTATTTGGCCTGTACAGTATTAAAAATATTTAGACGTAGTATTTAAAAATTAGACATCCCATATAAAAATTTGAATTTCTGGCTCCTCTTGAAGAAAAGTGCCATCTTTATGCAACCCTGGCTGTTTTTCTGTATGTGGCTAAACTTGCCTGGAGCCACGTGCAGGCGCCTCCTTTACTTGGCCTGGGTTCTCCTTTCATGATGGTCCCCAGCCAGCCGTGTCACTCACTGTCTCATAAGCCTGGGCCCTGTGAATGTTTGCACTCGCCGCGGTGGTGGCCCTTTAACAACTTAGCATCCCGACAATGCCTGCCATTGGAGCTCTGATGTCATTGAGCACATCCTTCATCTGTGAGCATGGCTCTCTGGCCAGGGCTTAGAACTATCTGAGCTTGTTTAATTTTAGCGTCAAATATTTAATGGATTTTTTTCTCTTTTTTTGCTGGGAGAGATTTTTGTGACACAGGTGTGCACAGTGAGTATAGGCACTTAAGTCTGGATTCCTGCTGTGCCAAGGGGCTTACACCCTGCTCATACTTTTCCCCAACCTTCCCAAGGGCTCTCTGAGCCCATTCCTGGGGCTTTGAATCTTTGGACCTGATCTCTCCGCACACTGCCACCCGCCCCCCCATCATGCTCTCTTTCTCTCTGTAAAATGAATACAGCAAAAATCCCGTGTGGAAGATTGTCTCATTAGCAGAGCCCTCGCAGGAGGAGAGTCGTGGATGCTAAGCATGTCGGTAATTACAACCCTGGCTCTAGGCCAGAGCCCCCTCTCCCTCCACGCAGCCTGCCAGCTCCAGAAGAGATCACAGGCTCCACAGCCCCACCCAGAGAGCTTGGAGGCCCAGCATGCTGATCGAAGAAGTGTGCTATTTCTGAGTATGTATGTGGGAAGGGTGGGAAGATGGAAAGAAAAGTGAGAAAATGTATGTAAGCAAATATTTTTTTTAAAAGAGAGGAAAACTCATCCTGAAACAGCATTACAAAATAATTGACGAGATCCTGCCAGACCCCGAAATGCACAGCAGGCGCTGTGCCCCTTTGTAGCTCAGGGAGACACTGCTGATTGCCAGCCGCGGTCTTAGCACAGCCTGGGAGTCCTCAGGAAAATGAGGCCAGTCTCACACCTCTTCTTTACCTGCCTGGAAATGACCAGCAGGCCCTGAAGCTGCATTCCCGATGGGCTGCAAAAGGTGACTCTGTTCCACTGCAGTCTTCCAGGACGATGCCTAGAAGTTAATGTGTTTATGGCAATGCCAAAATGACTTCACCAAGACTTGACTTACTTACAGGAACAGAGGATCATTAGAAGAGAGGCAGTGGGGGAAACCATAACGTCAAGGAGTGAACTTTGTTTTTTAAAATGCAGGAAAAAAACCCAGAAAAATGTGCAGGTAAACAAGAATTATTTCTTCCTGCTGATTCTTGTCCTGTCTACTTATTTAGCAAATTCTAGAACTATCCCCTCCCCTTCCTTCTTCTTCCACCTACAAGGGGAAAATTGAAAACGTAAATGAGGAGATGTTGGGTGAAGAGTGAGGGACTAGAACTGAGATGCGAACAACACGACAAAACTGAACCAGGGGCTTACTGGGGACAAATGTCCACAAGGATCTCAAACCAAATGAAATGGTCCCAAAACCACATTCAGTTTTGAGAACATTCTGACTTGCAAGCTTTTCTTTGCCTGATTTATGTTTCTGATTCATGCACTAGTTAAAAGAATTTGGATTTTCCATGTGGATTTAGCAAACTAAAAATTTTTTCTGTGTGGCTCTCATTTGGGCAAAGTTTAAAACTCACATACAAATAAGCACTAGTTCAGAGACACATTTCAACAAAGAAAGCTCGCAGAGCCAAATAACCTATTTATTGATTAGAATAATTAAAATATCAGAATCTAATGGATGGGAAATATCTAGAGGATCTTATCTTTGCCCACAGGGAACTGAGATAGGCAGTTAAGGAATCCATCTTTAATGACAATCTGGGAACCAGAAGTGTTAATGCCGAGATCACACAACAAATCTTACCTCGCAGCGACTTTAGATGTGTTTATTGGTGCCGGCTATGCATGTGGACAAAGACAGGCTGAAGTCTGGTGTTTCCTTCAGTGGTGGATGCTGGTGCCCCACCTAGATCTCTTACCCTCAGTTGCTGTGCGTGTTGGCTGTTAACACACAGCTGGCCCCTTCTCAGCACCAGCCTCAGCCTGAGGAATAGGAGCCACCCTCCACCGCAGCCTTGACCCCCCACAGACCTGGCCAAAGACTAAGACGTGGGATCACAAAGGTCAAACCCTTGGCCTCCAGGTGGGACAACTCTGCAGCCATTCATGCTTTGCAGCTCCCCTGTGGTACAGGCTGAAATGGTCTGCAGATGAAACCACATCCTTTGTAAGCTCCTTCCCTGCCTCGCCCTGCTTCCCTGAAGGTACTCCCAGACGAGAGCCCCTGTCTGCTGAACTCCTTCTGTCCAATATCTTAATATTCTGTTCCAGGGATCTGAGAAGTGCTTTATTTTTTATTTTTGATATTTTTATTGAAGTACAGTTGATATACACTATTATAATGGTTTCAAGTGTGCAACATGGCGATTTGGCAGTTACCTACATTATTAAATGCTCATCCCAAGTAGTGTAGTTACTATCTGTCAACACAGAAAGATGTTACAGAGCCATTGACTATATTCTTTATGCTGTGACTAATTTATATTATTTCATCCCCATGACTAATTTATATTATGATTGAGATTTTGTGCCTCTTTATCCCCTTCAGCATTTCACCCACCCACTCCGACCCCTCCCCCATGGTAACCACCAGTCACTGAGAAGCATTTTTAGTTCAGCAAACTGACCCTGCTCTCTGGGATGTGTCTGTCTAGCGGTCTCTAGGTTAGTAGCTGTTTCCAGTTCCTAACAAGAACAATACAAAGTCAAAGTGACATGGAATTTCTTTCCAAGCTAAAAAGAATTCCTTTTCAAGGCACACCGCAACCCGCATCCTCTGTATCTTAAAATGCAAGAGAAAAACAAAACAATAGAAAATGCCTCAACCCAGCAATTCTATTATCAGCTGTTAGCTCTTTCTCCCTCCTGCCCCCCCAACCCAAATTGCTCTTTATCTCCTCCTTACATATCTTCCGCACAGCTGGAAAGACCATTGAATCTAGGAGGAAAATCAGCAAAACCATAAAGATTTGTTGCAACAAAATGGCACTTCCTTCCTGGACATCCACGTTTAAATCAAGCTCTTTCACCATTTGTATGATGGTGCTTGGGTGTTATGCCCTGTTGCATGCCCCGTCCTGTGTTTGGAATTTTTATGTGGTGGGAAGGACCTCGAGACCCTAGTGACAATACTTTCAATTTGCTCAACAGAGCGGAATCCTGTGATACTGCAGAAGAATGGAGCTACATTAAGAACATATCAGCGGCTCAGACCGTCCGGGTCACAGTGACGGGCACAGACGAGGGGGAGCAGGACTCAAAGCCCACCCATTCTAACCGTGCCCCGCAGAGCGCTGCACTTCGGATGGCAAATAAGCAAATAGTTGTTGACCATCTGCAATGAAAACAGTGCGTCCAGGACGGAATGGGCTTGGGGAAATCTTTTCACTCCAAAGCCCAATACACTGATGGCTCCATCTTCTGGTGCATTTACATTTGTAGCAGCTGCTGTTGAAGGCCTGTCTGGGAGCTTTTGCTCAGCACGGGAAGTTGCTCAGCTGCAAGGAGGAGACAGGGGAGTGCAGGAACGCAAGGGCAACGGTCAGCACCCAGGCGGAGGTGGGAAGGGTTTATGGTGCCCTGGCTTTACTCAGCTGTGAGACCTCTCAGTCATGCTTGACAGGTTCCTCCTCCAGGAGTCCCCAGCGGGAGAAGTAAATCCTATTACCCACACCCCAAGGCAACCCACTGGCTCTTTTATGCACCCTTTATTGACTTTCTCCCTTCCTTCTCTTATTTTCCACATTTATTTCTACTTCCTGAGATCACCTCTAGGGAAACTACCTGCACCCCCAAATTGGGTCTGTTTTGGGGGAAACCCAAATAAGAAAACACTATCCATTCAACCATCCATCCCTCCATCCATCCATCCCATAATGATTCCCTCTTAGGTTCCAGCTACTATACTGGGCACGGGTAGGGGTATCAAAGTACAAGGCTGAATAAGATACTTTCTCCTCCCAGGAGTCCCTCAGTCTACCTGAAACATAGTCGCCATATCACGGGGCAGGGCTGAAACAGAGACACGAACTGCTGTACGAACACATGGGAGACAACCACTGACTCAGCCTGGGGCACCCAGGGAGGCCACAGCAGGAGGCCATGTGTCTGCTTGTCCTGAAGGATGAGCAGTACAGTGGAATGATGCCTTATGGGAAAAGGGGGGTTCCTGAGTCGGCATAAAAAGTAGAAACTTGCTATAGTAGAAAGTGCACATTCTACTAGAATCCCTCTCAGCATCATTAACAGTATCGTAATTTTCTCTCTTTCAGCAAGATAATTTTTATCAATTAAATTCTTACATATGAGTCCACTGATATTTGTCAAATGACCAGAGAAAGGGCAAGGATTTCCAGGTGGAGGGAAGAGAAGGTGAAAAGGCACGGAGGCATAGGCACGTATGGCAACTGTTAGGTTTCTGGGGCGCAGGGTAAGTGGTGCTAGGAATGCGGGGAGAAGCCGGATTGTGAGGTGCGCTACATGGCACTCACCCACTGGGCCAAGGAAGCAGGGACCCTGACCTGTGGGCTGTGGCGGTCACCAGAGGTTGCTGAGCACAAGTACGGGCTCTAGAGTGGTTTTGCAAAACAGTTAAATTTAGTTTCTCATAGACAACATATATACGGTTGGGTCTTGTTTTCTAGCCACTGTCAGTGGGTAAAACTCCTGTTTTCACTGGTATATTTAGACAACTCCTATTTAAAGTGAGTATGGATAGAGTCGGACCCATGACTACTGTACTTGTGACCATTTTCTATGTGTTCTTCTTAATCTTTAGTGCTTAAAAAACAAAAATCTTTGCCTCTCTGCCTTCTCTGGTTTTCACTGAGCATTGTATATGATTCCATTTTACCCCTTCTCTTAGCACATCAATTACTATTTCTTTAAAAAACTTTCACTGCTGCCCTAGAGTTGGCCACATGCATTTAGAACTAACCGAAGTCCGCTTCCAAGTAACAGTACTATCTCAGCCACAGCACAGGGGCCCCCAACAGAGTATCCCGGGTCCCCCGCCCCCTAACAGCTGCTGCCATCCTCGTCATTAGAGCCATCTTTAAATGTCGATCTGAACCAAGGTGGCTGATGAACTGGAGCAAGACAAAAATAATCTGGGAGCACTGCAAAATCTTGGGAGGCAAAAACTGGTGTGTGGTAGACTGTTTGCAAAGATGGCTAAAATAGTTCTACCCATCCCTGTATTGTAATGTGCCTGCCATGCCTTATCAAGAAAGAGGTGGCACTTATTTCTGCACTCCTGGAATATGGGCTGAGCCACATGATGCTCTGACCATGGGGTGGGCAAATGTGGCACAAGCAGGGGTTTGAAAAACGCCTGTGCGTTGGGGCGTGGCCTCTTGCAACTGGTGCATAAAGACCCTAAGGAATATCATCAAGCTTAGTTCTGTTACAGAGAAACAAAGAAACCTTCCCTTTTGCTTGTTCTGGGCAATTAAGACCTGCTGTTCTTGCAGCAAAGCCCCCTCTTCTGCCCAGCTGCCAGCCCATCCGCCCCCATCCATCACAGGCTCTTTAGCTACTGTGTCCGTTTTTCAGAGGCTGCCAGCAGACAGCCCTTCTTGTTCACTGGCCTTTTAATGGTATTAGGGAAACCCTGGCTCCAGTCGCTGCTCTGGCCCCCGGTATTCATGAGCACACACCACCCTATCCATTTTATTAAGAAACAGCCAAGACACGGCGCACGAGCCACCCTGCCCCCGCCACACACTCCCCTCAAGTAGAAAGTGGGCAGAGCCAGAAGACTTAGAGCCGATGGTTTGGAAGGCAGGCGAGGGCCCGGGGCGCCCCGGCATTGCCCTCGGACTTGACCGCGGACGCGGGGATGCGGCCTGCCCCGTGCTGCCCGGGGGCTGGGCCTCCGACCTGCTCGGGCCTCTGTCACTGATGCCCTTCGTCACCACGACTGCCACATTGTGTCAAAGTTTGGGGAGCTGGCTTGTCTGGAAGAAACTCCCCCCAGCTCATTCTTAATACTTCCGCCCCCACGTTTGTTCTCTTTCTTCCCTCTCGTGACCCTTATCTCACCGACAGGCTCTCTGTGCGGAGGGGCTCGAAGGAAAGCTCTTTTAGGCAGGCGGAGGTGGGCCACTCTGGGGAGGGGGGGCCGGGGCTCCCCGGAAGCCCACCTCGCGCCTGGCAGGGGTGCACCACTGCCTGCAGGCGGCTCTCGGGCCCTGAAAGGCACCCTGGGACCCCCAGCAGGGCTTCGCATGGTTTTGCCCAAGGTACGCGGGGAGCGGTGCGCAGGCCCCCCAGGAGGGCGCAAGGGGTGAGAGGAGCCTGCGACCCGCTCCCCACCTCCACGCCTCGTCTTCAGCCACGTCTGCCCCGCAGGTTACTGGGGGGCAGCACCACCACCCCTCTGAGTGGCTAACGTGGCGGGGCAGGCAGCCCACCAGGGCGCCTGGTCTTCACTGGCCAAACTCAGGATTTGAATTGGGGCCTCAGCACTGAAACACCTGAGGGGAGGCCAGGGGTCTGGCGTTGGGAACGTGGCCGTGGGTGCCGATGGGCTGGGACGACGAGGGGCGTGGCGCTGCCCTCCGTGAGATGGAGACTGTTGTCACACTTCACGGGGACATTAAAAGTAAAGCAGCCGCCACACAAGTGCTCAGCCGAAGAAACAGAGCAGTTGATGTTGTCAGAATGATTACGCTGATACTAATACTTTTAACTGATAATGTTATTATTCCTATTACTTATTATTCGTATTATTATTTGTACTAATATTGTTAACAATGAATAATAATAATTATTATTCCTATTCATGCTGGAGACACCAAATCTGACCGGGGCAAACATGTGAGCTACAGCCCCTGTTGCTGGGATGGAGCCGGGAGGGAGCCGGGGCTAGAGGAGTCAAGGAGAGGCCAGCGCACGACAGCACAGGGCGGGAGCTCAAGGCCTGGCCAGGCTCTCCCTCTGGCCCTGCCTGATGGCTGCCTCTTCTGCTCCTTTCCTATGCAGAAACCCCACCCCAGATTTCCTGGCAAGTTCTCAGTCATTTGCCACAGTTTACCTGACCGTGTTTGACAGGGACTGCAGGGTGGCACTTGGTGTTGGGAGGCTGGCTGTGCCCATCTCCTGCACCACAGGGTCAGCTGATGACCTTGAGGTCACAGGTGACCCTTGGCAGTTCTCTGAAGTGTCTCTCTCTGTCCTGGGGGGGCTTTGCCCTTTCAGTGCAGCACTCCTGCCACTGTGCAAAGCATTCTACTAAAGAAAAAGCAATAAACCAAATCAAACAGCCATTCCCAGAATTGCCAGGGCAGGAGGAGGCACAGGCTCCAGTCATTAGCAAAACCAGTCCCAGTTATTATCTTTAATACATGGACTGTGTTGTTACTGCATTTTAATCTACTCCCTTCACTCTTCGTGGGCTGGGATTTGATTCAGAAACCAGGTCAATAATTTCAAGGTTGCAATTTGTTGACAAAGTAATGGTTTAAAAAATGCTGCCATGGTCTTGCTCTGGCTTTGTGGAAAGAACGGTTGGCCTAAAAGTTTAGAGATCCTGGCTTGAATTCTGATTTTGCCACTAACTATGTGGATGACCACAGGGAAAGCATCCAAATGTGTCTTCACTTGGGTTCCTCCAAAAACTGACTCTGAGATAAAGACCTGGGTGCAGGGAGTTTATTTGGGTAAGGGACAGAGGGATGGAGAAAATACGGTAATGGGTGTGGTAACTGTTGACCATCTGGGCTCAGCCCTGCTGGGGCCTGAGAAACCACAACAAACACCCTTGGATTTCTCCCACTACAGGCTGGGCATGAAAACACTGGCTCTCAGCTCCCTCTCCTGAGGGATGCTCCAGGCACATTAACTCTTCTGAACGTCACTTGTGCCTGCTTGCAATGGAGCAAGTTCTCATAGTGCCAGAGAAAGCCTCGGGTAGAGAGGAGGAGGCACGTGGGTACCAGAGGTGGCAGCTGTCATGCAAGAGCTGTTCCCCACAGCGACGGGTGAGCTCAGGAGGGCAGAGGGGATAGGAGGACGCCGGAGTGGGTTGAACAGTCGTTTGTTGCTCAGAACAGATAACGAGGTAGAGTCTGTGGCTCCATGGGAGCTTGAGCGCCTTTGGCTAAGCACCCTCAGCTGAAAGGTGGTCGGCAAGTCCGCTGCGGCCCGGGCGTCTGTCTGGACCCGATGTCTAGCTCCCCTTCCTCCTCGGTAATAGGACTTCTGATAATAGCTGAGCACATGGTAACACAGAAAAGAGACTGCATTTCCCAGGGTCTCCTGCAGATGGGTGTGGTCACGGGAGTCAGATTGGGCCAGGGGGATGTAACTGAAATTATGGCATGGCGTTCTGGGGGAATCTTCATTCAGAACAGGTGGTACATGCCTGTTCTCTTCCCTTTTCTCTTGGTTCTGGCTGGGATGAGGTGTGAGGTCACCAGCTCAGAGGGCCAGTGGCACTATGGGAAGCTGGAAGGAGCCTGGGTCCCTGCAGACCTCATGGGAGAGCTCGCCACGTTAGCCCCCAACAAGAAAGTGCCAGCCTTTTCCCTGAGAGCAAAATAAGCTTTTATCTTGCCTAAGCCTTGTTGTTTTGAGTTTCTTGATACCCTCACAGTTCTATTTTTTTTCCCCTGGATTCAATGTTTATTGTTTTTAAAAACAGCAAGAGAAAGGGAATAGGATCTTTGCTGGGCTCTGCTGCCCCTGTTCACCCCTATGATATATGGCCAGCCTGCCTCCTTGAACGCCTGAACGCTCTGGGCTCCGCCTGAGGCTCAGGCCTCACCTGTTACTGAGACATCCTTGCTGGCCTCCAGACATCCTTGCTCGTTGGAAAGACCATCAGCTCTGTGCCCCACAAGCTGTTGAGACCATGCTGCCCTCAGAGCTGCAGCAGGCGCAAACCCCGGGGCCGTCTTGGCAGCGCAGGACCTTGCTCAGCCTGAGCGTGGCCACCTGTGAGGGTGGAGGTTTTATACCCAGGGGACACCTCCCACCTGAACTGGGGAAGTAGTAGGTAAAGGCAGTTTTCTATCCCTCCTAGACAGTTTCTGTCCCCCTAGATGCTTCTATACAATACTGAGGTGCCTTCTATACAGCTCCTCAGACAGCCCCTGGCAGGGTGGAGCCCCAGTTGTCCACAGTGGAGACCCAGTCATTAACACACTCCTGTCCTGATCTGACTCCCAGGACCATGCCCACATGCGGGAGAGGCTGGCAAAAATGGTCTGTTTTCTGTGTGTCCATGTGCCCAGCTAGAAATCCTACTACCGAGGAAGAAGGGGAAGTGGACGCTGGGTCCAACCAGACACCTAGGCCACAGCAGACTGGCTGATCACCATTCAACTGAGAATGCTTGGATTTCAAAGATGGTTCAGTTCACAAGGAGACACAAAATATATGGCAACCCCCTGAATTTTCTGCCTAAGCACCCCCCTCCCAAGCCACAGAGAGCAAACTGAAGTGTCAGAGAGTTACTACCCTCAGCTGATGATGGAAGGTTGTTGGTGAACACACACCCTGTTTCCTGGCCTCTGGCTGGGAACAGCTCTGCACCTCATTTCCCACAGTGCTAAGTGCTGGTCAGCTCACTTGGTATCTCTTGCTTCCTTTCTCTTCCCCACCCCAGCTGATGTTTCTTGGAATTATCTCCCAAATCAACTACCTGCATCCAGCTCAGCTCAGAGTCTGTGTGTGGGTAGATCTCAAAAGAAGACAGTAGCAGAGCTGGAATTTGAACCCATGTGTGGGTGACCCCAAAAGCATGCTCTTTCTGACAAGGCACATGTGGCCCTGACCGGGTCTCCCAGGCGTGTCTGACACCTGGTTCCCAGCACCTCCTGGTACTTACGATGCCGTTCGGTTCCTGACTGGCTGTGTCCTTTCTCCCAGGGTCCTGTCTAGTTTCCAGTCACTCCTGCCTCCGTAACTTTCCGGCCTTGCTTGGAGACCACACGCTGAGCTGGGAGCTTTCATCCTGAAACCGTGGGAAACTCTTCCCACTCTGAGACTGGGCCTGGGGGTGGGGGTGTAATTATTTGTGGTTGTGGTTTGTCTGTGGCCTGGAGTTTTCCAAACTCTTTGCAATCATTTAGATGCAACCTGCCCAGCATGTGTGTGATGTGGCTGTAGGAAATTGTCTCTTTGTTTTCTTGGTTCCCTCCTTAATGCCTTTGAAATGGGCCACCCTGGCCCAGTTTATAGTCCGCAAGGCTCATCTGTCTGTGGTTACACAATCTTTCCCCCTCTCCCCTCACAAGAAAAACTAATCAAAACTAGAACCCCACGTTCCTGAGGAGGGGGCGATCATATTTCTGGCAGGCTCCATGAGGGTCAGCAATGAAATCAAATGGTGTGTGGATCAGAGACCCTCTGATGGTAAATGATGACTGGGGCTTGTCCCTGGTTCACACATTGGTTGTGTGGGGTCCCCCTAGGGGCTCTCTCTGCCATAGAACACCTCCTATACTCTCTGTCCCTAATTGTACAGAAGTCTGTTCCTGGGCCAGGGCACCTGGCCAGAGGGGAGGTACGATAAGGCGCCAGCGGCGACGATGGAGAGAGCCAAAGGGCTGGGTGCAGAGACAGCCACGGAAAGCCCAGCGTTCATGTGGGCTTTGCTCAGCAAACCCATGCGAAGCGCACGGGCAAGTTCATTAAGCCACTCCCACTTGTTAGCTGGTCCCACTGAGGGTCCCCATAATGACTGTGTGGGCTGGTACAGGAGCTCCCGGAGCACAGGGCATTAGCATTGCCCCTTGCAGAGGTGAGGAGCAAAGGGGAACCCAGAGAGAGCCTGCATGTGTGGCCAAGGGAGACTTGGTATCTGAGGAATGAGATGTCTCCTAACTGGGTAGTTCACCTGGCAGCTTAGCTGGCAGGAAACAGAGTGTAGAAAAGGGAATTTATCTGGGATATGTTTGTGGATATACAAATATAATAAAATACAATACAATCTAGCCAGAACATCTCTGCGTTTGGCTGTGAATGACTATCTGACAAGAGCATATTAGAAGAGTGTTCTGGGTGCCCGTAAATTCATGCTTCCTGGAAGTTGAATGGATCCCTTAGTTTCACTAAAGCTTTCTGAAACCTCAAATCTTATTTTCACTTCAGGGTTATTTCTTTAATGGCAGGTGTCCTGTATTCAGGGAGCTGTGGCAGTCACCTTGGCCCCTGTCCTTTTTCCTGACCAAACATACTGTCCCTTATATGCTTGTTGGGTGGGTTACATTGGCATTAATAATCTAGGCAGTTAAAAAATCATTCACCATTACTGACAGGAATGTAAAATGGTATAGCTATGAGGGAAACAGTATGTGGTTACTCAAAAAATTATAAATATAATTACCATATGACCCAGCAATTCCAGTCATATATATGCCCAAAAGAATTGAAAGCAAGGACTCGAATAGGTATTTGGGTACTAATGTTCACAGAAGCATTATTCACAATAATCAGAAGGTAGAAACAACTTGATATCTACTGACAGATGAATGGATAACCAAAATGTGGTGTATAGTCGCATCATGGAATATTATTCAGCCTTAAAAAGGAAAGAAGTCCTAAAACATGGTTGAAACTTGAAAGTATTATGCCAAGTAAAACAAGCCAGGTACAAAAGGACAAGTGTGATAGGATTCCACTTATTTGAAGTGCCTAGAACAGTCGTATTCAGAGAGAGAGAAAGTAGAGCAGTAGTTCCCAGGTGCTGGAGGGAAGAGAGAACGCAGTTAGTGTTTGATGGGTATAGAGTTTCAGTTTGGGATGATGAAAACTTTTTGGAGATGGATAGTAGTAATGGTTGCACAATGATGTGAATGTACTTAAAGCCACTGAATTATATATGTGAACATGATTAAAATGGTAAATTTTATATTATGCATATTTCACAACAAAAAAGTTTTAAAGAAGTCATTTTCAGAGTGTTTGCGATGTATACTTTCATTATGTGTGCAAAAATCCTTTTATTTAGTCATTCTAATTTCTCTGCATACATGACTACAAAGTACTCATAATCCTGTTTTGTGTCCAGGAGGGCCTCTCTACTAAGCAGGTGTGCTCGTTCACCACATGGTCTCAGTATTCTTAACTGATCATCAGCTTTTCTTGGGTGGTGTTGTGGGGAGGGGGTGAGAGCTCTTGGGGAGCCTGATACCTAGGTCCTTTATTCTGTTAACAAGTTGCCTTCCTAGAAGGAAAAAAGGTTGAAAGATGCTGACAAAGAATGCAAAGATTGCCCAAGCATCTCAGATAGCAAATGGCTCATATAAAAGCTGGAAAAAAAAAAAAGCATGCACTTTGATGACTAAGGTATATGTGAATCAGAAGCATGAGAAATAAACACATCCGAAATATAGGTAGGTTTAAAAATGAAGGGGATGTGATGCTTAGCAAAGACCCACAGAGAAATTGTTCCAGATGTTCAGTGAAACTTGGAACAGAGCCAGGTCCACCCAGCTCAGTGCTATCTGAGAAAGGGAGGGAAAGGAAAAGAAATGAAGGAGGAAGAAGGGAATTAAGGAGGGTGATGGGGTTGCTTCTGGTGTGTATATTGAACTGTGAAACTAAATACAAGTGATGAAAGACGGCAAGTCCTCTGAGCTACTAAGCAATGAATCAGGGCGACCTGAGTTTCTGAAGGTGAAATTGCAGGGCAGAGGTTCACGGCGGCTCCAGTGCTATGTGCTCGGGGATCTCTACTCCATGGCCATTCAGGGTTAGAAAGATTACACAGGGGGTACTGGATTCTTCCCCTTTAATTGCACTTGGGTTTCTTTATGCAGTTCTCTCTCGTGGCATTGTTTCCTGAACTGAAAATCTTTTCATGTTAATTTATTTATAATTTAACAGAGGCTAAAAATGCACAGATTTTTACCAAGAAGCCATATAATTAATTTGCTGTTGACTGCTGAAGTTCACATGAGAATACTGAGGGTGAGTTTCTTTTGGTTGGTAGATGTCCTAAGATTGGGTTAAATCATCCTCCTGCTGTCCTAGAGAACATATCTGAGTCCAGGACTAACATGAATTTTTATCTGTAAGCCACCCAGAAAAGTTTAAATTAAAGAACAAACCTACTGCCCAAGGAGTCCCCAAAACTCCTCCTCGCCTCTGACGCTGAGACTGCCCGCAGGCCGAGACAACTGGCCAGTTCACTCTGTGCGCGCTGTGTGCCAGCCTTGCACCAGGTGCTGGCAAAGGAAAACGCCTGCCTTTAAAGAACTCCCAGACTAGTTTGTGCTGACCTACTCTGCGCAATTAACCGTGGTATAATTTCCTAAGTGTTATCACAAAAGCCTACGTACAGTGCTGTAGGAACACAGGAGACCTAGTGTGCAGTTTCCTGTTGGTGCACAGCTATGTATATATGAGTGTGTGTGTGATAGGGAAGGCTCCAGAGGGAGACACTTGTCCTTTGTGTTAAAGAATGGCTAGAATTTCTAAACACAAGGGAAAGGGCAATCCCAGATAGAGGGAACTGTATAAATAAAACAGACTGCCGTCCAAGCCAAAAAGTAGTTTTTGTGATGAAAACAAGATTGATTAAAAAACAAAAAATTATTTATCTTTCTTCTCTTCTCCTTTCACTTCCACCTTTTCTTTCCTTTTCTTCCTATGTTTTCCTTCTTTTCCTGAACAATTCATCCTAAAGCCATTTGCCAGGGAAAAGCAAGTAGGTGTCTAGGCCCGAGGAAACCACGCACCACACCCAGGCCACAGAGGTGTGAAGAGCCCGGCATGGGGTGTTGGAGTGTCCACGGACACACAGCCAGGTGTGGCGAGTCAGAGCATGCAGGGTAAAGGCGTTTTCCAGGAGGAGCAGCCTGGAGTGAGGTTAGGAGAGTGTCCGTTCAGCGGCAGAGCTATCAAGGTGTAGGAGGCAAGAGGGAGAGAACAAGCCCAGGTCGTACTCCCTGATCAAGCTCATTCGTGCGTTCAACAAAAGTATATGGAGCACCCACCAAGTCCCAGGCCCCGGAATGGGGGGACAGTGGTGAGTGAGGTGAACGCAAATGCCATTCTCCCGAAGCTTAGGGTCTTTTGGGAGATGCTCCACCCAAACTGAGGAAGAAAGAAACTAATGTCTTTTGCAAAAATGTAGGTCTCATAACAAAATGCGCTGCAAATAAAACCAATGAAAGCAATACTCAGATTCTTACTGCCCATAGTGAGAGTGGAGTGGAGCAGCCTGTCACCCAAAAGGAGCCAGTAATGGGTCACATTTAGAAATAGTTGTCTGGGTGTGCCAACATTTAGCAATGTCTTTGCTCTCCATGGTTCTTCCATTATACCGTTCTAGACTGACTTTTATTTTCCTGCTGACATAAATGCTTTAATTGTTCTTTCAACGGAATCTAGATTTTGTTGGTACTCTTGAGCAGTAGTTTAACTAGGACAGAATCTGGTTGGAGAGTTATCTTCCATCAGCCTTTGAAGGGATTCCTTTGTCTTTGGGCATCTACAGCTGCTCCTGAGAAGTCTGCTTCCAAAAGAACAGCCATCACGTTGATAGCAATCTTTCTCTTATCTCTAGGAGCTTTTAGGATATTCTACCTGTATTCGATGCATTGTTATTTCATTACATCATAACAAGATGTGAATTTGTTTTTATTTAATCTTATAAAGTCAACCTTTATGTCTTTGAATATAATCCTCCATTTGCTCCCTACTCTCCTTGAAGATGTGTTGGTCCTACTTACTCTTTTGCTCATTTCTCTTCATTTTTCTTTCTTTCATATTTTCTCTTTTTCCCTCCGTGGAATTTCTGGGGGGTTACGTCAATCTACTTTCTATCTATTAAATTCTCCATTCTTGTATATCATCTCGTCCATTGAGTTTTTTTTAATGATTTTACTGAGATGTAATTCCCATGCCATAAAATCCACCATTTAAAAGTGTACAATTCAGTGGTTTTTACCGGCTTGCACGACTCTCATCACTATGTAATTCCAGGACATTTTCATCACCCCAAAAAAGAAGCCCTGTACCCATTAGTAGCCACTCTTCATTTGCTCCCACCTCCATCCTCTGACCACTAACTTACATTCTGTCTCTCTAAATTTGCCTCTTTACCTAATCTTGACATTTCATATAAATGGAATCATATAATATCATGCCTTTTGCATCTGGCTTTTTTCAATCAGTATGTTTTCAAGTTTCTTCCATGTTGTAGCATTCTCGATCAGCACTTTGTTTCTTTTGTGGCTGAATAATATTACATTGTATCGAGAGGCCATATTTTGTTTATGAGTTCTTCAGTTGATGGAAATTTGGGTTGTTTTCACTTTTTGGATGTTATGAATAATGATGCTATGATTACTTGTGTGCAAGTTTTTGTGTGAACATATATTTTCAATTCTCTTGGGTACACCCCCAGAGAGGATTTGTTGAACAGTTTTCCACAGAAGCTACACCATTTTGCATTTCTACCAGCAATCCCTAAGGATTCTAATTTCTCCACCTAATTGCCAGTATTTGATATTGCACATCTTTTTTACTATAACCATCCTAGTGGGTGTGAATTGTGGTTTTGGTATGCATTTCCCTAATGACTAATGATGTTGCACATCTTTTCATGTGTTTTTTATTGGTTATTTGTACATTTTCTTTATAGAAATGTCTATTCAGATCCTTTGCTCACTCTTGAAGTGGGTTGTCTTTTGATTGTTGAGTTGTAAGAATCCTTTATTCTGGATGCAAATCCCTTTTTGATATATAATTTGCAGTAATATTCTCCTGTTCTAGAGCTGTCTTTTCAATTTCTTGAAGATGTTCTTTGAAACACAAAAATTTTAAATTTTGATGAAGTCAGATTAATCTAAATTTTCTTTGACTGCTTTTACTTTAAGTGTTCTATTTAAGAAATCATCGCCTAACCCAAAGGGATGAATACACTATCTCTTCTTAGTGTTTATAGTTTCAACTCTTAGATTCATTGTGGTTTAATTTTTGTAGATAGCATGAGATAAGAGTCCATATTTATTCTTTTGCATGTGGATGTTAAGTTGTCCCACCACCATTGGTTGGAAAGACTTTCTTTCCCCCATTGAATTGTTTCAGCCCCTTTGTAGAAAATCAGTTAACTAAAAAACGTAAGGGTTTATTTCTGGACTCTTAATTCTATTCCATTAAGCTACATTTGTCCTGTTAATATCACACTGTCTTGATTACTATAGCTTTGTAGTAAGTTTTGAAATCAGAAATTATTTCAACTAGCAACATTAGCAACACTAATGGGGTTTTCTTGACCCCTCTCTTTCCTGGCAAAGCAAAGCAAAGCAAAAGCACAGAGCACCCTTCTGGAAGGGCCCACCCATAAAGGCATCCTTCTGGAATATAATAAAAGCAACAGTTAGCCCCGAGTTAGGCCATCTACTTAATTGTCTCATTATTCTCGATAACAACCCTATGAGGTAGGTATTATCATTTTTATTATTTCCATTTCACAGATGAGAAAATGGAATATGCTAGCTATCTTCTAATTGCCCTTCCAGACCCAGATGCTCTGTGCTTGGGGATGGGCCGGTGTGTCTGCCTCCCTGGACTCTTCGCCCTCTGGCTTCTGGTTGGGTTTGGCAGAGATCCTCTGCAGGAGATCAGTGGTGGTCTGTGTGAGGCCACTGTGGGTGTCTTTGGCTGGCCGTGACCCTTCCCGAATATCACAGCTTCTCTCAAAGCAGCTTGCTCTCCACGACACTCTCCTTCTTAGTCCCAAATATCTCTCCCTCCTCAGACCCTTCCACTCACAGGGATCTCAACAGCTTTGGGTAATTGTGGCTTCCCCCGAAGTGGGCTTGTGGGTCTTAAAGCTCTAGCTGAGTGAACCCCTTCGGCATGTTGTCCGATTAGCAGGCTCAGGAAGATGCACTCTTTAGGAAGATCCACCTGATGTACCAATTTCCATATGCACTTATTCTGAGGTCCTTTGCCAAGACATGCAACATTAATGGTAGTAGTTGGTGGAGCAACTCCCAGGAATGAAGCTTGGGACAACATAATGGAACTTTCAGATGCAAATGCAAGGCCATGGAGCGCTACTCTAAAGATTGCCTTGAAAAGCTGATTGAACTCTGCCAACTTTGGAAAACCACTTAGTGTCTCAAAGCAAACTGAGAAAGAGAGAAAGTCATAAGTCAAGCGTCAAGGTAATTCCTAGTAGATAAGCCCGTTAGCAATACTTCTGAGACACGCAAGTTTTGAGAAACTTGTGGGTGATTTTGAAGTGCCCTGGGCAGGATCCAAGTATCTGCCTGGAGATAATGCTTTGTGGCTAAGGGAGGCAACACCTATGCCGAGCATGAAAATTATTGCTACCACTCCATTTTCTTACTACTGAGTATTCCAGTGTGCCTACCACATCAGAACAGTGTGTACTCCTCCGTAGAGCCTCTAAAAAGTTAACTCTTTATTTAGTAAATAATTTCAGACCTACTGAAAAGTTTCAATGGAGTACAACATATCTTTCTCATAGAGTCCACCTTTTGCCATTTTCACTTTATCTTTTTCTTTTAATTTGAAGGTTTGAGACATATGAAATATATACATTTTTTATTCCTTTACAGATTTTTCTGCTACAGATTTGAGGGTAAATTGCAGAGACAAAGACCCTAAAACTCCTAAATACTTCACATATATTTCGGTTTTTTTGCTGGGTTTTTTTTTGTATCATTAATATACAATTGCATGAGCAACATTGTGGTTACTAGACTCCTCCCATTATCAAATCCCCACCACATACCCCATTACAGTCACTGTCCATCAGTGTAGTAAGATGCTATAGAATCACTACTTGTCTTCTCTGTGTTATACTGCCTTCCCCGTGTCCCCCTAACATTACATCTGCTAATCATAATGCCCCTTTCCCCCCCTTATCCCTCCCTTCCCACCCACCTCCATCCAGTCCCTTTCCCTTTGGCAGTTATTAGTCCATTCGTGGGTTCTGTGAGTCTGCTGCTGCTTTGTTCTTTCAGTTTTTGCTTTGTTCTTATGCTCCACAGATGAGTGAAATCATTTGGTACTTGTCTTTCTCTGCCTGGCTTATTTCACTTGCATCTTCCATCCATGTTGTTGCAAATGTTAGGATTTGTTTTCTTCTTATGGCTGAATAATATTCCATTGTGTATATGTACCACATCTTTTTCCATTCATTTACTGAGGGACACTTAGGTTACTTCCATTTCTTGGCTATTGTAAATAGTGTGGTGATAAACATGGGGGTGCATATGTCTTTTTGAGAATGGGAAACTGCATTCTTAGGGTAAATTCCTAGGAGTGGAATTCTTGGGTCAAATGGTATTTCTGTTTTTAGTTTTTTGAGGAGCCTCCATACTGCTTTCCACAATGGTTGAACTAGTTTACATTCCCACCAGCAGTGTAGGAGGGTTCCCCTGCCTCTGCATCCTCACCAGCATTTGTTTTTCCTATTCTTTTCTATGTTGGCCTAACTGGCATGAGGTGATATCTCATTGTGGTTTTAATCTGCATTTCCCTGATAATTAGCGATGTGGAGCATCTTTTCATGTGCCTGTTGGCCATCTGAATTTCTTCTTCGGAAAAGTGTCTGTTCATATCCTCCACCCATTTTATAATAGGGTTATTTGCTTTTGGGGTGTTGAGGAATATGAGTTCTTTATATATTTTGGATGTTAACCCCTTGTCAGATCTGTCATTTACAAATATATTCTCCTATACTGTAGGATGCCTTTTTGTTCTGCCGATAGTGTCCTTTGCTGTACAGAAGGTTTTTAGCATGATGGAGTCCCATTTCTTCAGTTTTTATTTTGTTTACCTTCCCCGAGGAGATGCATTCAGGAAAAAGTTGTGCATGTTTATATTCAATCAAGAGATTTTTGCCTATAGGTCTTCTTCTCAGAGTTTTATCGTTTCATGACTTACATTCAGGTCGTTGATCCATTTTGAGATTACTTATGTGTGTGGGGTTAGACAATAATCCAATTTCATTCTCTTGCATATAGCTGTCCAGTTTTGCCAACAACCGCTGTTGAAGAGGCTGTCATTTCTTCATTGTATATCCATGGCTCCTTTATCATATACTAATTGACCATATATGGTTGAGATATCTGGTCTCTCTATTCTGTTCCATTGGTCTATGGGTCTGTTTTTGTGCCACTACCAAATTGTCTTGATTACTGTGGCTTTGTAGTAGAGCTTGAAGTCGGTGAGTGTAATCCCCCCCACTTTATTCTTCCTTCTCAGGATTGCTTTGGCTATTCGGGGTCTTTTGTGGTTCCATATGAATTTTAGAACTATTTATTCTAGTTCATTGAAGATTGCTGTTGGTATTTTGATAGGGATTGCATTGAATCTGTAGATTGCTTTAGGCAGGATGGTCATTTTGACAATATTAATTCTTCCTATCCATGAGCATGGGATGTGTTTCCATTTATTAGTATCTTCTTTAATTTCTCTCATGAGTGTCTTGTAGTTTTCAGAGTATAGGTCTTTCACTTCCTTGGTTAGGTTTATTCCTAGGTATTTTATTCTTTTTGATGCAATTTGAATGGAATTGTTTTCTTGATTTTTCTTTCTGCTAGTTCATCATTAGTGTATAGGAATGCTACAGATTTCTGTGTATTAATTTTGTATCCTGCAACTTTGTTGAATTCAGATATTAGATCTAGTGTTTTGGAGTGGATTCTTTATGGTTTTTTATGTACAATATCATGTCATCTGCAAACAGGGAAAATTTGACTTCTTCCTTGCCAATCTGGATGCCTTTTATTTCTTTGTGATTACCATGGCTAGGACCTCCAGGACTATGTTGAATAAAAGTGGGGAGAGTGGGCATCCTTGTCTTGTTCCCTATCTTAAGGGAAAAGCTTTCAGCATCTCACTGTTAAGTATAATGTTGGCTGTCAGTTTGTCATATATGGCCTTTATTACATTGAGGTATTTGCCCTCTATACCCATTTTGTTGAGAGTTTTTATCATGAATGCATGTTGAATTTTGTCGAATGCTTTTTCAGCACCTGTGGAGATGATTATGTGGTTTTTGTCCTTCTTTTTGTTGATGTGGTGGATGATGTTGATGGATTTTCGAATGTTGTACCATCCTTGCATCCCTGCAATGAATCCCACTTGATCATGATGGATGATCTTTTTGATCTATTTTTGAATTTGGTTTGCTAATATTTTGTTGAGTGTTTTTGTATCTATGTTCATCAGGGATATTGGTCTGTAATTTTCTTTTTTTGTGGTGTCTTTGCCTCATTTTGGTATTAGAGTGATGTTGGCCTTGTAGAATGAGATTGGGAGTATTCCCTTCTCTTCTGCTTTTTGGAAAACTTTAAGGAGGATGGGTATTACGTCTTCACTAAATGTTTGATAAAATTCAGCAGTGAAACCATCTGGTCCAGGAGTTTTGTTCTTAGGTAGTTTTTTGATTACCAGTTCAATTTCTTTGCTGGTAATTGGTCTGTTCAGATTTTCTGTTTCTTCCTGGGTCAGCCTTGGAAGGTTGTATTTTTCTAGAAAGTTGTCCATTTCTTCTAGGTTATCCAGTTTGTTAGCATATCATTTTTCCTGGTATTCTCTCATAATTCTTTGTATTTTGCCACTCCCTTCTGGCCTGTAAGGTTTCTGTTGAGAAATCTGATGATAGCCTGATGGGTTTTCCTTTATATGTGATCTTTTTTCTCTCTGTAGCTGCTTTTAAAAGTCTGTCTTTATCCTTGATCTTTGCCATTTTAATTACTATATGTCTTTATGTTGTCTTCCTTGGGTCCCTTGTGTTGGGAGATCTGTGTACCTCAATGGCCTGAGAGACTATCTCCTCCCCCAGATTGGGGACATTTTCAGCAATTACCTCCTCAAAGACACTTTCTAACCCTTTTTCTCTCTCTTCTTCTTCTGGTACCCCTATAATGAAAATATGGTTCCATTTGGATTGGTCACACAGTTCTTTCAATATTCTTTCATTCTTAGAGATTCTTTTTTCTCTCTGTGCCTCAGCTTCTTTGTATTCCTCTTCTCTAATTTCTATTCCATTTACCATCTCTTCTACTACATCTAATCTGCTTTTAAATCCCTCCATTGTACGTTTCATTTCAGATATGGAATTTCTTAATGATTGAATCTCCATCTTAAATTCTTTCCTGAGTTCTTGAATATTTTTCTGTACCTCCATGAGCATGTTTATGATTTTTATTTTGAACTCTCAGGAAGATTGGTGAGTTCAGTTTCATTTGATCCTTTTTCTGGATTTTGTGAGATTTTGGTCTGAACCATGTTCCTTTGACATTTTATATTTCTATGTGGCATCCACTAGTGCCCAGAACCTCTAGTCTCTGGAGATTCTCAGCCCCTGGAGTGAGGTTGGTGTTCGCAGGGGAGTGGCGCTGGTGCCTAGGGAGAGGAAAGAGCTGTTTCCTGCTTCCTGGCTGCAGTGTCTGTCTCCAGTGTCAGAGCCAGTGGACTGAGCACACATGTGTAAGCCTCTGTGCTTTGTGTCTCTAGCTGTTGAAAGCAGGGCCTCCCTCTGGCTGGCCTGATGCCAGCACAGTGACTACTGGTTTCCGAGCTGGTGCTGGCAGACCAGGAGGAAGGTGCAGCAGGCTGCATGTCACAGTGGGGGGCCTCAGAGCTGAGTAGGCAGCCAGGGTGATGGAGCACCTGAAGCTCCTCAAAATTCCCAACCTGCTGGGCAGAGCGGGCCCAGACAACCTTGTCCACTTATCCCTTCACCCGCACAGAAAGCTCCGTGCAAACCCCGCCCCTTCAGCAGCCCTCTCACTGCTAGGAAGCCTCTCAGACTGCCCGCCTTTCCTTTTTCCCAGAGTGGCTGGATGTGGATCCCTGTCCTCCACAAACAGCTAGAATCTCAGTCTCTCAATCACTCTGCCTGTCCCAGCTCCCCAACCCCACCAACCTCCAGAGCACCACACAATGTAGGTCTGTGTTCCAAAGCACATCTCCAGGGCTGCGTGTTCAGCTGTCCTAGGCTTCCAACCCCTCCCCACTCTGTTCCTTTTTTTCTAACACAAAATTTCCTTTTTTCTTAACAAATACATGTAAAGTAGAAACCTCAACTCATCCAACCTCATTTTATTTATATATAAAATGTGTGTATACACACACATACACATGTAAAGATAAATACATACATATGATTTATATTAGATTGGTTGGGTTAACCTATCATCTATAGCTATTATCTCTGGACCCTTTCTATATGTTACAGAGACAAAGAAAGAAGAGGCAACAGCAGACCATCTTGGTTGGACAATCTAACACCAGTCCAAGCCCTCTTCTCCAATGCCAGTCTCCAGTATAGAGATGGTAGAATCTGAATATTTTAGTTACAGAGGACCTTTTAGCTATAGAAGGCCACATGACACAGTTCTGGTCAATAGGATGTAAGCAAGAGCCTCTTGGGAGCTACTGGGAAGGATTTTAATTTTCCTACTGAAAGGAGAGATGCTGTTTGCACTGCCCTTTCCCTTCTTATATTTTGTCTTGGATGCAGGTGGGATGCCTGGAGCTGTGGCAGCTGTCTTGTGCCCATGAAGGGAAACTTTTTCAACCTAAAGCCAACATGATAAGGATATCAGAGTGGAAAGACAGAACCTAGGCCCACAATCAGTTGAGCTAAACCAATTATTGTAACCACCTACCTTTGATCCTTTTATTATACAAAAAAATAAATTGTATTTAATAAATACCCTGTAAATTGTGGTTCCTAATATATATTTTGAAAACATTCCTAATTGATTCTATCAATTAGGCAGAACTTTGAGAGACATACCCAAGGGAGATGAAGTCTGAAATCAATGATGTTCATTAGTTTCATTTATATCTGGAGGTGAATAAGAGAAAATTAACTTAGTTGAAGAAATGTTAAACTTGTTGATTTTGTCAATACTTGCAAACACATGCTATCTCATTTAATTTTCAGTCCAATCCTATAAACTCAGATAAGGAAATGGAGATGTTGCCTAAGGAGACAGTCACTGGATTGGGACAGTCATGCTCTACCCACTCTAGCACACTGTCTAGGGAAAGCTCACATGGGAACAGAGAAGGCACCAAGGCCAGCAATATTTGGGTGCTGGCCTGAAGGCTTGTCTGGAATGTAACAGAAGTTTGGGAGGTAGGAGGATAGACAGGAAAATTCACCATCTTGGAGCCTAGGGGAGAACTTTGAAGTGGCCACGGGGACATTGGTGACCTCGGAGAGAAGCTGCAAAGGCCATAGTAAGTGTCCAGGTGCCCTGAGTTGGGCAGTTTGGTCATGTGTGTTGAGTGAAGACTCCAACTACACAGTCTGGGGCTCTTCTCTTCCCCACTTTAACAAAGAGCTTGACTGGATGCTCTTCGGGCATAGTTTGGTTTTCATATCCTATGAGTCCATGCTCCCTCCTGTGCACAGAAAGTGAAGATCTCTGCTTCTAGATGACTGGTGATGAGAAAGAAGAGGAAATGAGAGAGTGTGGAAGGAATGGAGACAAGCACAAGGGAGAGGGGGGCTTGCTGTTACTGGGGGCATCAGGACAGAAGAAAGACTATGGCATTTGCTGTTTTGTGCCATGAAGGGGAGGTGATGCAAATGTGACAGCAAAGTTGCTGATGAGGTAGGAGGGTGAACACTGGCGTATTATCATTTCCAGCCTGTCAGAAAAAGTAGAAAAAATGTTTCTCCTCCTTGCTGAGCATTTGCCAGTGCTGACTGACGGCATCTCACAGTGGTCTGCTCTTTGGCTTCTGTGTTCTTATTTGTGTTTCCTCCAACTTATCTTTCCAGCTAGAGAGTCAGTCCTACACTCCTTAACTCCCCACTCTCGGCCTCTAGGATGGAGCCTTGCATACGCTGAGCTGTAGTGTGTTTACTGACTTTATTTGAGGAAAACAGATTTTGGTTGAGGTCTCTGCCTCCCTTGCTTAAATTGTCACCTTGCCCCCGTTAAGGCATGTGACAGCTGCCCAGGAAGCAAATGCCAACCGCTGGCGCACGTGCCATCTAAGTACAGATCTCCAGCCCACTTTGCCTCTACATTTGGCCTCAGTATCCAGCTGCCCCTCTGTCCTATGGCTCAAGCACCTCATGTGCAACATGTCAAGGACCAAACTGGGGCTCTCCCCACCCTCCCACACAAACCTTTTCCACAGATTTCCAATAGTTATTCTGGACACTTCCCTGGCCCTTACCCCTCCTGTCCCATCCATTGCCAAAGCCCATAACACTTACCACCTAAACACTGTTTCCCTCCGTCTCCATCACAAGCCTCTCCCGCCTCCTGGCTTTCTCACTTGGACTACACTAACAGTCACCTCCTGGTGACGCTTGCTCCCTAGTACTCTTCTGCATCCAGGACCCCATGTAGTTTTCCAAACAACAACAAAAACCCTTTGCTCAAAGCCACTCCACGACCTCTATTACCTCCCAAATAAAGACCACAAAGATCATGACTATGGCCTCAAAGATCTTTCTGGCCCTGTCTCACCACATCAGCCTCAATTCATTTCTTTCTAAATAGTGCTTTCAAAGGACCAGACACCACGTCTGCTTGGAGTTCCTCAAACACTCCCTGTGCACCATTTCCTTGGGGTCTTCAATTCAGTCTATAGTACTCCTCTCCACTCCCACCCCTTCATCATCTCTAGGAGTTTCTAGTCAGACTTCACATTTTGGTTCAAAGGTACTTTCCTAGGGAAGCTTGCCCATCCCTACAAAGCCCAAGTGGGTCCTCCTATTACACTGCATAGAAGCCTGGTACTTTTCCTTTGCAGCCCTTATCACAGTTATAATTCTGTATTTGGACACCTATTTGATTAACATCCATCTCCCCATCTTGACTGAAAATTACCTGAGCACAATGACTGGGTCTACATCTGATCCTGACCGAATTTCAGTGGTGTGTGTGTGGCAAATAGTAGGCGCTCAGAAATTATCTTTTGAAAGAGGAAAAAGATAGCTAGCTGGCTGGGTGGATGGATGGACGATCAATAGAGCCTAGATTCTCTTTTTTTCTGTTGGGCAAAAATGCTGCAGCATTTTACATTCCCACTAGCAGCTACAATGTATGAAGATTCCAAATTCTCCACATCTTTGCCAACACTTGTTATTTTATATATCTCCATCTCCATCCCAGTGGGTTTGAAGTGGCATCTCACTGTGACTTTGATTTGCATTTCCTTAATGGCTAATGATATTAAGCATCTTCTTGTGTACTTATTGGCCATTTGTGTACCTTATTTGGGGAAATATCTATTCAAATCCTTTGCCTTTTTAAATTGGGTTGTTAGTAATATTGTCAAAATGGCCATCCTGACCAAAGCAATTTACAGATTTAATGCAACCCCTGTCAAAATACCAATGGCATATTTCAATGAACTAGAGCAAATAATCCTAAAACTTATATAGAACTACAAAAGACCCTGAATAGCCAAAGCAATCCTGAGAAAGAAGAACAAAGTTGAGGGTATCACCATTCCTGATTTCAAGCTATACTAAAAAGCTACAGTAATCAAAACAGTATGGTATTGGCATAAGAGTAGACACATAGATCAATGGAACACAATAGCACAGAAATAAACCTATGCATATATAGTCAATTAATATATGACAAAGAAGGCAAGAATATACAAAGACAGTCTCTTCAATAAAAGGTGTCAGGAAAACTGGACAGCTACAAAAAAGAAAGTGAAATTGCATCACTGTCTGACACCATACACAAAAGTAAACACCAAGTGGATTAAAGACCTAAATATAAGATATGAAACCATAAAACTCCTAGAAAAAAACATAAGTAGGAATCTGTTGAACATCTCCCTGAGCAAGGGAAACAAAAGCAAAAATAAACAAGTGGGACTACATCAAACTAAAATACAAAGGAAACCATCAACAAAACAAAAAGCAACCTATTCAATGGGAAATTATACTTGCAAGTGATATATCTGACAAGGAGCTAATATATAAAATATATAAAGAACTCATATGACTCAACACCAAAGAAACAAATCACCCAATTAAAAAATGGGCAGTGAACTTCCAGGAATATGGCGTCGTGAACGGACCAGCAGAAAAATTCCTCCCAACATTATATTTATTCACAAAAATACAGCAAAGACAACTATCCCTAAAAGAGAGACCAGAATACACAGGAAAGTGCACAGCGTACAGGTACACCTGTGAGAACTTGGCTGCCGGTGAGGTGGACTGGATACGGAGCGGCGACCCGGTGGGACCAAGCGCTCCCCACCCCAGAGCTCCAGCGGCCAGACACTCCGGACAGAGGACTCGGCATCTGGCAAGGCGGGATGGAAACGCGATCCAGCGAGACCAGAGCGCCCCTGCACCCCAGCACTCCGGCCGGAGTCCCGGCAGGGCGGGTAAGGTACGGAGCCGCGAGCGGAACGAGCGCTCCCCTCCCCCAGCACTCCAGCGGGAGGAGAGGATTCAGAGCCGGGAGGGAGTGGAAGTCTGCGCCGGGAGCGCCGACACACAGCC